>OZ001260.1:7926871-8526871 GCA_963924015.1 Macrophya annulata
GAGAGCTGTGAGTTATGATAACATGAGTGTATTAAAAATACAGCAAGATGAGTGACGTACGCAACAACACGTGCTGGTGAAAACCCCTCTTGGCATATTTGTTTTATTGATTATTTGAAATGAGAATAAACAATCGGTAACATTAGGCATATCTACATATCCCCATAATATAAGGACCTTGTCAAAAACTTAGTTAACAAATATTTAGAAAATAAATGAAAAATATACCGTCTAGCTTATCTTCAGATCGATTAACCAACCAGCATCTACAGAAATGAAAAAACTTGACTCGATTGATTCACAGTAAATGGTCAGCCGTTTAGGGTGCATCCACTTACGAAGAGTATCTCAATACAAGCTCGTTCGGAAATATTTTGGATTCTTAGAGATGATGATAAATTTAGACACAGTTGAAAAAACTGAAGAAGATATTCCAGGGGAATATTCTTGATCGTATAATCGTTGATATAATTAAAGGACGAATTTTCAAAAGATACAAATAAGAAACTGATGCAGCACGAAGAGGTTGAAAAAAAAAATGTAATCAAAGGAAGGTAAAAAGCTCTATACGTAAAATGAAGCTACGTAAGCTGATAAGTAAGCTTTACACGGATGCATTTGAAATTCCTTCATACAGGTATATAACATTCAAGGTTTCATTGCTCCAGTTGCGAATCGCATGCGCTGGAATGAGCCGCGCCCAGCTTGCGGTATCCTTGTAGCTGATAGCACACCCACTGCACACCCACACATGGACGGTGGTCCCGCTTACTAGAGAAGAGCTGGATGACGACGGATGAGGGGATGAGGGGATGAGGATGGAATGGGGGTTTGGCACGTGCGAGCCACAATGCGCGTTCCCACACACGTTCTCCAAGCCTCGAAACCTCCGAGCCTTCAAGCCTCCGACCCCCTATAAAACGGCTCACACTCGCCATCCAACTAAACGGTAAACCGATCTGTGAACATTTCAGCAGTCAGCGAGCTCGGAGGCTAATCCCTGGGTGAGCGAGGTCGTGGTACATCCCCGACTCCAAACTCGACGTTCCTACCCCGTCCTCGCGAGGACCCTCGTGAGATTTTCAACCGTGTAACATGCTCCAAAGATTCTTGATGCTATTCATACGGGAATATAAACTTAGTCTTCGTACCGAGTTTGATGTGCGTCACAGACTCACTGCGAGAAGTACAAAACTGTATACGTATATCTACACACACAACGTATCATCTAGATAGTGAAACTTTTTAGAGATCATCCTTTACCCGTAAATACCGAGTTTACATATACATACACACATATATAATATTCTGTAAGAGGATTTTCTTTCTCATGCAGATAAGTACACCTTTCTACTACTAAAAGCAATCCTGTTACATTATAAGAGGAATCTCTTTGACGAATACTTTTTATCCAGTTTCTTGTCTTTCTCAACACTTGTTAAGATATCATCTTGAATTAATATCCTCGGTAATCTGAGGGACGATTCTTACCGCTTTTATGCTCAAGGATCAGAGGAACGCCAGAGAAAATCGATTTTTTTATTTTATGTTCGAACTTTCACCAAAAAAATCTTTGGAACAACGTCAAATAATCAACCTCACAGAAAGAGGACTGTGTCGTTAAAGTCTAGATGGTACCGTAATCGATGATGAGCTTTTTTTATTTAATAATCACTCGAACTGTTCATAAAATTTGACTGGAACAAATAGTACGAAAGTCTGTCTTAGTGTTCAGGGTTTTTTTTTGGGTCGCTGATTTCTAAACTAAGATCCAAAATTCAAAATCGAAAAAATTCATACAACTGATATCAAGAATATGCGAATGATTTAAATATTTATATCGGATCTGTCATTTTGAATTTGGGATTTTAGATCTCAGAACTGGAATCAGCGATCCAAAAAACCTCGAGCACTAAGACAAACTTTTGTACTACATCGTTCCAGTCAAATTATGTGAACATTAATAACATGATGTAACATTTCGCGAGTTAATGTTGACTTTTGACATAGAAGCTGATCGTAAATGAAAATGCCGATTTTTAACACCTGGAACCATTATGAAAAAATCTACAAAAATTATTGATGTTTGTCGATGGCCGAATTGATCTGTGCTTCAAATTTCTATCGTTCTCTTCATCTATCTTCCTAACTAGGAATGACCCCATGGCGCATTGCGTCGTCTCTCACTTCGTTCACTTCTATCGCGTTGTTACGAGTATGTACGGCGGGGGTGACAGGTGACGATCAAAGAGCAGCTTAACGCAACGACCCGTTACACCCATACGAGCTCACATTTTCACCCCCCGTAGCGTTGGATGGATTGACGCCGTTCGCATCGTGTAAGGCACGCCTCGCACGAATGCCTCGTGCCAGCCGCCATCTCCCACGCGGCCCGGGCGACCCGGAACGCGTGGACCAGAGAGGATCTGAATCCCGTAGCCATTCGCCGCTTCCAACTAGCGGGCAAAGCTCAACAATCCCCTATACAATACGAGTGCAGCATTAATCCTCAAGTTTTATGTTTATTTTATTTTATTTTTTTGGTTTTCATTCCGTTTCTTGTTTTCCAAAAATTCAGAACTACAGTTTCACTGTGTAAGCACTCGAATCGCGAAAGTCAGTGAAATTTTTCACATCTATGCAGGATTGTGACGTAAAATTCTCTCTCCTCTCTCTCTCTCTTTAAAAGTAGTCAAAAGCTAACATCAAGAAATTAAAAAACTATTAAAAAAAAAAAAAAAAACGTTTAAAAAAATTGTTACAATTATTAATTTGACACGATCATGCGGAAAATTTCTGGTGTGAGTTATTTTCGTGCATGAAAAGACCCAGCTCCGGGTTGAACTTCTATAATCCTTTGAAACTGGCAAAAGGTTTCACAGTAGGAGCAAATTGTCAGAGAAAACAAAGAGCTTTAAACTTTTGTTTCATAAGTTTTGAATCAATTTTGCGTACATCTACTGTATATAATGGTTTTACCGCGAGGAAAGTTTACTGCAGAAAATTTCATAACCTTTGAGTTTGTAGATTTCATTCTGTGTACTTTAGAGATGATGTTGACCAACTGCAATTAGCCATATTCCTCAGCTTGAATAAAATCACAATTTTGAACACTGAACTGATTTCCAAATTATATATGATTCCAATTGAAAAAATAATCTTAATTAATCCCTAATTTCTTCATCTTGTTTAGCGCATTTGATTGATCGTCTGAAATTTTTTTAAAAGACGTGGAACAAACCCAGGGGTTTCAAAATTACACCAAAAAGTTTCTGATTTGTATAAGAAGTGAAAAATTTCATTAAATTATACCACGACATGTCATATGAATTTGGTATTTTAAATATTTCTAGTCACTACCAAGATGTATTTTATTTCTTTTTCCAACAAAACTGTTTGCCGAAAGATAAAGCGCTGGATCCCCAGGATATTATTTATTGATACATATAAGCGGGGACGCGAATAGCTACGTCGATGGCTGCTCCTGCAGGCTGCAAAGGGACGCCAAAGTGTGTCAGTTTGTACCGTCTGTATGTAAGTAGGTATGTATGGATCTTGTATTACGTTTATATTGTAAGTATATGTACGTATCGCACTTGCTATGTACCTGTTACACGCGCAATACGCCTATATAATGCCGGTAATACCTACGGCTGGAAAGGGGCTTTTTGTGGTGGTATAATGGGGTGAAATGGGCTCGGAATTTGCTCGAGAAAATAAGGATAGAGTGGGGAAAATGAAAGGGGATGAAGAGGAGAAGACGAGGACAACACCCCATCGGTATTCGCGTACCTACATTAGTAAAATGATACGGGTAGCTGTATGTACGCGTTTGCAAAAGAAGCTCGAGTCTTCAAGGTTTGAGATTTCCCGCTCGATCTACCGCGCTTTTTGCCCTTAGCAAACTTATACAAAAACTTTATAATTTACATTTAAACTTCGCAGACGGCTAGGCTGCTCTAAATTCCATTTAGTATGAATATACGTGTATTACACCAGACTTCACAGTTTTTCGTGTACCAAATTGTGTGGCAAAAATGGCTCTAGGAATGAATCAATTGTCAGCAATATATTGAGATTATTTTTATAACTTTATTCTTTCTTTGGCTCGTCTACAATTTCACGAATCGCACCAATTGAGATATGATTCGGGAAATCTTTGAAGCGATTTTGAAAACTGATTTCCACAATCGCACTACTATAGCTAAGCTCACCAGAATAATTCGAATAAAAGTGATATGATTTAGACAACCTCACGCCAATACCATCGAAAATATCTTCATAAGACTCAAAGATATATCATAGGGTCATGGTCTGAAGTAATTGGTACTTGAAAGCTGTATTAATGATCTAAAAGCAAGCCCCTGTCCTGCACCCCGTGTGACTGTTACAGCATGTCGGTCCCATTACCACCTGGTGATCTCTCGACCATCCTGGTCTAAATCATATTTTATAAAATACGGTATTACAAAGGTCGCGGGCCAGCTAGTTGGCAGCAAATATAACAGCCCCGAGGTATACACAGGGATGCACATCCGCACCATGGTCGTAGAAAGACGTAGGAACCATGAGACTGTACAAGAGAATGGGATGATTGCACGCCGCGGGCGGTTGCCAAAGCATTACCCGCTCTACTTCCAGATAGATTTAAAGGTACTCCCCCACTGAAACAATGACGATGCACAAGGAGGACGATGCTGTTGTCATTTGGCCATGATCAAGAAATTTGGGAGCAAAGCTCTCTCCGGATTTTATAATCGAAAATATTATCTAACGATGGGCGTACAATTAGTTATTGGCGGTAATGTGACTTCCTTTAGTCGAGCGTAGAAGGAAGGACAGAATCTCATCGTGTGCAGACACCCTAAAGGTACGAAGCTCTGCCACTAATTGAATCTCCTCTCTTATTCGTCTGGAGCCCCCGCGGCCGCTGGGAACCGTACCACCCGTCCTGCATTAAACACCCTGCCACCCTACACCCTGGTTCAACCCCCACTACCTAGACCTCATCCTCCAGAAGCGGTCGCGCCTCCTACGTTACTCTTTTTCTTTCTCCGTCTATCCCTGGCTCCCCTCTCCTAGCTCTCTTTGCTACATTCCCCGCAAGCTCGCCCTCCTTGATGGGGTCCTCTTTGCGTTCGAAAGCTTCGCCCAGATATCTGCCTCGCCCAGAATATCATTTTTGCAACTTTCGATGTCGTCTAGGACTCTAGAAGACCGGAGACGGCGACTGAACCCATAACAGAAGACTGAGGCAAAATATAACTTATAGGATAACTAACAGAAAGCTCCTTTCCCTTGCTCGACAGACCAAACTGTATTGCAGACGAGTGACGCTGCAAGTATTTCATGACAACTCTATTTCGAGAATGGAGAATAATGACCAAGAAATCCCAGTTTCAACGATGTCTTAATACGGTATAAGAAGCTTGCAGCTGATTTTTCCTAAGATTAATCAATCCGGTCGAAACTACGATCTTACCTTTTGGAATATGTGAAAAGGAATTTTTAATCGCGTTCTCTCACGACTTGGAATATTTTTATCACACCTTCGAAATTGCCATGGCCTTGATGGTGGTTTTATCGATTTTCGAATGGGAAAAGCTCAAGCGAAATTGAAAGGGTTGTTTGGGGGACCAAGATGTTGTGACTTTCTTTAGGAGAGGGGAGAGTTATCGATTTCTCATTTCTTACTCTTCTTCTTTATTTTTCTCATTTTTAATCATCGTAAGAGAGTTGCTCAAATGTTAAAGCCAGGCAATTATTGGACAAATAATAAGTCGAGACAAATGCCTTAAGTCACCCTCGAGTAATACCTATGCCTATGCAATGGTATGAGTATAGTCTACTTTATTCAGAGCATAAATGGGGAGTGGTGGATCTGATTTTACAATTATCATGCCTCGTCATGATGAATAAGCAATTATTGAATCATGATCAACACGTCTTCTTTCGAATGACAAGCCACGTAATTTCGTTGTTTATTTCACCGTTTCAGTGAACTTTTACAACAGAATAGAAATCTTAATAATTTCTTATCAATTTTAGAATTTATACTGTTTTATAAATGTATAAAATTTGTTAAAACTTACCGTCCTTGTTCATGCTAGATTGAAAGCACTTTGTGAGGCGACAGGCGCGGCACTGATTTCTATGCGTCTTATCGATGGGACAACGTCCTTTCAGATCACCCTGAGCTTTGCACGTGTAGACACGATTTCTGTGTATACTTCTTTTGAAAAATCCTGAACAGCCTAGAAATTGACCGTGATAGTAGGTACGCGGATTTTTTATGTGTTTGATTTTGTTTTTTGTTCTTATCATCTTAGCCACCTTTCTTACGACTAAACTATTTTCATAACAGATCAGTCACAGTCAATCACAATTATTTGTCAAAACTCTATGTGTTTGATAAAACAAGAAATTAATGGGTGAGTCGTTTCAGGTGTCGTGAAAATAATTATTGATCAATAACTTGTTGAAATTTTAGAACGTTAGTTCAGGATGTTTAATGAAAAGTTCGGTCTCAACTATGCAATTGATTTATATCCGATCCTAAATAAGGATAAAGAAATATGTGTTTCAGGTGTTTTGACTTGCCGTCGCAACTGTAGATTCCGTAATGTTTCCCCGAGCTACGATCCCCGCATACCTTGCACGGGATATCAAGTAGTCTGTCTCCTGAAATGAAACAAAAATGACTAATTCAGACCTTGAAGAGCAGAATATGAAAAGCTCTTTTTAATTAATATTCTCAAACTAATTCGTGAAATCGTATAATTTCGATCCAGTTAGTCGCATGATTTTGCCAAGAAATAGAAACGGGGAAAAAAAAGGAGAGGCAAAAAAAAATCTACAAATTTAATTTATAAAACCGTTTAGGTAAGCCTTGTAGACGTAGATGTGAAAAAAAGTTAAGGTATATAATAAAAACGCGGTAAGAAATAAGATAAGAAAGCCGCGAAAAGCGTAGGGTAGGATATTGTAGCACCGCGAAGGGCGGGAATCGAGCTCAGTACTAATCTGTTCTCCCCCATTCGCGGCAACCCTAATCGTCCTAATGATCCACAGCAAGAAAAACACAGCCGCGTGCCTAAGCCAACCGTAACGGAGACGAAGACAACTCGAGCCCGTACCGCCAACCCTAAAGGATTATCTTCATCTGCCTACCCACCTTTCACAGCCTCAAAGCACGTAATTTAAGTAAACCTACCCCTGGCCAGATCCCCGCGCCGCGCAGTTTCGTTTATACCTATATAGGTATATACATTGCTGGCTGGGTGAGACGTTTAAGGTAGAATAGAAGAGTGAAGACCCCAGTTAATCAATTTGCAACTCAAAGTCCCGCCTTGGTATACCCAGTTCTTTGAGGGAGGAATCGACTTACTGATTACACCTTGTAGTACCTTCAGTATGAGGCGAGCACACTACTTGTGGATCTACCCAAATCACTTCGATTCCCAAGTAAGACATTTTTTATTTCAATATTTGCAATTGAAATTTGAAAACATACTAGAATTTAGCTATAAGAGAAAATTATTTGTTTGATTAAAACAAATTTTTTTTTTCATCGCCATACGGAGAGTCAAAATTTTTTTATTAATTTAAACAAATAAATGTTGCTTTGAACTAATTATTTGTTAAGTGGAATAAATCGGCTTAATTATTGGTGACACCAAAAAAAAAAAAATAATAAATGTATATTGTTCAAAGTATACAAATTATTTTGTTCATCCGAAGATATTATGTTAAAAACAAAAGAAACGTTAGACTCATCGAATACATCGGCTTGATTGAAGCAACGAAATATTTTCTTAAATTGATGAAATATTATCAACTGAATACTTCTTTTTGAAGAAACCAAACAATAAATAAATAAATTCGTTGTATATTTTATGAAATCAAACAAATTTACGGATCAACTTGAACACGTTTTTGTATCAAATTTGAATAACAAAATTCAAAAATAAAAAGAAAATTTAAACAAAATGCATGGCTTAAATTAATGAAACTTTTCTCTCAATTATCTTACCCATTAATAAATCTCGGGAGTCTATTTTGCAGATTTAGAGTTTTTTAGTTACTGAGACGTCGTGTAATTCATACAGTCCTCTATCACTTTTGTTTCAAAATTTTTAATCGTATGACAATTTTAAATTTAACGTGCAAAAAATTTGTTAGAAACGAATTAAATTTTTCTTTTCTTTTTAAGTTTATTTTTTTTGCATTTTCTTTCTCCATTCGCGCCATTACGATTCAATCTTGCGTTAACGAGCTACGTAATTATACCTACCGCTTTCGTGCTAGGTTTAATCTCTTCTTTCAAACTCGGATTCTGCGAAGAAATGGTAGAGCAGATTATTCCGCGAGATTCTTTTATTTTTTTTCTTCATTTTCCCCCTCTTTTTTTTTTAATCCATTTTTTTTTTTTATCTGTGTTTCTGGCGCTTCGGGTAAAGCTGTAGACCATTTTTACTTTTACAACATGGCGGATAGCTGCAGTGTAATGCAATATAAACTGCATGCGGATTACGCGGGTCACTCTAAAGTTTTATCCGGTTGTGATACATTTTTGGATTTTTGTAAAAATATAGACAAATCGTAGTTCATCATTTTCATGAAATTCCAAGACGTTATAATTGCCTGCAAATGATCTAAATATTATAACTTATCAGTTTTTTTCATAGTACACGTGTGTAATTTTTTAAGTAAATTCGATTTCACTGATTATATTTATTCGTATTTTACAAAAATCTATCACGATTTTTTTGCTTCTTATAATTATTCGTAATTCTTTGAATTACGTAAACTTAGAAAAGATCCGCGACTGTTAACCCGAAAAACTTGAGACTCAAATGTCAGAGGTAATCTAAATAATTAATCAGATAAAAAATTCTAGTTTTCCAAAAATCGAAATTTATGTAATTTTTATCGCAAATAAATACTATCCGTATAATTTATACCGTCGCAGACGAAAAATCGACGTCACATTTTTTCGAGGATAGTGAAATACGCGCTTTCCTGAATATTCAGAAATTCCTTATGAAGACACTAAACGTTTTTAAGTTAGAAACAGTTTGGTGAGAAATAACACGAGGATTCATTATGGTCTGTATAAAGAAAATCATTCAAGTCCATTTTCTTTGAAATCGTGTATTTTTTACGAGAGAAAAATCACCAAATCCATGACAGCTCCTATACGACGTTACTATAAACTTCTTGTTGTATAAATCAACTATCTTTATAACATTCGTACTCTGTAATCAAAGTTCAAAATCGTTTTTTTTTCAACAGTCCAAAATTAAATTGACATTGAGTAAGTATTTCTAAATGATCGATATATTCCAAAAGAATTTTTCAATAGCCCAATTATTTTAACACAACTTCACTAGAAGTCAAAGTAGGTATGATTGTCCTGAGCACTCATCCACCGCTACTTAAATTTAACATTTTCCATCCCTAATTTTTGATAAAGCTAAATCTTTACTGGATGAAGATCAAATTTTATAAAATTTCAGAAATAACTCGAATAACCAATTTGATTTACACAAAATATCTAAACCTAAAACTTTATTTTTTAATTTCGCTCGTTTTTCATTCTATTCAAACAAAAGTTAACATTTTTGCAAGTCGACTGTCCATCTATTGAAGAGTTTGATGTCTGAACAATCAAAGACACTAAAAAACTGCATCAAATTATGAGATTCGATAGTTCAAAAATCCTGACTTATACTTCATTGTATAACTACCTACTTCAAAAAACTAAATGACTACTGTTGCACAACCGGATTATAAAAAAATCTTCTTCCAATTTTCCTTGTCCGAAAATGATAGGCAAACAACTTTACGATAAAATTAAAAAAATAAATAAAAATTCTAAGTACTGACCTGTTCCCATCCTCTGTAGTGACTCAAAAGTCGGACATCCCCGACGAAGACTTCTGCTTCAGTCCAGGTCGCGTATTCAAGCTCTCCTGTCCTTACGATCGTTCCTTCGTCCCCGGGAGTTGGTATAAGGTGTTGAACCGAGTCAGGTGTATAAGGTATATTCGGTAGATTTTAGAGGGTGAGCGGTGTGCAGTAAGGGGGTGGGGGTCTCTTACCGCAAAACTTATACTTGGACAGGCGTCACAACGCCGACTCTCCAGACCGCGTTTTCGTAACTCTTAACGTCCTAGCGCGGCGGGGACACGAACGAGCAAGAGAGATCACGTATTTGGCGTTCCGCGTTAACGTGACAGGTCGACGGGGTGCCGAAGGGCGGCTCCCAGGCTTGCTGGCTGACTGGCTCCGAGCGTCAGAGCCACTATGCAGGGGTTGCTAAGTTAGCTATACCTCAGGGAGGGCGGCTCCAAGGCCATGTTGTCAGCAGGGGTGGTTTTCCCAGCTCCCAACCGGGTCATGGAACATCCATCCCCTCGTACTTTGCTGGCGCCAATCCTGGCTGTGATTCGTCTTTCTAGGGGTTGTGGGTGTGGCCAGAATTCTGGCCGGAGCTACCCTCTTCCTCACGTATTCCCTTACCTGCGACTGACTAAGCCATGGTGGGGAATCTCCGGGGTGGGTTACCCTCGGGTATGAATCTACAAACCGATCACCGGGGTGCTCGCTAATTTTAGAAACACGTGTAAAACCAAAGTCATTTTGTTCACCGCGTTGATCATGCTGACGGTGTTAGACCGCGAAACAGATTGACCTCGACGAAGGAGAGATTAGATTTACGATCTGGATCATTTTCCCAAGGGAAGCTTTCCTCAATTTTTCATTTTCTTTGTTTTTTTCTTATCGACAACATACGTCGATGCGACGCGGTGCAACACTGCGCTTATCCTCATTTTATCCCCATCATATGGAGTTTCTGAATTTAAAGGAAATCCATTCTCGAAGTTTAGTCGATGAAATGGAATTCCTACATTTTTTAGACATTTTTGTGAACTATATTGTGCTTGAGACTTGGGAGATGTATAGGTTATTCATTCCCAATATTCTGTTTTCTAATAAATGGGAGAGAGAGATTTTTGTGGCTCAATATAAAAGACTTCGCGTGAGAGGTGAACCCTCGTGATGCAGGACCCTTGAAATAAGTCGTCTACGGTTCATAAAACTTCCGTTTACGCGAGCTAATGGTTCGCGGTATATTCCCTACAGTCGCGTTTTCTCGTCCTCTCATCCCATCATCAACTCATCCTCTCGCCCTCCAGGCTCCACCGGCTTCTGTATCCTTCGACCTAAAACCACCCAACACCCTGAACAGAATCGTGTAGACGGAGTTTTGGGTTGAGTTAGCAACGTGAAATGGTACCCTTGTAGCCTCTGACAATGGCCTCATCCTCTCACGACACTCTACGTACGGCCCTCCTCTCTACCGTTAGATAAGGGAGAGACCCTTAACACCGCAACAAACCCAGGTTCGTCGTACCCACAAGCCACGAAGGTCCGACTTGGCACACTAATGCTAAAGACCTTATCTGATATCCTCAGGGAAAGTGTAATGGCAGGGAACCGATTGAGAAAGGACTTTTGACGTTTCATCGCACTCGAATATTCCATAGAAATGAAGAAAATTATGTGGTTTCTTATTTTTTTACCGAAGCGATAAACGAACGAAGAAATTACTCCAGTTTGATGAAATTGCAAGCCAATCATTTTACTGCATCTGAATGCAAATTGATCAATGGGATTACCTTTTAATTACAAGTTTTTTTTTTTTTTTTTTTTTTTTTTTTTTTTTCAGAGCGAGAAATATTGAGGGAAAAAGAAACTGAAATCCAAATCTTCCACAATCCAGTTATATTTCGATATTGGATTTTGTGATCGCGGTGTGGCTTTGCCCCACCTTTGTCTCATTTCGAAGTTTTCGATAAGTATAGAAAGACAAAGAAAAATACTAGAAGAGATAGGATCAAGCAAGAGACAAGTGTCAGCCTCGATCTTCACAGGGGATGGGCATCAATGTGCGCATCACATCGAGAAGGGACAGAGTGGTTGCCGCACGCGTTAGTTCGTGTGTATTCTGTTAAGCTTCCACGCTCGCCTGAACAAACGCTTCGAGGCTGTCTGTCTGGCCTTCAAACACGTCTTCTCCGCGCCTCAAAGCCCCGGGCCTCAAACCACTCGAATAATCCGTAAGTCCGCGTGGACCAAAGCTTCAGATCTACAATCCGCCCTTATGCGCAAGCGTGCGACACGGTGTACTATTATACCATATTATTCCACATGCAAATGCAATATCGATAAGACGTCGATATTCATAATGGTAACTAAATATACTGCAACGCATGGTATAGAATACAAAAAATGAGACGATATTGTCTTCCGACTTCCAAATTTGGTCACTAAAACGAGACAATTCGTTCTCAAGACATCAACGTAGTAGGGTATGTATACTGGTCCCTACTGCAACATGAAGATCGTGCATGTGTTACATCAAATAATAGATTCAATTTTCTGATCCACCCCTTACGGTACACGAGTGTGAATATTATGAAAGTACACATCAAGTTCGGAAGTGTGGAAGTGGTTCTACCGGACACCCTTCCACTTGGCTACCCTCGGCTTAGCTATCTAATCACTGTTTGAATAGACCGACTATCGGACTACACCTACAGCCCTCGTAATTATTTGAGCTTAAAATGGATCGTCGGTAGTATCTCCAAATAGGCTTTTAATCATAGCTTAAATTCGTTTATCCGATATCACAGTGTGTAGTTGTTGAAGATTTTCAACAGCTGTAAATTGGGGGAATTTTTGAAACTTTGCTACAAAAGTTTTGAAAACAATTTTCTCGCTGCTATTTAGTCATCGTTGTCATAACGATATCAACAAAACTGCATCAACCTTCCGTGATAATAGTTTAGCTGAGAATTGATCGGGTGGCCGATGAGCGCACGTGCGAGCAGCAGACTTGGAAAGAGAATCCGACCAGGGTCGATACGTCGAGACCCTTGATTTCACCAGGTACAGTACCACCCTCACTACCATCGGCCATTCCACCTTAAACACACCTTGAGTTAGTTAGCGTCAGCTCGGAAGTCTGGTCGTACCAGTTTACTTAAAAGATTTTAGTAAGCTCAAAGTTGTACATTATGTTACAACGTAAATGTTTGGATGATAGATGCGCAATGGCAGCTACAGGAAATCTACAGGAAACACCATTTGTCAGTGAACAGAAAGGATGTCCAGTGACGGAACCGTGTGCTGATCAAACGCCAAAAGATCCTTCCCTGGTAGGTAACACATGTGATTGTCAATAATAGAAGTATATGCAGTGATGAAGGTCTAAATAGTAAAAAGCACTTGATATTACCCGCAACTAATGCATGCAGAATATACAGAAATAACTTTCGAAAGTTCTGAAGATATTTAAAAGGTTTAATTATTATCTTGCTTAATCCACAGTCACCGAAAACAGATCCTTGCCCGATGATGGATATCTTGAGAGGAAGTAGCACCGGTGATGGAGAAAAACCACCCCCTTACTTTCCTCAACCGGAAGATTCTCTTCCAGCAAAAACCGATGGTGAAATGGGCCCAATTGGACCCTGGGCAACAGGTCGTACAGTTTTCACACCTAGCGGAGGATTTACTGGTTTAAGACCGATTTGTGATCGGTATTCCATAACACAGTTTAGTCCTGGTGAATGGAGAGCTCACAATCAAACTTTCTTTGAACAGTCAAACAAAATGATCCACGATGCTCAGTAAGAAATTGAAATTACATCCACCTCTTATTTACACGATTTTCATATTTGGTCTTATTGAAAAATTGTTGTGATCTAACAGAATTTACTTTTCAAAAAATATGGAAAAAAAACCAAAATAATCAACATTGAGTCTTATGACTTACCCAACTTTACAGGCTGGCAGCTTACAATGGTAAAAATAGTATTCAACGGGTGTTCAAAGAAGCGGATACCCAGCAGCAGCTGAACAAGGAACGGTTGATCACTCGAGCAGGAGAAGTATTCAAATGGAAAAATGAATTGGAACTTGCTCTGACCATGATGACTGAAGAGATAGATTTATTAGAGGTTGAATATCGACGAGTGAAAGCTTCATTGTCAGTCCTTACTATCCCGGAATCAATTGCTGGAGAATTTCTTCAACTTAGATCGACCCGACTCGAGCCTGACCTAGTACGCGACGAAGTTAACGACGAATTGATAAAGGTACATCCTTTCAACGCTTAATAATTCATTAAAAGAGAAAGAAAAGAAGTATTAAAAAATCCAGAAACTGGAATCACTCAGGACACAATATTTTTATATTTTATCTACGAACTGTAGGAACTTGGTCTGTGCACAGAGATCAGAGAACTTTTAGGCAGAACTAAGGAACAAATTGAAAGACAAGCTATGGAATTAAAGTCTGCAAAAACACGTATGGAATTTGATTGGACTGATAAAAAAGATGCCTACGATATAGACACCCAGTGCATAGGGCTGGCAAATGACTCACCTCTAATATTGTGGAAAGCTGGTGCTGCTAGAGTTCCTGGCGAGTTAGTCTGAAGTTTAAATAATCATAAAATTAGATTTTACAATGTCCAATTTCAAAGGAAACGATCAATGAAACGCATAAACCTCATATTCATTACCTTGTAATGTATTGTTCTGCGATAATTCATTCGTGATTAAACTTATCACTCTCACAGACAATCAACACCTTCCGGATACGAGCATATGACCCGTGAAGCTCTTGCTCAGGCTGAAGCTACACGAGAAAAATCAGCAACCTTACGTTCTACACTTGATGCAATCTACGTTAATTCCGTACGTGATCTCCGTACTCAAGCTGATCGCGTTGATGCTGCTTTAGCTCAGAAAGTAACCGTTACTCAACAGTGCTGTGAACGTCTTGAGAAAGAATTACTCAGGGTGAGAAATTCAGAAAGCTTTTGTTTTAGCCGTATGTTGCTGACTGAACGTACGGGCTTTATTATATGAAAAAACAAGAAAAAAATGGTGTGAAATACGCTATTCTTGTTTTTATTTTATTCAGTGTTTGTACGAGATCTCCAACATCGAGGAAACGATAAAAAACCTACGAGCATCCACAAGGAATCTAGACAATACGTTGAAAGTTGCCCAGAGTCGATTGGATAACAGATTACTACGTCGCAATGTTGAGAGCTGTCGCGATGTCCCACAATTCGGGTAAGCTCTTAAACCTTTCAACCAATATTCGGTTCGTGCTTGGATACAATTTCAAAATTGAGCTTAATGATAGTGCTTTTTATCAAAACTATAACGACCAACGATATCTTCTGCTTATTGTTATTGTCATTATAACTTACAATTCATTAATACTATTGGCATAATTTATTTAGTCGTTAATTATTGTAACGCAGACTTATCGAGGAGGTAAAAACGTTGGGAGAAAACGTGACGATGATGATGGGTCAGATAAAACGTGCAGAAGAATCGCAAATGGGATTAGTAAAGTCACGTGGTGATTTGGAACGCGAGATTATTGTGAAAAGAAAATCACTCTATGTCGATCGTGACCGAGGACAGCTTCTACGTTCTTTTTATCCTTCAGCTGTAGCTCTTTCGGGACATACCTAAGCATCTTTCATTAATCCAAACCAGTTGGATGTCCTCTCTTTCCTTGAGCTATTCAATTCTCTTTTTTACGAATTATTTTTGCTATTCTATTTATAGATTCTTATATAAGTGTACACTTAATTTGATATGAACTTTATTTTATAGGCTGTATACATTTGAAGGAAAAAACAACAAGAAATTTGTAAAAAAAAATATTCAATATAATATTCTTCATGCCATATAATGAATTCGTGACCTACGATTTCTATTGCTTTTCTTTTCAGTAACCCTTGACTAATATTGTGTCAGGTATGTGTACCGTGTGTTGGGTGAAAGCTTGTGTTTAGTGGGAAATCCCTATGTAACCTTTGTTTGCTTGGGTTGGTCTGGTTCAATTGAACGAAGAATCGTGCTGTACAATTTAATTTGATTTTCTACAGGCTCTGGACAAGAATGATATTATTATTACGATTAGATTGAATGAATAGTTTCTCAATTAGATTTACTATTATATTATTATTTAACGCCTAATTCGACATGTATTATTAATATTGTACATATTCATAAGTACATTTATAGTGATTGACAAAATGAAGATTATCTTATACTTATTTTTGAAAATTACTGTGCAATAAGTTTTTTTTAGAAATTCGACTGGTTACCCCGACTACCAAACAATTTTGATTCAATCAAACCGGATCAAGTTTATTTTTGTTTTAATCATAGCTGACGTTTCTGTGTGTCTCTACATCCTGTAAATTGGTTTCAATACAATTAATGGTCGAGTCAATCTTCCGGCTATATTCTACAATTATATTAAACATTTTAATGTAGAATAGTTAAAGTCAGACGGTAAGTTAACATCATTTAATTTTCGACTATTATATAATCAACTATTTTGTAAGAGTAATAGAAAACCTCATCGCAATTTTACTTTTTTTGACAGCAGAATAAAATTATTCCCTTTAAAAAATGACCGATTCTGGAAACTGCTGTGGAGCACAACTCGTGCAGCCACATCCAGTCAAGCCACATTCAGATGAGCCATCAAATCCTGAAAAATCATCATCAATACACGTGGCAGATCACCATGATGAGCATAATACTATTGCCTCTAAACTACATGCTGTAAGAGGTTGTCCCAAGATAGAACCTTGTCAGGGTAAATCAGCAATTGAAAGGGTGAGTAAATGTTATTGAACGATAAGTAAATAAATGTCGTTCATTTCCTTATTGAAAATTCAATTTACCATGTATCAAGAAAAATGTCTATTCAAGTCTTTGATGTAATTATTATCAAATTCCTTGCAACAGGAATATGTAACGGAAAAAGGCGATGGAGACAGAATCGTCTTAGAAAAAGAAAAAAATATGCCACCAGGTCCGTTGGGTCCTTTTCCGGTACAACATGGAGAAAATATTCCCCTGGATTATTGGACACCTTTGGGAGGTTTAACGAGAACTCGTCCAGCAGTAGAGAACTTTTCTTTGTCACGTTTTAGCCCCAGTGAATGGCGGGAACATAGCGAAAAAATTACTGCAGAATGTCGCGATGGGATACAAGTAGCAGGGTAAGTTGAACTTGTTGAAAATCTTCGTATATTTTTCGATTAATGTAATAGTATGGACTCACCAAAGCGAAATTCAGGACTTATTTGACTTCGAAGGGTTCCTGAAAGCCAACTGATTTCATATGGTCAAATTTTTTGGATAAATACATATAGAGCCAAACTGATCACTATTAATTAAATAAAAATTTGCGAAAAGTCAGACCGTTCCTTACATGATATACAAAATTCTGCAGATATGTTGAACTTTATAACTTACAGGGTGGCTGGATATAATGCTCACTGCAGTGTTTCTCAAGCTTACGCCGAAGCCGATAGAAATCAAATAGACAATAATATACGTCTGAGTGTGAGAGCTGGTATTATTTATCGATGGAAGACAGAGATTGATCGCACGATTTCAGAAATCGTTGAAGAAATTGATTTTGTACAAGAAATCAGAAGAAGAACAATGCGAGCAAAGTCAGTATTGCAATTAGTCAAAAGTATTGGAAAAGATATAATGCGCGTTCGATGTTTTCGCATGGAAATTGACCTCGTCCGCGATCAGTTTGCAGAAGAAGTTCTTAAGGTAGATCAAAAAAGCTTTTTTTCATCTCTTAAGACTTTATTCGCCAAAATTAATGACAGCTTTACAAAATTACCTAATATTTCTATTGTTTTTACTTCGGTACAGGAACTATCATTGTGCGAAGAAATAACAGATTTATACATCAGATTGTTGGATCAGATTAAAATGCAAATTGAAGAATTAAAAACTGCTAAACAGCGATTAGAGTTTGACTGGTCTGAAAAAACAGAAGCTTATCAGATTGATTCGGATTCCAGAGGACTAAGCAGCGTGTCAAATACTATTCTCTGGAAATCAGGATCAGTTAGAATACCACCGGAGTAAGGATGATAAAACCATTACCTGATATTAATTAACATACACCCTAATCAAATAAAGGAATTTGAAAACTTCTTCACAGTCAATCATCGTCATCAGGCTACGAATTCTCGGCCAAACAAATAATCACAGAAGGGCAAACGGCGAAACAAAGATCACTAATACTTCGAGTAAATATAGATTCAATAATCGAAAAAGCAGTTCGTGATCTTCGGGATCAGTCAGATCGAACTGATTTGGCTTTGACAGAACAAATTCAATTACACGAGCAAACTGTCAGGCGTTTAGAAGTGGAATTGCACAAGGTATAAATTTTGTTAACTATGCAAACGTACCTATTTTTTCATAGACATATACTGAATCGATTATTGTTCATCCATATTCATGTATCGATTTTATAATCCCTAGGACCTGCACCAGCTCGCGGACACTGAAGCTTTGGTCGACGATATACGTGATGCTTCAAAAAAATTGGATGGTACTATGAAATGTGCACAAACGCGGCTAGACAACAGATTAATTCGTCATGGGATAGAGAGCTGTCGCGATGTTCCTCAATTCGGGTGAGTCCATTTTTTGCAGTCACCTGTGTATAATAATTTCGAAAACAGACATCTTATACAACGTTGAGCGCAGCGGAATTTAAAATCCTCCAAAAAAAAAAAATCAAACCATGGATATCGTGAACTTGACATAGCACGACTTATTTTGAACTTCATTTACACTATCCGTAATTGCTTCTGTCGATTATTGAATTTATCATACATCTCTAAGCACATACATTGCAGGCTTATAGAAGAGGTGAAATCACTTTCTGAAAACGTAACAGCTACTCTAGGACAGATGAAGCGAGCAGAAGCTTCAACGAAAGTTCTAATACAAACGAGAGGAAATATAGAAAAAGAATTGGTAATAAAACGTAAATCGCTTTACGTAGATCGTGAACGCTGTCAACTGCTCCGTACGTTTTACCCATCTTTTCAAGCCCTAGCTGGTAATTGATTGATTAATTTAATTTGATCATAAACTTCAAGTTGGAGTAACGTCAGTGACTGTCAGAGATGGTCATAGTCTCGGTGTCACGAGCTGGGACAGACTCATTTTATACTTTGTACTGACTATAACTGGTCATTTTATATTCGGCGATTATTTGAAGAGGCATAATACGTATTGTACATACATACATATGTATACCTATATTTTGACAAAAATAAAGAAAGCTTCGGTAATAAAATTTTATAGTGATATATTGATTATCAACTGCAAGGCTTCATGCTTTATCTGAATTAATTGAAACGGTTATCTTCAAAACAAAATGAATGCCAACATGTTCAAAGCTGAACATATATTGAATTGTTATGATAAGAAAACTGCAATATTTGACCACAAATTGATATTTCGTATTCTCATGATCTCATATGCATGCAGGCATATGCATTCGTATGTATGTACCTATATGTGTATATGCAATCGCACATATACGTCACTTCATACACGTCGCTATATGCCCAAGATATTGAGATATTTAGAAATTTTAAGTCGAAAAATCGCTCCTGGTATCAGGAGAACATCCGACCCGAAGAGGTGTGCTGAAATTTTTGGCGGGAAAATCCTGGAGTATATGCCTCAGCAGGCATTCATTCGTATAGGTGTGCCTCTGTGAATGTCTCAATCGCTTACGAATTTTAGAGGTTTCGAAATTTTAAGTCGAAAAATTGCTCCTGGTATCAGGAGAACATCTGACCCGAGGAGGTGTGCTGAAATTTTTGGCGGGAAGATCTGGGAGCCTTATTACATACAACCCGCACGCTATCCATGTAATATTCGACTCGAGATTGCATATTATTAGGCGCACGAAATTTTGCAATTTAAAATCCTTATAAGTCGAAAAATTACGCCATATTTCCTCACAATCATTAAAATTCACTTACCTCATTCAATACCTGAAATGAACGGCGGTAGTAAGGGGAGAGTGAAAAATAACGGTATATCGAGGAATTTATTGCAGTAGCATCGATACAATATATCTCATTGTCAATGTTATGTATGTATTACATACAAAATGTAGTTATTTCTTATGAGTAAAAATACATTTGTATACTAGGTATACGGATCGCAAATTATCGACTATATATTCATCTGCTTACGATGAATACTGAAAATAACACTAAAAAATTACTCCTTTTTAGTTATGAACTGCTTTACCCCTTGTGCAATACATGATTTTTTTTCAAATTTTTCAATGTTATTTTCAGTATTCATCGTCAATATAATCGACACAGCAGTGAAATGTCAAATTAGCTGTCACCCGAATAAGTTATGTCAGCTGTACGAGTTTTAATTCTTCAGTTACTCAGAAATTAAAAGGGAGCAATCAAAAGCAAGGGTAGATCAATTCGTAACCGACGAGGAGCAATTTTTTAATAATATTCTCAGCATCCGTCGTCAATATAATCGATTACGTAATGAAATTTGAACTGCGCTGTCACGTGGAAGAGGTTATGTCGGCTGTACTAGTCTTGATTATTTAATTATTTAAAAACTAAGAGGAAGCAATTAAAACTGAAGGTGGAGCAATTAAGAGCAATAAGAGAGCAATTTTTTAATTCCCTGTAGAACGTCGTATCTTCATCCGCTTAGTCAAAACATAGATTTGAATTTGGCCGGCATTCTACCGTACAAAATCCCGTTTTTTTCGTTTTTCGAAAAATATCGTTTTTTTCATTTTTCTCGGAAACTAGACTGGAGCAATTAACGAAATTAGCGGAGCAATTAAGAGCAATTAAGGAGCAATTGATTGGTATATAAAAAATTGAAAAATAATAAAGTCGCCGGCTAACTTTATATAGGTATCTTACCGACAATGTATGTCTATAAATGCTGATCTTATCGACAGTGTATATCTTACCGACAATGTATATCTGTAAATGCTGATCTTATCGACGGACATAGTATGTCTACGGTTGGTACGACCGGGCTCCCGTAAAATCGTCTAATTGCCTAAATCAAAGATCCAAGATATGGGCAGTGAGGGGAAGCAAGAGAATCTTGTTCCAAACAGTAAACAAAAATATAATTGAATATCGATGAGCATTTTTAGGTATTCATTATTCTCAACGAGGCATTTTCAATGCATAGGAACCAAATAATCGTGCGACACATCAAGTTATAGAGCATCGCCGGTGCTCGGAAGTTATTGACGTACATGATGCGAGCTCGCAATTACAATTCAGTAAGTAAAGTACATAATGTGATAAACACGTCCTGTGGGTCCCTCGGTTTGGTATCAGCATCGTGGGTTAGTTTTCACAACACCATTCTTCTTCGAACATCAAAATAACATACGACGTAAGCGCAATAGTCCCCTCTCATTAATTTACGCTGTGGTATTATACCTATTCAATTTTGAGGTTAGTATTATTGCCAGATTCTTTTGACGTAATTCAATCCGAACAAATAAACGAACCGACAACTTCTATATCCGTTCGCTAATTTCAAAACCGTTGAATCGCCTCGTCGCATTACGTGCCTAATGACAACAATCAGATAACAATACTTATCGCTCTTCAAATGCCACAGTCAAAACACAATGCATTAATCTAGATCTCAGCTACTCCTGAGGTATGCACAATGTCATAAATCGATATTCATGGACATAATTGTGTAATATTCATCTTTTCACAGAAACGATTGTTGTTCATCTTTTACGAAGATCTTGGTATTTGTTTTTTGTATAGGATGTTCGAAAAAAAAATGACAATAAATTTTTCATTTTTTCAAAAAGCATGATTTTTGTGATAAACAATAATTTTAATTAATTTTGCAAAGTACGGGAGAAAGAAATAAAAAAAAAAAAAACATTTTTTTCATTTCTTCAGACATTCTGGTTCACTACAACTTTCCTGTTATATTTTTTCCGTAGCCTTCCAATCTGAAGATTTATTCGATCCTAAAATTTTCATGATAGAATATTTGATATGCAGAGCCATTATATTGGAAAGAAACGAGATATGAAACTGACTGATGAGGTGAGTATAATAGCTGTTAAAAATAAGAGGAAAACATCCCCATTAAATCACAAAAAAAAAACACTTGCAAGAATAAAGATGAAACTTTTTGCACAACTTACGTCAATGTATCATGATTTTATTTATTTTCAGCACTCTGTGATGAAATCGTTTGTTGCTGGATCATGTTCCGGAACTGTTTCTACTATTTTATTTCAACCTTTGGATCTTATTAAGACCAGGCTTCAGCGTAGAGTCACACCGCAAGTTGGGTAGGTATTTAGGATGCTTGGATAAATACTTGTTGCATTAATCTTTGTGTATTTGTTGATATTTTAACATGCACATACGACTCTGAAGTCTTGTTCTCATAATTAGAATAAAATAAAATTTCGTTTGCCATATGAATCCATGTATAATTGTTTGAAAATTAATTTATCATTTTATCTGATATCACAACACTATGCCTTCGGGAATTCACATTGAAAAAGGCAAATCTACGATAATTATTTGATTGTTGATTGATTGTTAGATACTTTTGATTAGAAAATAAGTCCTTGTTATTTTTAAATAATTTTATAATGAAAATCATGCAATATTTGGTATATTTTATTGTTCACTGTGTTTTTAATATCTCTAAGTGAATAAGAACGAGTGAATACACTCTATTTCTCATTTTATTAGCTCTAATAGAACTAAAATTCATTTTCCAGTCCTTGCAATTACTTCAGATGATAAATTCAGACTTAACAAATTCAATATATTACATTCTGGGAGTGTATTATAAATAAACGTTTCTACTGCTTAGTAAGTCCAGGCAATGTGAGATTTCGGTATATATACACTAATTGCATAGATCTCTGGTATTTATAGTTACGTCAATTCATTTTATCGAGGAAAATCGTTCTATTAAAATATTAGCAATTGTATATATATATGTGTAGAAAATTATGAATCAACAAATATGAAATTATTCAACGTATGATCCATGAGAATAGCCAAAAATTTATATTCGAGATTATGAACAGACTGTAGCTAGGTTTTGTGTTCAATTTGAAAACTAACAATCATTGTTTGTTATTACTTTAAAGTTATGATACTACTAATTAAACAAAACAAAACCTTTTCATCAACGATTATTTATACATGTAGCACCCCATCAGCGGGAATGGTGGATATCGCGATCCACATAGTACGTAAAGAAAACGTATTTGGATTATGGAAGGGCATGACACCAGTAAGTAGATAGAACTGCGAAAAGAAATAAAATAAAACAAAAAAAAAATTTTCATTCCGTAAGGAAATTTCATAATGCCTGTACATGCTTAAAAAATATACAAATAGACAATCATAGCGTCTGTAAAATCAAAATTAATATCACTGAAACAAAAAAAGCATGATTCTGTTAGTTCGCACGTTGCAGGATATGGGCACGTAAAGTTATGACGCTCAACATTGGCTTAAAACGCTTTTAAAGCGAATTCAACTGACAATTAATAATCTATTGCTAATAATTGAACTATTATTTCATTCACAGTCTTTAATCCGAGTGGTACCTGGAGTTGGATTATACTTTGCGTCATTACATTCATTGAAAAGTACTCTAAATTTAAAAGAGCCTTTAACTTCACTTGAAGCAATTACATTGGGTATTACTGCCCGTTCTATGGCTGGGATCATGCTTATTCCTATTACAGTAATAAAGACACGATTTGAGGTGATGATAATGATTCAATGTGTAACAAATCTGAGCCATGAAAATACTAGATTTGTATTACGATGATGAAGATAAATTGAATTCGAATTGAATTTTGAATTATTTAATTGGAATCATTATAATATATGACAAAGTTTACTTTGAATAATTATTTTTATACTTTTTCAGAGTGGTATTTACAAATACAGTAGCATATACCAAGCTCTAAGTGATATTTACAAGTACGAAGGTGCTAGAGGTTTCATGTGCGGATTAGTTCCAACTTTATTTCGTGACGCACCTTTCAGCGGTCTTTATCTAATGTTTTACACTCAGTGTAAGAATCAAATACCTCAAGGTATGCTATATCATTATAAGCCATTAAACATTGTACGTGAAAAGTTTATAGGTAGTTCCAATTTTGTATGCATTCCGATGTGCTGTCTCAAACTTAATTTGAAAACTGATAAAAAGTCTATTAATTTTTATTCTATAAAATATTTTTGATAATCATTTAATACGTTTCTTTTCAGATTATAAAAATTCTATGAACACAGCATCGGTTCACTTTGCATGTGGCTTGTTAGCCGGACTATTAGCATCATGTGTAACTCATCCAGCTGATGTAATCAAGACTAGAATGCAGATTTATCCAAAAGAATTCAAAACTCTTTATAGTTCCTTCATCACCGTTTACCAACAGTACGGTTTCATAGGGTTTTTCAAAGGAATTGTGCCTCGTATGCTGCGGAGAACCTTAATGGCCGCAATGACGTGGGCAATATACGAAGAAGTATGATTATTTTTATTAAATTTTTAGTTTTTGTATTTTATTCTTAATTTAACAAGTGAATTTTCTTTGTTTACATATTCAGGTAACAAGCAAATAGACGATGGCTGTGTTTTCATGGCTGTGTAAAAGACTTTGTTATAATAGTATAATGACTTTCGTGGAGACAAGAATTTATACTATTAATTTTAAATAACTAGCTTCATTGCAATTAGCTGGGATTAATTATTGTTTTGCATAAAAATTATAGTCAATTGTTTATTAATTGAATCAAAAATAGTGAATATATATTGTAAATATGTATAAACATTGTATAATAAGTATAGTATAATTGATTCCGTAAATTATATACATATACATGACTATGTATTAATTATATATAGGTAATTTATATGGGTATTTGATAAAAGGGGTTAAAAATATCTAACATTAATGATATAGGTAATTAATATGAAAAAATAACAATTATTACTATTCAAATTATCAATAACATAGAAGCAAATGAAAGTAATTACCTATATGTATACTAAAGAAAATTGAAAGTCAATTCAAATTAGGTAATCTGAAAAACAAAAAATAAATCTAAAACATCGATAATTCAAAATACAATAAATTTTTAGTAAACTTATCCTGCAAAATGATAATACGTTTTCTCTTTTAAGTTACAATAAATATTCTTTACGTTATTTACTGTTTGTTATTATTATCACTATCATTATTATTATTATTAATGTACACAATCTCATTGTGTTTCCGTTTAATTTACTTATCACTTAACAATGTTTACAGTAACTGACTAAAAAATTATCATTATCAATTATACGGTATTGGTAATTTTTATAAGTCGTAATATCTTTTGATCGCATATCTGTTGCGTGATCCCAAATCTTTCTAATCACCGGTGGAAAACTTGGCACTTTAGCTTTATCGGCAATTTCATCGTAGTAAGACCATTGCCGATCCTTAAGTTTGATTATGTGTCTTAGCTGTGCAAAAAAAAAAATCACGAAAATTATTAATATTGATGATCAAAAAGTAGATTGAAAAATTTTCGGCCTTATTATTGCTGCGATAAAATATAAATTAAAAATTATAATTACTTACCGGAATACCTTCGTCCAATAAAGTTTTTTTCTCAGCTTCGATTTCCTTCCGCATTTCCGTTGGCGAGGGAAGCTTAATGCGACCTTCAATTATGTTTAGAATGTAGGGTGCCTGGATGTGGAACATTGGGAATGGTATAACAATTGCAGGAAGTCCCATGAAGAAAAGACCGGGTATGTCTGTATAGATGAGATGTTTGTAAATCGGTTCAACGTGATTGTCATCTGTATTAAGCTTCACTTTTTTCGATAGGAAAGGATAGGTGAATAAATATCCTGCGAGAAAAGTAATTTTCATTTAATTTACGAACGTGTAACTATAAGATATATCATATATATGGGGCTTTCCACCAATTTCCAAAAAATGTACAGATACAATTAACATATTAGTATAGCTGAGTTAAATTTTCAGAATTTTGTATCTAAATATGAAAGAGAAAAAGCTGTGAATAAAAGTGATAAAATTTTGAAAATATTGATACTCAATTGATTATTTTAATTTATTTTTAATCTGACGCCCGTTCATCCCATATAGAGACCCCACTATAAAAATTCAACACGACACGTAAAAAAGTAGACTTATGTGAACTTTGAAGGATAAAAAACAATAGCGTAATTTTAATTGGCCGAAAAAAAAAAAAAAAAAATTGAGTCCAATCGGAAACCATAGTACTGTATATTATTTCAGGAATTGGTGAAAATTCCCGTATACTTAATAATTTTGACCGTTTTTTAATTCACATAGTATTAACATCCATAATTTACCTGTACAGTAAATAAATTCATCCACTTCAACCTCAACTCCGTTCTTGAATACGAACGTGTTTCCGTGAATGCTGGAAATTCCTGGTGTTTGTTCCACTTTTTTTGGTAATGTTGATGTCATAGAATTTTCAAAACTGTGGCTCAAGTATACCTGTCGAACAAACATTGAGATGATATTGCTTAAACTTTGATATTCAAAAAGTTTTCTTTTAGCCCGTAATTCAACAGCTTATATTTGAATATCAATCGTGATAGAGATCGGATAGTTGTTGTATTTTATTATACTTTAGAGCTATTGTATCGCAATTCAAAATAATTTTCTATTTCTTTTATCAATATTCTGATAATTTCAATGTCTACAGTAAACGAAAAGTAATTTATAAAACGATTCAAACGTATATATTCATTGTGTAATTTACGTATCTGCATATTTTGCAAAATTTTAATCCATTGAACGTAGATTGATTTCAACTTGAACCGGATCTTTGATATAATACATGATTTCGTTACTGATTAAAATCAATTTTATTTTCAAAATGCATAAATAAATAAGGTAGTTTAACGATAAGTACAAAAGTGAGTAAGATATGAGGAAATTGTCATTGTTGTAATTCTTAATTTCTGAATCATACGTGAGGCAATATAGGCATAGCTTATTACACGTTGAAGAAAAACAAGTCTGATTATAAATAAAACCTTAGACTCGCTCATAATCAATATCAAGGATCTAACTAATAATTAAAATCAGTATACATATTCATCTGAAACGTCTGCGTATAATTATTTCAGATTATTCGATTCAAATTCGATAATTTCAATATAAAAGAAGGCGTTTGCATTATTTAAATTGACTGAACTAAAAAAATGTAATTCGTTCACCGAAATCAACATCAACGAAAAATAAAAGAAACCAAAAGAGGAAACAAAATTTCTTCGAAATAAATATTCAGTCAAATTGTGACTCCGTTTTAATAATGAATATTTTTATTATCTATATCATGGACATGATTTATTGCGATCTGTGTTTTAGCTACCACGTGGACTATATAACATAAAAGTCTCTATTAAATACATCGTCAAACGCTGTCTCAATTTAAATGGGAAATTTCCTCCAATATATATAATTTACGTCAAATTTAAATCGTTCACTAACAACAATACAATAACACGTGTCGAAATCACCTCTAGGCTACAACTATAGAAAGATAGCTGATATCAGCTATGGAAGCAGATCGTTTGTATATATACATATATGATATCTCTATAAATGTGGGTATTTACGAAAAATGACAGTATAAGTACCTTCTCAGCGCACTGAGACACCTCCATGGCGATATCAATGCCTGACCAAGACGCTCCCAAAATGCAAACTTTTTTGTTGGCGTAAGATTCAGGACTTCTGTATTGATGACTGTGTATGCATTTACCAGGAAAACTTTCGATTCCTTTTATATGGGGCACATGGCCGACTGTGTAATGACCATTGCAGAGTATCACAGCGTCGAAAGTCGTCGTTGTTACAATTTTTGTTTCTAAATCCTGGGAAGTAATTATCCAAACGGTTGTGCCGCTCGGCAATGTTTCAGGCTCCACATTTTTCACTACTGTATTTAACTGCGCGATTAAATAAATACTTATTGGGTATATAGAAACAAAAATTTATGAAATGTTAATTCATCATCATCATCGCTGTATAATATAATCATCATTACCATATCACCGCATTATTATAGTTGAGTATATTAATTAGTTAATAGAAAATATGAAAAACTTCAAATTTTTATCCTTCTGATATTACATGAATTTTTCTAACTATTACCTTTATATGAGGACTTAGATTGAAGTGTTGCGCATAGCTCCATAAATAATTTTTAATAAAACTGTGATGGACGTAAGATGGTCCATCCTTATCTTCGTATGGGAAATCAGGAATTTGCATAATCTCTTTGGGCAGATTTGTCCTGTTGATATAGGGTATAAATTATTTTTGTATCAAAGTTATTGCAGAGTTTTTAATTGTAATTATTTTGCGCTGTGACTATCGCCTGCAGTTGCCAATAAGTCTACGGATATACTACAACTACGCTAAATTTAATCTGTCTTGGTTCTAAACCACGTGTTCATTCAGCAGCGAAAATTGGACTCAATAACGATAAGTCAAAAGCTAAATTTTTTGTCTTTCTTTATTCATTTATATTTACACACAGTGAGAAGTGATTCATATATGATCAATCAAATCGAGTCGAGATTTTGAAAGATATCGGAATTCATTACCGGACTATTAAAATGCGAGTATCAAACGGGATAATTTCACGGTGTATTTAGAATCCAAAAGTTCTAATTTTTGTTTATTAAAATTTATCAAATTTTACTGCACTTTGAGCGCATTCGATCCGTCTCAGATTTTAGAACTTATCTAACGCGTTGGTAAAAGTGGGAAATTAACGCACACGCAAACTCTATATAGGGACATATGTGTCCGGAGATCTCACAACTAATCACGTCAAATCTAACATTCGAAACTCCCTGAAAGATTGCGTCAAACTATATAAGTTTATACGTATAAATTACTCTTAGTTATTAGAAACTAAGAGATGATAAATAAAAATCAATGCAAAGGTCTGTAAGTTCAAAGGCTTGCACAGTTAATCAGCTGTCGTTAAATCGTATATACTATAATGAAATATATTATATAGATTTTTTTATAACGCTTGAATAATCACTGATATATATCTATATATACATAAATCCGATTAAAGTCAGTTATCAGATTTAATTAGACATCTATAGCTGTAATAAAATTAATTACATTGCACAGTTTGTATTGCCGGCTTACCTAAGATTCTTGTACATGCTGCTATGTACCATAAGTCCGTGACGATCGAATTCAGTTTCATCAGTATAGACCCAAGTCCCACCTAAACTACCAGTTTGCTCAAATAGAGTAAAACTGAATGTTTCCAGATTAGCAGCTAAGTGTCTGGCCACAATAAGACCAGCTACACCGCCACCAATAACAGCAACTCGCGGTTTACTTCCTGGCATATTGTTTAGATTTTTCTTCTACTTTTTTGTACGATTACTGTTGAAAAATTCTATTTTATATATTTCTGGTATATAGCTAGAGAATATGTAATGGGTATTGTGTGGCAACGAAAAAGCAAACTCCCTAATTGTGTGTATCAAATTTTAATAATCTTAATGCCTTGGGGGATATATGCGTTTCAAAAACATATTTTATACTAGATATTTTTAGTGTGTTTGATATGTAATCGAGTAAGACTAGCGTTTGCATTATTTTTATGACAAATGCAACAAAAATTTTTGGATCATAAAATACATACGGAATGCGTTTTGTTAATTGAGTAACGTTTTTTCATTAAACTCATATTCAACTTGTATAAGACATGTATGGTTTTAATATTCAGCAAGTGAAGTAAGTATGCACCAACTAGTTTTTGTCAGAAAAATTTCATGTAGATAATTTTTGGATTTATGCAAGTAATACTATAGATAAATTATGAAAGATTATGATAAATTTAAGAAACTAATATCGTGTCATAAAATATTTTAATTTCAGGTAAAATAATTGTGGATATTTAACATCTACAAAATTTAAAAAGTTTGGTGTATACGCATGTATTAATATTGTACCGTTAAGATTGTGATTAGCTGGTATCTGTTCGAGCGTGGTGTTGACACTTACATGTTTATGAATGATAATTTTAACAATTAGTGCTGATTATATTATTGAAATAATTTCTAAATACCGTTTTAAAATCAGAATAAAAATATGCTAAGTAAGTAATAGGATTACGCTAGAAGTTAAAAATGCGAAAGTATTTATCATTCAGATAGAAAAAAATAAAAATAAAAAAATCGTTGGTCAGTTTTGACTTAAGAATCATACAGAAACTACGTTAATGAAAGTAAAAAAAAAAAAAAAAAATCTAACGGATCTAATAATATATTTGTGTTCATACATTTTTGAATAATAAAAAAATTCTCTTTATAAAATATCGAAAAGTATGAAATAAATCGGCTGAAAAAATATATGTTTATAAAAGAAATAAAAAATCGACATGGTTTACCTTAAATATATTGATGATAAAAGATCGTAGGATATTTTCTGATCAATAAGTCGATTCGAACTTCTGAACTGAAGTTAATTAACACAGATTTAGAATGTCTGACGATCAAGTGCAGTAGTCGTTACCGATCGAAGCTTGAAGAAAGACTGATCGAGAAAGCGTAACTAGCTCGTATGTATAATATGTATTATATATATACGTATACCTAATCTCACCCCAAGCAGAGGGACTGTCTCTAAGTCTCTCGATAAAAAGATTAGTGATATTACTTTTTTTGAAGTGTATCTGTCTGATGATGATATATAAAAAATATGAAAGAAGGTAGGGGGAATATCATGGTCTTCAATAAAAGTTGGAGAAACAAAAATTTCAATGAATAAATTATCAAATTTGTTTTATCGGTTTTAAAGAAAAGCTATATTTTACTCTACTCAATAAATTATTATTATTATTATTATTATTATTTCTTACCTACCAAAATTTGCCGCATGAAACATACAAATGACCTTATGGGGAACGTTGTTGCATCATTATTTCCTTGAAGAGGGACCATATTCCTCCACTTTTGACTAGAAGGCTTTGAATTGGTTCTTTGAATCACAAGAAGAACGTAAGATGGGGAAAATCTGTCAGTACATATATCGAGAACGTTACAGTAAAAACGAAAAAGAACAAAAATGAAATCGTTTTTCTCGCCAATCTTACAAAAATGATGGATAGAATATTTTCAAAAACCGTTTTTAAACGTGATAGAATTAACTACACATAAACTTTATTTCCATTCAGTATAGAGTTCACGGTGAAATGTATCTAATTGTAAGAAATAGAAAGAGAGAGAGAGAGAGAGAGAGAGAGAGAGGGAGAGAGAGTGGCAAGTGCAGCAAGCAAGTTGCACTAACACCACGTTTTCTTATAAGATTATATAATTATAATGTGCTATGATAGTCTAGTGCCGTGACCCTCTGAAACACCCCTACGAATAAATTTTTGGCATTCATTTACCGACGACAAACATGAATTAGGTGACTAAATGACGAAAATAATTGTTGAATAAAATTAATTGCAGATAATTATGCATATACAAAAATTGTAGAATGATATTATAAACTGACAATGTATGAGCCAAACGCTGTAAGAAATTGCATCACAGTTAATCACACACGATAACTATTTGCCTCAATTAGATATCCGAAAGTACACCTATTATAGCAGGTTTATCAATTCTGTGAAATTGTGCAATGGAAAATTATAAGCTGCCTGAACAGGTATATCCGGTGAAAATTACTTGAATATGAATTAAAGTGAAAACGTAACTGGTTCATTTGAGAATGAAAAAAAAAAGAGAAAAAAAAAAAAAACAAATCAAAAAAGAAAACGAAAAATTCAAATTATCAGGTGTACTGAATCCAGTCCATCAACTAGGTATAATACTTGTCATACTTGTATTTGTTGACTACAAATTACGTATCTATCGCTATGTTATATATTATATCATATTATCATGCGTATGTTTAGATAAAATACTGTTTTATTATTATAATTCGTTGAATACGAAGAATTTTTTATTATTTTAGACCAAGAATTCGCAAGAACATGGATAATCTTATCGTACCTATATGAAAAAGAAGAAAGAAAGAAAAATAACAAAAAAATGCTCTAGAAATAAAATAATTTAGTCCATCATATATTTCCCCTTCCGAATTCTTTGGCAAAAATTAGATCAAGACCTTGAGAATGAAATAAAATATTGTACTCAATCTCTTGAAGATTCTCTAACAACAAAAAATTCAAAATGAAAATGAAAAGAAAAAAAAAAAAATAAAAATAAAAAATACAACTAAATAATGGCTTGGAATAAAAATATTTATCGGATTATTCCAGCTTGGTTAATGTTACCTATATGCTTCCAAGACGGTATTATATTTGTGTAAAATATTTTATACATACACTAAATTAGTTGACAAATAAAACGTGGCAAATTATATGCGATGGAATTGATAATATACATGTATGAACAAAATTAAACAACCATATATATTCATTGCTCTTCATATATATAACTGATAGCAAATTTCTTCATCATATCTGCTGATAAAGACTTTCAATCGAATTGTAGGCGAGTAACGATGAGTAACACAGACAAGAAACTGCGATGATATATACTGTCAAGTATTTCCGAGTATTAAATATTAAGAGGAGTCAAGTATTTCTAAATTTGTTGATTTTTAGTGATAAAAAAAAAAAAATCAAATAAAAAAAAAATTCAATAATATTATTGCGAGTATATTGGAAAACATAGTATAATCGTATATTGCATAGAAATATTTGTTTTATCCTAAAGTATATGCAAAGTACCTACGCAAACTGGAGCAGCGTTTCATAATGATGTGATTATGTATAAACAAAATAGACAATGTTATAATCTTGAGTAATTGAAAATTTTTGATTTTCTATGTAAATGAATTGATGTAGATCATTTCTCAACTGACATATACAAGAAAGCGAATAACATTAACTCGTAATTTTTATATTAACTACTTATCGATGACAATAATCGCATAATATATCTTATGTATTGTAAAAATTCATTTTTCGATTTAATAGAATATTCCTCCAATATTTTATATGCTCTCTATAGACTGATTATTGAAATTTATCTATTTGCAAAACGAGAATATTATTTTTTTTTACATATAAACATTTCGTTTACACTCAATTTCAATAATTATTCGATTAGTCTTTCGTCTGGAATAATATACCGTTCAGTGGAAATTATGAATCTGTAATTAAGAAATTCGTCAGGTCAATAAAATACTTTGATTGAATACTAATTGCGGTTAGTCATTGGTGATGGATCGTCGTCAAACGAAGGTAGATTGGTGTGGTCTTTAATTTATAATTCAATTAATTGGCACGTGGTTGAAAAATGTTACATTCGATAACCCCATTTTCAAAAGCAATGAATTTATTTGGCACAGTATGATATACGTGTATACAATTTAATTATTAATCTATCTGGGTCTCCCAGATTTATACTTTATAATCAGTTTGCGTATATGTACTCATGATAATTGAGTATTTATGTTTTTTTTTTTTCTTACAGTCTTAGTTAATCGTGATAAGTAAGATAAGTTTAGACGTCAAGCAGACAGACTGCATTGGTCTAGTCTTTAATCCCTAATTCATCAAGAGGGTATGTTAATCTAAAAAATTATTACTTATCAATTTTTGGTTTGATTTTTTGTTTTCTCGAATTATCCTTATATCTTAAATTTTTTCAATCATTTTAAGCCATTTTTAGCTAAAAAAAAAAAAAATTCAACTAACGACGATTCTGAATTTAGAAAGACTTTAGTCGTCGAAAAGTTTAGGAGTATAACGACATTGGAAATCGCATTCGCGTGGAACACCAGAAAAGGTTTTTTTTAACAAAGTAATTCACATCGAAGCTACACAGGTGATATCGACGCCTCAGTGAAAGACTATGATATCTCAAATTGTGGTAGAAGACCATGATAGTATCTCGAATTGTGGTAGAAAAACATGATATCTCGTGTTGAATTTGAAAAACATGCTATCTCGATCCCACAATTACTATCTCGATCGGTCACAATTACTTGAAATAAAAGTACTTCATTTCGGTTTGAACTTTCAACATTTCGAATCTATAGAGGAATTAAGGTCACTGTTTATAAGACAATGCAACTACAAGATATGGGTAACATGGATGTAGAAGTCGAGGAACTTTTTAGATCACCTGAGAATATGTAACACTAGTAACTCGCTGCTCTTTCCCTGCATACATTTATCGTTGAATTCCTAAACTGAAAAGTAACCCGCGGTAGTGAGTTACATTTCTTCAAATCATGTATCAAGTATGTGCTACAATGATCTCCATTGGAATATTTCCGTAATAAGTTTGTCTATGTCCACTACGAAGGAAGTAACGTTTTTCCATCTTGTTAAATCATTTTTATCATGTTTGACTTCAGCCACAATTTACCGAAGGTTCTGAAGCTCTGGATCCGTTTCTTGATACATCGAGTCATTCCTGAAGGGATGCTGTTCCCACATTTCGGAGAACATGTAGAGGATACCACTTGAGAACATGATTGCAGACTGCGTTCAGAAATACCATGTGCTATTATTTGACTGATTGCTGTAACAGTTTGATCTAGTAGGTAGTAAGTAAGGTCACTTTTGTTCCCACACAATCAAGTGTATGAGGGTGAGCTAAGATACTATAAACTCACGTTGTTGTTAGTCACAATTCCGACAATCAGAGGGGAAATGAAACCAGCGGTTACTGTCACAGTGTTTAAAGATATCTAAAATTATGCTTGGATAGTTCGGACTGAGGTCAATACTGCAGTTGGTCAGAGTACCAGTAAAAAGAGTCCCTGCGATCACAAAGATTATTACTAAATGGGGGTGACAACCGCTGAAAGCAAGACGCAATATCATGATACTTTGGATCCCGTTAAGCACAAGCACTGTAAGTTTTGCCAAATTCGTTTTTGAGATTTTCTTTGTCTGTAGTAACCAGTCCGCGACATTTAAGAACATGTGTGGAAAACAACATCTGCATTACGCGAGGAGCAGCCAAAAACATACATGTCTGTAAAAGAAATTAAAAATAAAGAAAAATAACCACGTGGATGATTTTGTTTGTTTTTTTTGATTTTTAAGACATTTGTCCTGCAACTAGGAGCGGATAAAAATATATGAGTACCTTTTTACTAAAGGTAGAGATAATTGATATAGATTTCGAACTTAAACCTGATATAATATTAGCGCGTGATCTATAAGTAGAATCAGGACATTATCAGCATGGGTTCTATTCTCGGTAATCATTTGGCTCATATTTCAATTTCATGTTATTGACCAAAAGTAATTTATCATGTTATTATATTTTTGTCGTGTTCAAAAATATATTTTTTATCTTCCCGTTACCACTGATATCAAAACATACATGAAATGGTTTAGTCCAACATTATTTGCGGCAATCCTTACTTCCAGCAAAATAATTGATAAAATGAAAGGCAGTTGCAGAGCAAAAAGTTCAAATTATCATCAAAGAGGATAAGATTCTCAGCGAATGTTAGCTTAACCATTCTATGTATGTGATTTGTTATCACCGATAATGGGGTAATAAAAAGAAATTTTTAAACACGACAAAAGGATAATATGAACAATTGGTTTTTTAAGATTATACTGAAATATGATCCCCATAATTACGGAGAACCAATTCCAGGCTGATAATGTTCTGATTCCAGTGAAAGATCACTTTAAAATATAATCCCGTTAGATTTTAACACCTGTATAATGTCACGTCTGCAATGTTATGTGAAAAAAAAAAGTATTTTATCTGATCCTCTGCAGGAAAAATGCCTTGAAAACAAAATAAAATGAAACTTTTACGTTCTACGATATCCAAGAAATTTGCTTTTCTGAATTTCGCCATCTAGGCTCCATATTCGAACTGAAATGACATCGAAAATTCAGTTTTGTACACTTTACATCATCTTGAAAGAAGTTAGTCCGCTATTTTGAATTCGCTATTTTGAATATATTAATTTCGACTACAGATTAGGAGTCAGTGACTCGAAAAACTCCTCGCAGTATCAGCATGTTACCCAAAAATTTCGAATGGCTATTTTTAAGGAACCCACGATTAGCGGAAATTGAAAAAATCTGCCATTTTCAGAAACTGATCACACACCATTAGGCTGGAATTCCGCCAATATGAAAAAATATGTTCCAAAAAATTTTCACCCCCTTTACTATCTTGCAAAGTTTGGTGGCGGTCAGAGGGGGTTGTTTGTCTGGGAATTCCTTTTTGAGTGTCATATAAATATAATGAGCTGTCAGTTATTGAATCGAATCAGTTTAGTGATTTTATCAAATGAAGATTACGTATATCATTCTTGATCATAACTTTCTATATATAAAGTTTCCATACATAATCTGCGTTGATGTTTCAGGCTACATCGTAGTATCGAAGTAGACTAAAAATTATCAGATATACCATATGGCACACCGCAGATGATCAGAATAATTTTTTCGATCCCGTATGGTTGTGAAAATACAGGAAGTGATAGCTGTTATCCAAATAGAGCCCGAGGTCACGATATAGCTTTCCATAATACTTATCGGAAATTGATGTAGTTCATGGAATCCCTGAGGTTTTCTAAAAGTAAGTTTTTTCGATTTCCAAAATTCGAGGATGTTCCTGGGGAAAATCGTAAGCCAGATAATACCAGGGAATGTGCAGGTTAAGTTGATTTTAATCATATCTTGAAACTCTGTTCAAGAAATCCTAATCTATATGAATGGTATTTCGTTGTTAGCTTTTTGGATGAGAAAGTTAAATCCTTCAGTACTTTCTATCATGATACAAACAGGACAAATAATATGATCAAAATGAAATGGAAATCATTTGAGATGATTATAATTTCATTTAAGATCGATTAGCTAATATTCGAATTGAGTATAACGTCACAAAAAGTACACTATTTGTGTCACGGTACGATAAATAATGTTATACGAGTGTCTCGTCATGAGAAAATTTGTATCAAGACATATTTGCCTAATTAATATACATATTAGGGTGCCTTGTTTTAGACGAGTTTTTTTTTTTTTTTTTTAGTTCATTCACGGAATGATTCTCTAAACATATAAAAACAAATTCTCACCAAATATGAGCTCTTAATTTTAATTCTAAGAACTCGCGAAATGAATTTGAAATTTTCCCATTTGATTAACACGTAAATTAAAATTTTTTTTTTTTTTTGATTATCTATAGCTTCGTGGCATTTCATGATATTTAATCGGCAATAGGTGGAAATGACAGAGGAATCTTTCCTCTTTAAAAGTTTACGTAGCCAATTTATGTTTTGTAACCATTAAAAAGTACTAAAATCTCGGATAGAACAGCGATTTTTCAAATTTTGAAAATTTTTTGCTTAATTGGATTTATCTCGAAAACTACTAGCTCTACGGCTATGGCTTATATGACTTCTTTTGTAGTATATTGAATTTCCTATAAAAAAGTTCCATACAATTTTGTTGTAAAAATAGTGGTTTACGAGAAAAATTTAAAAAACCATGAAATTTGAGAGAAAATTGGCTTCAAGATGATTTACCGGGCGAGGCTGGTTACAAAACATAAATTGGCTACATACACTTTTGAAGAGGAAAGATTCCTCTGTCATTTCCACCTATTGCCAATTAAATATCATGAAATGCTGTGAAGCTATAGATAATTGAAAAAATAGAATTAAAAGTCACGTGTTAATCAAATGGGAAAATTTCAAATTCATTTCGCGAGTTCTTAGAATTAAAATTAAGAGCTCATATTTGATGAGAATTTGTTTTTATATGTTTAGAACATTATTCCGTGAATGGACCAAAAAAAAAAAAAAAAAAACTCGTCTAAAACGAAGCACCCTAATACATATCTTATTTATAACATTATCGAAATCTGAGAAGATAAAACAATTCGATGATTACCCTGCTGATAATCAATATTGATACAACTTTCGATTGATAACAATAATTTTTATCTGAATTTCGAACCCATCATCTTTATTTGCGTCTAGTGCTGATTTGACAATTTCTTTTTTTTTTTTTGCACGTGTGGTGCTTTTTCAATATACTAATATACCTATATCGTATCTTAATCATAGATCAATCGTGACGTTGTGTTGCCCGATGAATTTCATACGTCTATCGGTGAATGATCGATAGCTTCTCGAGTAAAAAGAAAAAAAGAGGGTACTTGGTGACAGAATTATTGAAACCTTACAAAGTAAGGTAAAAATTATGGCAGAAAGGTATTTGCAAAAAGGTCATTAACCTTGCGATGATTGACTGACAATGGAACACTTTCACTACGTTACGTGATCTTATCGGATGATTAGATAGAACACAAATCAACTGATCTTGTGAGAATATCGATTTACCAGCAGAAATTTTTCGAAATTTCGATATTCGGCAAATATATCAAAATTTTCCCATGTGCAAAAGCACGCAGTCTATAACCGAAATTTGCTATTCCGATTTTAATTCATTATATTAAATAAAAATGATTGAATAACTTGTAAATCAATTCGAAGTTCATTTTAGCTTGAAAATAAAATGAATTTTTGTTTAGCATCAAGAATAAATACTTGTGACAAAAGTGGCATAGTTTTCTTTGCAGAGACATATGACGAACGTCACAGATTAGGCCCAAGATTTTTATTTCTCAGATATTGAAATAACACTTTAATGGGAGCACATACTTTCTATGTGGTGGTGCTTTGGAAATACTAAAGAGCCGAAAATTTTGTAACTTTAACCATTATGATTGGTAATAGTTGCTACATGATTTCGTCTACTATAGGAGAAAATTCCGAGCGATTTCTCGTCTCGGGAGATGTGATTACGTTTACAGTATTGTCATTCTCTGCTTCATCCACATTTGACCGGAGTATCTGGAGCTCCTCGCCTATATCTTCATGTTTTGTGTTGTTCCAAGACTGTAGTTTCGATGTTCCCAAAAAGATGTAAAGTACGCCAGTCGAAAATATAATTCCGACCGTGATGAGGAACACCAGACGCCATTGTTCGATCGTTTGCTGTAAAATTTTGATGTGGTTGGCGTTTCATTACGTGCATGAGAAAACTTATGTGATAAAAACAAAAAATTTATGCATACAGTAAAAAAGAAAAAAAAAAAAACGTTTTCAATAATGATTTGCAAAGATTCAAATGCACGCTGTAAAGATAAATTGCTATAAACTCACGTTGTTATCGGTCAGAATTCCAACTATCAAAGGGGCAATGAATCCAGCGCTTACTGACATTACATTACAAATGCCCAAAATGATGCTTGCGTAATTTGGACTGAGGTCAATACAGCTGGCAAGAGCGCCCGCAGTAAAAGCACCACCGACCGCCATGCCTGAGATCATGAAGACCATTGCTAAGTAGGAGTGACAGCCGCTGAAAGCCAGACCTAATAGCAGGATACTTTGAAACCCGTTGCATACAATAATAGCAAATTTTCTCAAATTCGTTGTTGACATTCTCTTCGTTCGTAGTAACCAGTCTGCGAAACTTGAGAAAACGTATGAAAACAGCATCCGTATCACGTGTGGAGCAGCTGAAAGCATACCTGTCTGTGAAAAAATAGAGAATGAGCTTTCTGAAAAAGCATTTTGCGTGGCTGGTCGTAGGAAGACGCTAGGAAGTATGTGCGGAGTAATAATCGACTGCCAGTTAATGCAAAGGACAGGTATGGAAAACCACCAGCAATCAAGATCTGATGACAAGAAAATTGCGGGTTATACTCGAAAAATTATTTCAGTGCGATTGTCTTACTGTTTCAGTCTATATTGGACTGTCTGAGTATAAGATTTCGAATATGAATTGAGTAACTTGTCAATGGCCATGCTGTGACCAGTCATTAATCTTTTGCCTTCTTTCTGTTAAAAATATGTAAGCTATCACTATTCGACTCTCAGATATTGTGCTGATTATATCCTGCGGCACATCGAACACGTAAAAATTTAATTTTTCTGATAATTCATAATATGGTCGTAAAAATTAATCTACTGTAACGCTCACCACGCTAATGTCCCATCCGTGAATGTTGTTCAAGTAGGACGGTGCTTCGATTGAAATAGTAAAGATTCCCCAGTTACCACCACAGAAAGTAATAGCCGTTATCCAGACAGGACCCGAGGTCAGGATAGCTTTCCATGGTATCGATTCCGAATTGACATGATTAACGGAATCTCCCAGGGCTTCTAAAATGTAATTTTTTTCAGCTTCCAAAATTCGGGGATGTTCTTGAGGAGAATCGTAAGCTAGGTAATACCAGGCGATGTACCTGCAGTGGAAAATTATCAATCCTGCACTGTTAGGTTTAAAATGTGTAGATATAAAGTTGATTTTACTAATATATTTGAACTGTGTTCAAGAAGTTCTTATCTATAAGTATAAGGCTTTTTATTATTAGCTTTTTGGGTGAAAAATCGTGATGATTACGTACCATATAACTCCGAGTGCTGAGGTCACGTAAAAAACTGAATCCCAACCGAGCGAGTTGATGAGAATCGCGCATAGTGGATACGTGATTGCTGAACCAACAGCACTTCCTAATCGGTATGAAAATGGGATAAGATACAAAAGATTGGAGTAGACGGAAATGCGATGTTCATGATATTTCATTGCAAACTTGTGCGGATTGTGTAACGTTGGAAACGGCATAGTTTGTGATGCTGCACACGGCTTGATTTTATATTCCTGTATCGGCACGTGGAAATTAACATCTAGACATGTTCGACTTATTAAAAATAATAAAATTTATGGAAACCTTAGCTCATCCTCACCAAGATAAGAAGTGATAAATTTGCTTCTTTCCGTGGGTGGAATCCATTTAGCAACCATGTTGTGCATCGACGGCCAAGAACAACCCTAAACGATAAAAAAACATCAGAATAAAATCGATAAAAGGTATACAACACTTAGAAGAAAAGCATGCGTAATGTCTAGTTCATTTTTTTAACATCTCCCACCGAAAGTACGTACTGTAAATAAGCCTTGGAGTACTCTTAGTGCCACGAAAGCATAAAGATGTTGACGTGCGCAGAATGGTAGTAGAAAGCCTAATAAGGCAGTGGCCAAATTTGCCCATCCAAAGATAAGCTTAGTTCCGTAACGACGTGCCAAGAGCCCACCAGGTATTTGTGTGACCCAGTGAATCCAGAAAGATCCCCCCAGAGCCAGACTTTGTTCATATTCAGTCCAGGCAAAACGGTCGGAGTAATGCACAGGACTCACGAAAGTAGTCTACAATACTTCATATTTTATTATTGTTTAATACGATTACATATTAAACGTGTATGGTACAGACTGATGAATTTGGTCGGACCTCTGGTAGCACATTATTGCAGTTTGTAATATTTTATGATTGTTGAAATTGTATGGTATATGCGAAATATGATGCAGAAAAAATCCTATTTTTGCATAACTATTGTGATACGCGAATCACTAATCATATGAGTCATTTACGTTTTTATTTCTTGTTGTGAGCTCCAACGATGAGAGAGAAGTATCCGTAATATCGTGTTTCTTGAAATCTTTTATTGATGATCCGTTGACCCAATGATTGGAAAAATTAGTGGTCATCTCTATACCATGTGTGCATTGCGAAATAACTGCTGCCTTTGGACGAGGTGTAACCATAGCAATAATGGTAAGACTCAGGTTGAATTCTAGCATCGAGGTAATAGCAAATCCACAGAAGGCGAGACACCACAGTACAGTACGACAGGAGAGTAATTCTTTTTCTATAGAAAAATCGAAGAAAAGGATTAAGAAACGTGCAGGTTATTTCTTTGGTGAATGAATTGTCTTTTTCAGGTGGCGATTGAAGTGCGACAATGGAAAGAAAAAACTATGCCATAAAGGTATTTGCAAAAGCATTCGATATCCAGATATTCAACGAAAATATAAAAAATTAGCCACATGTGAGTGAAAATTGTTAAGATATCGGCTCTAATCTTCACTTTCCAATTTTGTATTTCATAATTCAATGTAATTTTTCGATTCCGAATCGTTATAGGTATATAAAATAAGAAAATGAACACTCACCCTTAATCGATCTTTCATTTTCAATTGTCATATTTGATTGCGGACTTACGTAATATGGGTTAGATAACAAACATAAGACACTGTGTAGTTAAGTAACGAATCTTAATTCAATAAAAAATTATTTATTTCTAATACAATGTAAAGAAAAAGGTTGGGTTAAAGATTACACTGTGACAAATTATGATTATAAATTAATAAAGGGTAATTAAATATATTTCTAACGAACGCGTGTATATTTTGTCCGGTGAGCTACGAACCGAACCACGTACTCGTGTAAGAGCATTGGGGTTGAGTAGTGCGTGTCGTGGGTCCACGTCAGACAGATAACTGTGACCGTTGACTGAAAATATACTATCTTCAACGATTATTCTATCTTCGATCATTGCCTCAGAGGAAAAACATACTATCTCAGATTCTGGGTTAAAAGTTAAATGTGAAAGACACTGAGATATCATTTTTTTTCCACTAAGGCGTGGATTTGTTCAGATTTAATTCAAAAATTGTTTTTCATACACGCCACCGATTTCATCGATATATAATTATTGTGTTTCAGAAATTGAGATCAGTCATAATGTTTCAAATCAGAGAACAAACTTACTTTTCATATGCTGTTATTGGAATATTATTTCTAAGAAAACTATGTCCTGTTTTTGTTCGAACCAGTTTATCGTGAACATCAATTTTAACTGTAACTTTATCCTCCCGCTATCGCTAACAATGTTCGAATTCGTCGTTATCTTATTCTAGACTATAACTTTGTGTTTCATGATTCCAAATTTTTTTGGAACTTTTCTAAGCAGCTCATATGTCATCCGAAGTCAGTGAAGATCACTTGAACCGACAACTCCTCTAATCGCAAGTATGGTAACCAAATAAAAACCAATACCCATATGACAAGGGCACGAAAAATGGTCACAATTAGTGTTCCAGTAAAATTTGCCAATTTTATATTTCATAAACGTCAAGTCTGACTCTTACTCGAGTTAGCAATCCAAACTATTGTTAAACGTCGTTCACTAATACTAAAACTATACTTGAAATAATAACGCAAATATAAAATAAAATAGTTATTTATTATACTCGGCAACGAGTGTGCTCTGAGAGTTTTCATTAAATTTAACTTATGTTAGATTAATTTAGGAAATACTTATATATATATATATATATATATATATATATATATATATATATATATATATATATATATATATATATATATATATATATATATATATATATATATATATATATATATATATATATATATATATATATATATATATATATATATATATATATAATAACAAAGGATAACCCATGAAGAAGATATTCCATAGCCTAAATCCTCGCCAGCTGGTTGCATTGAAGTTTAATACCGGATTCGTAAATTATTGAAATTATACATGTGCACTAAATTTTTTTCAAATTGTATCACTTTTCCATAATTTGTATTTGACGAACTTGCGACGGGATAGCGTGCAAAAATAATAAGAATCAGACTTTCCTGAGATGTTTATTGAAATAAAAATTCTTATGACTTTAGCTATATTGATAAGCGTTTTCCCGTTTGAGAAAACATAATTACGTTTATAGTTTTATCATTATGTGCTCCACCCACACTCGATCTAAGCTTCTGAAGCTCCTCGCTCGTTTCTTCATGTTTTAGATCGTTCCAGGGTTGCAATTTCGATGTCCCGAGAAACATGTAGAGTGTACCAGTTGCGAATACGATTGCGAAATTGATCAGAAATAATAGGCGCCATTGTTCGATTGTTTGCTGTAATATTTTAACGTTTTTGGCACGTTATCACGTGACATTTTAATGATGAGAATGAAATTTATGTACACAATTAAAATTCCTCTAAATCTTTTTTGTTCATCTTCAAAGAATAATTCGTGGAGAGGTAAGGAAAGTAACAATATTAAAAACTCACGTTGTTGTTAGTCAAAATTCCAACCATTAGAGGGGAAACAAATCCACCGATCGTTGTTACAACGTTACAGATAGCCATATTGATGCCTGCATAATTCGGACTAAGGTCGATAAAGCTGGCGAGAGTACCAGCGGCAATGGATCCGCTGGCAGCCGTTCCTGTGATCATGGCGATTATTGCTAAGTTAGAGTAACAGCCGCTGAAAGTCAGTCCCAATAGCATGAAACATTGGATCCCATTACATACAAGCATGGCAAATTTTCTCAAATTTGTCGTTGACATTTTCTTCCTTCGTAGCAGCCAGTCTCCGAAACTTGAGAACAAGTACGAAAACAACATGCGCATCAATTGAGGAGTAGCCGAAAGCCAACCAGTCTGCAAAAGTATTAAAAATGAGTTTTTTAAATAAATAATTTGGTTCGTTAATTTACGGTAATGGCACCAATGGTTTTACTGTTTTTGAACTCATTACACTATTTTTGTGAAATAAAATGATGTATTGAGTAACCCAGTAAACGTCTTTGACCACTGGCGTTAATCTTTCGCTTTCTATATTCTCGAACTTCATAAGTTTCCTCTGTGCCACACCACAGACGACTACAATAATTTTTACGATTCTGTATAGTTGTGAAAATCGATGTAGGTACTATGATCCTCACCGCATTAATGTCCCACCCGTGAATGTGGTTAAAGTAAGATGGACCATCAATTGTCACAGTGTAGATGGCCCAAGAAGCGCCACAGGAAGTGATAGATGTTATCCAAATGGGGCCAGAGGTCAGAATGGCTTTCCATGGCACTGGTCGAGATATGACGTGGTTAATGGAATCTCCAAGGCTTTCTAAAATGTAAGCCTTTTCGGCTGCCGAAATTCGAGGATGTTCTTCGGGAGAGTCGTAAACCAGGCAATACCAAGCGATGTTCCTGTGGTAAATTTCAATCTCTGTACTGTTATATTGAAAATGTGCAGGTAAAATTGATGTCAATCATGTTCTTGATTTTTTGAATGACAATACGAAATGCTTACGTACCATATAAATCCTAGTGTGGAAATCACGTAGAAAACTGAATCCCATCCAAACCAGTTGATCAGCATGGCGCAGAGTGGAAATGTGATCGCTGCTCCCACAGAACTTCCTGACGATTGTGAAAACGGGATGAATTATAATAAATAGAAGTGAAACAGAATGTTTTTTATTTTACTGTCGACTAGTATGTATTGAGTATTGTCAAGGATGGCGCAATTTGTGCTGTGGCACAACGATCGATGAGTGAAAATTTACTTTAAAATGTATTTTAATTAGTAGAACTTTAATTCGTGCCTCACCCATATACGAGCTGATGAATTTGCTCCTTTCAACAGGAGGAATCCACTTAGCAACCATGTCGTGCATCGAAGGCCAAATCAGACCCTGAACATAAAAGAAGTCAGAATTATGAAGTCGAGAAAAGGTATAAATTACTTGAAAGCAAAGTGTGCATGATATCAAATTTTTGTATTAATTTTTTTTTTTTGTAACGTCATCCACAAATGATACGCACCGTGAATAAACCTTGCAACACTCGTAGTGCCACGAAAGCATAGAGATGATAGCGTGCGCAGAATGGTAATAGAAAGCCTAGTATGGTAGTGGCGAAATTTGACCATCCAAATGTAAACCTGGTTCCGTAACGACGTGCCAAGAGTCCACCAGGTATCTGTGTGGTCCAGTGAACCCAGAAGGCTCCCGCTAGGAGTAGACCTTGTTCGTATTCATTCCAAGCAAAACGGTCAGGGTAACTCACAGGACTCACTGGTGTAGCCTATAAAAAGTTCCATTTTTTATTGATATTCAATGTGAATACTTCAATAGTGTAGTACGGACAGATGATTTTGATTAAACCTCAGTTAGCACATCATTGAACTATGCAATATTTAATGGAAAAATGTTGTGATTCACGAATCAGTAATGATATGACGCATTTACGTTTTCAGGTTTCGTTGTGAGCTCTAACGATGATACAGAAATTCGCGTAACATTGTGTTCCTCGAAGTTTGTTACCGATGATCCATTGGCCCACATGTCAGAAAGATTAAAGGTCGTCTCTACATCAGGTTTGCATTGTGAAACAATTACTGCCTTAGACCGGGGTATGACCATAGCAATAATGGTAAGACTCAAGTTGATTTGATGCATAGCGGTAATGGCAAATCCACAGAAGGTGAGGTACCACAGCACATCTCGACAGGAGAGGAATTCTTTTCCTGGATAAAAATCGAGGATAAAAAGTAAGGATTGACGAAGATTTACAATTTTTTTTTTTCCTTATTTTTTTCTTAGTAACGATTGAGTGAATTGATTTCTCTCATAGGCATGACGATTGAATTGCGATAAGGGGATAAAGAAGCCATGGCAAAAAGATATTTGCCAAAGAGTTCTTTCATCGATATTCAGATGATTAATAAAAATATACAAATTTGCCCACGTGTAAAAGTAAACATTTCAGCTCCCATCTTCTCTTCTTAATTTTGAAGTTAATACATCAATTTATTTTTTAATTCCGAGTCGTTATATCAAACAAGAAATACAACACTTACCGTTAGTCGATCTTCTATTTTCAAGTGGCATATTGTTTCAATAGTGTTTAAAACGATTCAAAAATGCGATGATTTCTGCGGGATTTCTGCACCGATTTAGCTTCATGTACTTTCCATCTCACGCACTACTCGTAAAGCGTTAAGTTTAAAGCTCATCGTTTAGTGGTGAATTTTTTTGTGGCTAGGCAGTTCTGAGTGTCTGCACGTAAGACGTATGTACCTAGATCGGTTAATCAACCGCTGCAATATTTCGGGTTAATGAAGAAGAGATAACTTCTGCGTTAATGTATTTTGTACTACCTTGGACCTTTCCAGGTTGTACAAAATCGCGACGACGATAATAAAACTTAAAAAAATAAATACAGCAAAATAGACTAAGTATGTAGAAAAAATTCTATCAAACGCTAATAAACTGAGTGAACCGGACACAAATGAATCGTGTCGAATATTGTGCAGTTTGCATTACTGTGATCACTGTGTTACTGATGACGATCGATCAGTCGGTATTGAAATAAATCGCTAAAAAAACAATGCCGAACGGGGACAAATAGACAGTCAGGTAAATAAACATGAGAGTACAGTCATGTGAAACTCAAGGTGAATTGTAATATCATACTCATTAAACTTACTTGAAGTACAAAAATATAAAGGTACCTTCGGCAATACGTGTATGTCTTTTTTCAGGTGACGTCTGGAATAACATATTCGATCATACATTCAAACTAAATTTCCAACGTCGCCCATCCAACGTATAGGAGAGAAATAATTTCAACCGTTGGTTGACCTCTGAAGAAAAAAATTTCCGATGAAAGTGGCATGGGTTTTTTTTTTCCCGGGTCGTACGATGCTTGCCGGAGATTTTACCGGCAAGGTTATTTTTTCCATGGAATTGAGATCAGTTACGGTGTTTTGAACAGCATTCTCAATCTTCATAGACTTCGTTCTCCTGCTGTCGCTGTGAACATTCGTATCATTATTTCATTCGTTGCATGATTTACGATTTTTGCTAATCCAAGAAATTGGTTTTAACTAAAATTATCGCTACTGTCGCATCGGTATAGACTGTGATGTTTTTTCGTCGTCAACTCTGCAAGGTCGTGCATCGGATCTGACTTCCGCGTGAAGATCACTTGAATCAACAAGTTTCCAAGGTGCTACTAAACATTAGCTACAAGAAAGAACCGAATACAACATCGTTATTCATTCAGACAAGTGAATTTATCAGACAAGCGCAACTCAAATTTTGAATTTAATAATCAAGTTTTTGAAACTAAAGTCTATTTAACTTAAAGAATTCCACTCCATTTGAGCAGAGCAATCTGCAGAAGACCGAAAAAACGGAAAAGAACATTCTAATTTCGTACCAAGTAAAAATTTTCTCAGTCCGGGTTCCAACTGGGACCTTCCCATCTACACTGCAACGCCTTAGCCGATTCGACAACCGAGGAATCGAGGAAATCTTCACTTGAAATTTGTGTGATTCTAAATGTTTTCATTTTTCATGGTTTCAAATGTCGGTGTGTTTGTTTGTAGTACCTTTATTGTTGTTTATTGTAGGTACTCTGTGACAAGTGTGGCCCGAAATCAGCCATCAAATTTAAAATAGACATACTACAAAAATCTTGGAAATATACAATATTTCACGGAGCCATATTTTTAATATAGATTCTTATGAAAATCTAAAACTAAATCTTCTTTACCAAAAATGTAAGGAAACGTTAATTTCGGCGTTATGGAAGGTCTGAGTTTACTAGTCACAGAGTGTGTGCTTTGGATGAAACCCGCACGACAAGACTGACATGTAGATTGCGTATAACAAGGCAAATCAAAATACACGGCAAAAGTAGTTCGTTGATTCGACAGCGAGATGGCGATACCATTTGCCACCCCGTTGGCGCGGATGGCCGGTCAAGTTGAAACACTGACCTAGGGTAGGTCACTTCTCATGAAGCTGTGTTAACGAGATAGCCCTCTGAGCTTTATCAGGCAACTCAATAGAAATACTCCAACCGCAGAGAGGTTGTCATAAATTATAAGATTACGTACTTCTTGATAAAACACTCTTGTTTAATTGTTTTTTGGTTCATTCACCTAATGATAACGATATTATAACACTCGTGTTTCTGTAATACCAATATGGTTTATTTTATGATAACTTGCAGTATGCTAGGAAGCAAATATAGAGAATCGATCAATTGCAATATGTGCATATGTATTTATTTTTGGGAAATAATTACAAATTGTACGTAACTTCGACAATGAATAGTATTTTATCGATTCTGTACTAATATAAATCCCCAGATATACCAATAATCAATTACTTTATTATTTTACACTTTTCCCTCCCTGCAACTCATTAGTTCAAGTAAACGATCGAGTGATGATAGCGTACGGTAAATAAGAAAGGCAGGAAATTAGAATTAATTGCATTTTCAGCTACTTAAAATTTGTGATCATCTCCTCGAGTCAAATGTTCTTCTGGTACCAGGCGTAATTTTTGACCGGAAAATCTGACAGTTGTATCAATTTCAGAAATTTTAAGTCGAAAATTGCTCCTGGTATCAGAAGAACATCTGACCCGAAGAGGTGTGCTGAAATTTTTGATGGGAAAACCAAATAGCATTCAGGCAAGCAGGCATACATTCATGACTTCATACATTGTATTCCTCTCGCACGAAGTGCATAGCGTGACAGAACTATGATTTAAATATTTAGGCAAAAGGGTTGAAGGAAGTCTGAATGAAAATATATTTCAGTACATGGTGGTCTCTATTAGGACTCTACCATTTTAGCAACGGAGAATGAACAAAATACTCCAAAGACATTTTCTTCGTACATTATATGCTGCATAAATTATTCAAACATGATTTTAATCGAATCGTAGGAACAGTTGCCGAGATATTAATACTTGTGCAAAAACACATTTTTCTTTCCTACAAACCAAATCCCTTGGTGGGTTTGGCTGAATTTAATTTAATACTGTCTTTACACGAGTGTCCCACTTTTTAGTGGGCCTAATAAACGAGAAATTCTAATAACTTTAATTATCGTGATTCGGAATTTCCACAACATGATTTCCTGTGCTTTTGTACGGAAAATTTTCTATTACATCCACATTTGTCCGAAGCTTTTCAAGCTCCTCACTTGCTTCATCATTTCCTACATTGTTCCAGGGCTGCAGTTCCGACGTCCCGAAAAACACGTAGAGTGCACCAGTTGAGAATATTATTGCGACATTGATGAGAAATACCAGGAACCATTGTTCGATCGTTTGCTGTAACATGTTGACGTTGTTGGCGCATTATTACATGGCAAAAAAATTCAATAAATCAATTACTTCGGGGAAAATTAGATTATACTGTATGTAAGCTCACGTTGTTGTTGGTCAGGATTCCGACTATCAGAGGGGCAATGAATCCACCGATCACTGTCATAACGTTGCAAATACCGAAAATTATGCTTGCAAAATTCGGACTGAGATCAATACAACCGGCGAGAGTACCAGTGGTAAGGGCACCACTGGCAGCCGACCCTGCGATCGTGAAAACTATTGCCAAGATGGAGTGACAGCCGCTGAAAGCCAGACCCAATAGCATAATACTTTGGATCCCGTTACATACAAGAATGGCAAATTTCCTCAAGTTTGTAGTTGACATTTTCTTCCTTCGTAGCAGCCAGTCTCCAAAACTCGAGAACACGTACGAAAACAACATGCGCATCAATTGAGGAGTAGCCGAAAGCCAACCGGCCTACGAAAATATTAAAAATCAGTTTATAAATGAATATTTTGGCGGGCTAACTTTTTTTTTATGCAGGAGATGTCACGTATCAGATAAAGAATTGGCAAATTATCACTTGAAAATCAGCTGAAAGCAAACCAGTCTGCGAATAAAGTTAACGTCATTTTGTAAAAGAATATGGACTTGCGTGCAGCTTGCAGATCGTAGGAAGACGCGATTATAACGTATCAAGTGAGTGTGAGAATGGGATGTCAATTAATGCAATTGATAAGTATGGAATACCACCAGTAATAATCGAAACTACAAGAAATCTGCGGGCTATTGGTTGCTATCAACTTTTCAAAAATTTGTGTTAGTTGCATAGGACTATCTGAGCGAACGACAATTAGACATTCAATAAATTGGCATACGGTCTCTGAAAACGAACTAGTTTTTGCCTTTTTTGTTCTCGAACTTTGTGAGCTTTCACAATTGGCTTTTTAGATGAGTTATGTGAATTATACCCTGTGACAAATCGTACATGGCAGCAATCAGATTTTTACAATTCAGTATGTTGATGAAAATGTATGTTCAGTACGTCGATCCTTACCGCACTAATGTCCCATCCGTGAATGTAGTTGAAGTAAGAGGGGCCTTCAATTGCCGTAGTATACTGGCCCCAACTAGCACCACAAGAAGTGATAGTTGTAATCCAGAGAGGGCCCGAGGTCAGAATAGCTTTCCATGGCACTGTTTGGGAACTAATATGGCTCACGGTATCTCCTAGGTTTTCTAAAATGTATGTCTTCTCAGCTACTGAAATTCGAGGATGTCCCTGAGGTGTGTCGTAAGCCAGGTAATACCAGGCGACGTACCTGTAGAAAATCACCATCCCCACACTGTTAGGTTCTAAAGATACACATAAAGTTGATTTCACTCATGTCTCTATACTCTGTTCCAGAAGATATCATCTACAGAAAGAACGTTCCATTTTCAGCCTATATTATTAAGTAAGAAAGCGAAATGTCTGCGAACCATATGACTCCGAGGGCTGAGGTTATGTAGAAAACTGAATCCCAGCCAAACCAGTTGATGATCAATGTGCATAGTGGATACGTTATCGCTACTCCCACAGAACTTCCTATGATGATGATAATGAAAACGAGATAAAATATAATAAATTTGAATAGAAAACAATGCTGTGCAATTGATTTTTGCCTCACCAAAATAAGAGCTGACGAATCTGCTCCTCTCAGTGGGAGGAATCCACTTAGCAACCATGTCGTGCATCGAGGGCCAAGTAAAACCCTGAACAACAAGAAAATATCAGAGTAAATTTGAGAAAAGATATTCAAGATTTCAAAGAAACGTATGTTCGCTATCCAATTATTTTATTCATTGATTTTCAACTTCATCCACCGATAATAAACGTACCGTGAATAAACCCTGAAGGACTCGTAGTGCCACGAAAGCATAGAGATGATAGCGTGCGCAGAATGGTAATAGAAAACCTAGTATTGCAGTGGCCAAATTTGACCATCCAAAAATAAACTTCGTTCCGTAACGATGTGCTAAGAGTCCACCAGGTATTTGCGTGATCCAGTGAATCCAGAAAACTCCACCAAGAGCCAGACCTTGTTCGTATTCATTCCAGGCTAATCGGTCGGGGTAATGCACAGAACTCTCTGATGTAGTCTAAGAAAACTTCATTTTTTATTGCGATTCAATACGATCACTTAGCAGTATCGTGCAGACTAATGAATTTAGTCAAATTTTATGAATTAAGACATAAATATATTTACATCTACGAATCACCAATCATATGAGTTAATTACGTTTTCAGGTCTCGTTGTGAACTCCAACGATGAGCCAGTTGCTAGTGTAACATCGTGATTCTTGAAGCTTACATCTGATGATCCGTTGACCCATAAGTCAGAAAGATTCGATGTCGTACTCTGTGCATCATGTGTGCATTGTGAAAGAACTGCTGCTTCAGACGGAGGTCTAACCATAGCAATAATGGTAAGAGCCAGGTTGAATTCTAACATAGAAGTAACGGCAAATCCACAGAATACGAGGCACCACAGCACATCACGACAAGAGAGCAATTCTTTTTCTAAATATACAATAACTAATATTGTAAGACTATCAGTTTATCTTGTTCAGTTTTCGTGATCATATGAAATTTTGTTATTCGATTAGGTTTATACAAAAATTTGTTTGTTTATAATTCGAATTTTGCTTCGATCTTGAATCGTTATGCTAAATAAGACAGTCAATTCTTACCTTTCACCGATCTTTCATTTTCGACTTTCATTGTTGTGCTGAATAGTTGAAGACAATTCGAAATTTCTTTTCTCTAGAAAATAAGTAATTTTAGTGATGTCACAGAAGGTTATCAGACTGACACAATAAAAAGAAAAGAGAATTGGATTTTCTAGTCAGTAATCGAACAGTTCTCAAAGCTGTGTTCCCGGACAATGAAGAACTCTGTATGCATTGCAGGTGTTAATTTTTCTACCTTCAACCTTATCGTTGGATGTACAGTGAAACTTCGATTAACCGACAGCATCGAGACAGAGACCTTGACGACCGATGGAATACACGGATAATAGAAAAACCTGAAAATAACGACCCACCTCTATCCATTGCATGAAAACGAATGATAAACAATGTACGTTCACGAACTGAAAATAGACTGTACAATGATTTTATTCTACAGAAACAAACAACATACAATATAAAGTACAGATATGTAATATGTATGTATGTATGTATGTGTATACGTACTAATAACTTCTAATATTTAATCACATAATTAACTTTTAGTTACGGACTGACGGTTAAAAGAGTGACAGTTAGTCGAAGTTTTACTGTATTTTTTTTTAATAGACTGAGTGAACCGGACACAAATGAATCGTGTCGAATATTGTGCAGTTTGCATTACTGTGATCACTGTGTTACTGATGACGATCGATCAGTCGGTATTGAAATAAATCGCTAAAAAAACAATGCCGAACGGGGACAAATAGACAGTCAGGTAAATAAACATGAGAGTACAGTCATGTGAAACTCAAGGTGAATTGTAATATCATACTCATCAAACTTACTTGAAGTACAAAAAATAAAGGTACCTTCGGCAATACGTGTATGTCTTTTTTCAGGTGACGTCTGGAATAACATATTCGATCATACATTCGAACTAAATTTCCAACGTCGCCCATCCAACGTATAGGAGAGAAATAATTTCAACCGTTGGTTGACCTCTGAAGAAAAAAATTTCCGATCGAAGTGGCATGAGTTTTTTTTTCCCGGGTCGTACGATGCTTGCCGGAGATTTTACCGGCAAGGTTATTTTTTTTTCAGGAATTGAGATCAGTTACGGTGTTTTGAACAGCATTCTCAATCTTCATAGACTTTGTTCTCCTGCTGTCGCTGTGAACATTCGTATCATTATTTCATTCGTTGCATGATTTACGATTTTTGCTAATCCAAGAAATTGGTTTTAACTAAAATGGTCGCTACTGTCGCATCGGTATAGACTGTGATGTTTTTTCGTCGTCAACTCTGCAAGGCCGTGCATCGGATCCGACTTCCGCGTGAAGATCACTTGAATCAACAAGTTCCCGAGGTGTTACTGTACATTAGCCACAAGAAAGAACCAAATATAACAACATCGTCATTTATTCATCCGAGTGAATTTATCACACATACGGAACTCAAATTTTCGATGTAATAATCAAGTTTTGATACTAAAGTCTTTTTAACAGAAAGATTCTCACTCCATTTGAGCAGAAAAATCTACAGAAGTCCGAAAAAAACGGAAAAGAACATTCTAAATTTTTATCAAGTAAAAATTTCCTCACCCCGGGTTCCTACCGGGACCTTCACATCTGTACTGCGACGCGAGGGAATCTTTACTTGAAATTTGTGTAATTTTGTGTGTTTTCATTGTTCATCGTCTGAAATAGCAGTGAGTTAATTGTTTGTAGTGTCTCTTTGTCATTTATTGTAGGTATGTACCTTGTGACGAGTGTGTCCCGAAGGCAGTCATCAAATTCAAAATAGGCATATTACAAAAAGCTTGGAAATACACAAGAGTTGAAGATAACGAACATACCGTGAGGTTATGAGGAAAGGAAACACAGGCTGCAGGCAACCCAATAGTCAAATTCCCGAAGATTTCCGAAGTCATTGTATTCGCAAATAATAACATGGGACGAAAACCCCCACCACGTGGTTGAAATGACAAATACAACGTCTTCGGAAATCTTCAAGAATTTGACTATTGGGTTGCCTGCAGCCTGTGTTTCCTTTCCTCATAACCTCACGGTATACATAGTGATTCGGTTTCACGGAGCCATATTTTCAGTATAGATTTTTACGAAAAACTCAAACTAAATCTTTTTTACCAAAAATGTAAGGGAGCGTTAATTTCTGCGACACCGAAGGTCTAAGTTGATTCGTCACAGAGTACGTAATTTATATGCGACCCGCGCTACAAGACTGACATGAAGATTGCGTACAACAAGGCAAATTAAAATACACGGCAAAAATAGTTCGTTGATTCGACAGCGAGATGGCGATACCATTTGCCACCCCGTTGGCGCGGATGGCCGGGCAAGTTGAAGCACTGACCTAGGGTAGGTCACTTCTCATGAAGCTGTGTTAACGAGATAGCCCTCTGAGCTTTATCAGGCAACTCAATAGAAATACTCCAACCGCAGAGAGGTTGTCATAAATTATAAGATAATGTACGTACTTCTTGATAAAACACTTTTGTTTAATTGTTTTTTGGTTCATTCACCCAATGATAACGATATTATAACACTCGTCTTTCTGTAATACCAATATGGTTTATTTTATGATAACTTGCAGTATGCTAGGAAGCAAATATAGAGAATCGATCAATTGCAATATGTGCATATGTATTTATTTTTGGGAAATAATTACAAATTGTACGTAACTTCGACAATAAATAGTATTTTATCGATTCTGTACTAATATAAATCCCCAGACATACCAATAATCAATTGCTTCATTATTTTACAATTTTCCCTCCCAGCTGTAACTCATTATTTCAAGTAAACGAGTGATGACAGCGTACCACATATAAGAAAGGCAGGAAATTAGAATTAACTGCATTTTCAGCTACTTAAAATTTGCGACTACCTCCACAAGTCAAATGTTCTTCTGATATACCAGGCGTAATTTTCGACGGAAAAATCTAACAGTCGTATCAATTTCCAAAATTTTAAGTCGTAAATTGTTCCTGGTATCAGAAAAACATCTGACACAAGGAGGTGTGCTGAAATTTTTGGCGAGAAAAACCAATAGCGTACAGGCAAGCAGGCATACATACATGGTGCTTAAGCATGACAGAACTATGATTCAAATATTTAGGCAAAAGGATTGAAGGAGGTCTGAATAAAAGTATATTTCAGTACAAGGCTCATAGGTGGTGTCTATTAGGTACTGTACCATTTTAGCAAAAAAAAAAAACAAAAATTCTTCGAGCACATGTTTTTTTTAAATTATGCTGTATAAATCATGCAAACATAATTTTAATTGAATCGTAAAAACAGTTGCCGAGTTATTAATACTTGTGCAAGAACACATTTTTCTTTCCTACAACCCAAATCCCTCGGTGGGTTTGGCTGAATTTAATACGGGCTTTACATGAGCCTCTCACTTTTTGGAGATCTTAATAAACGGGAAATTCTAATAACTTTAATTATCGTGATTGAGAATTTCCACAACATGATTTCCTTTGCTATTATACGGAAAATTTTCTACTACATCCACATTTGACCGAAGCTTTTCAAGCTCCTCACTTGCTTCTTCATTCCCTACATTGTTCCAGGGCTGCAGTTCCGACGTCCCGAAAAAAACGTAGAGTGCACCGGTTGAGAATATTATTGCGACATTGATGAGAAATACCAGGAACCATTGTTCGATCGTTTGCTGTAACATGTTGACGTTGTTGGCGCATTATTACGTGGCAAAAAAATTCAATAAATGAAGTACTTTGGGGAAACTAAGATTACACTGTATGTTAACTTACGTTGTTGTTGGTCAGAATTCCGACTATCAGAGGGTTAATAAATCCACTGATCGCCGTCATAACGTTACAAATACCGAAAATTATGCTTGCAAAATTCGGACTGAGGTCAATACAACTGGCGAGAGTACCAGCGGTAATGGCACCACTGGCAGTCGGCCCTGCGATCATGAAGACTATTGCCAAGTTGGAGTGACAGCCGCTGAAAGCCAGACCCAATAGCATAATACTTTGGATTCCGTTACATACAAGAATGGCAAACTTTCTCAAGTTTGTAGTTGACATTTTCTTCCTTCGTAGCAGCCAGTCTCCAAAACTCGAGAATACGTACGAAAACAACATGCGCGTCAATTGGGGAGTAGCCGAAAGCCAACCGGCCTACGGGAATATTGAAAATCAGTTCAAAAATTAATATTTTGGCTGGTTAACTTTATGAAGAAGATGGCACGTATCAGAGAAGGAATTGGCAAGTTATCACTTGAGAATTAGCTGAACGTAAACCAGTCTGCGAAGAAAGTTAACGTCATTTTGTAAAAGAATAGGGATTTCCGTGCAGCCTGCAGATCGTATAGGAAGAAGCGATTATTGATACGTATGAAGTAAGTAATAGGCTGTCAATTAATTCAATGAGTAAGTACGGAATATCACCCGCGATAATCCATACTACAAGAAATATACCGGTTATTCGTTGCTATCAACTTTCCCAAATTTCGATCTAGTTGCACCGAATGTTTTATTGTTTGTGAATACGTTGCACCATCTGAGCGAATGACAATTAGACATTCAATAACTTGGTATACGGTCTCTGAAAACGAACTAGTTTTTGCCTTTTTTGTTCTCGAACTTTGTGAGCTTTCACAATCGGCTTCTCAGATGAGTTATGCGAATTATACCCTGTGGCAAATCGTATAGGGCAGTAATCAGATTTTTAAAATTCAGTCTGTTGCTGAAAATGTATGTTCAGTACGTCAATCCTCACCGCACTAATGTCCCATCCGTGAATATAGTTGAAGTAAGAGGGGCCTTCAATTATAACAGTATACTGGCCCCAGGTAGCGCCACAAGAAGTTATTGCTGTAATCCAGAGAGGACCCGAGGTCAGAATAGCTTTCCATGGCACTATTTGGGAACTGACATGGTTCACGGAATCTCCTAGGTTTTCTAAAATGTATGTCTTCTCAGCTTCTGAAATTCGAGGATGTTCCTGAGGTGTGTCATGAGCCAGGTAATACCAGGCGACGTACCTATGGAAAATTACCAGCCCTGCACTGTTAGGTTCAAAAGATACACACGCGTGTCTCTAAGCTCCATTCAAGAAAATATAATCTACAAGAACAACGTTCCATTTTTAGCTTAGGTATTATTGGGTAAGCGAACCATATAACTCCGAGGACTGAGGTTACGTAGAAAACTGAATCCCAACCAAACCAGTTGATGATCATCGTACATAGTGGATACGTTATCGCTACTCCCACAGAACTTCCTATGATGATGATAATGAAACCGAGATGAAATATAATAAATTTGAATAGAAAACAATGCTGTGCAATTGATTTTTGCCTCACCAATATAAGAGCTCACGAATTTGCTCCTCTCGGTGGGAGGAATCCACTTAGCAACCATGTTGTGCATCGAGGACCAAGTAAAACCCTGAACGAAAAAAAAAATTGGAATCAATTCGAGAAAAGAGATTCAAGATTTCGAAGAAACGTATGTTCATAATCTAGTTATTTTATTCATTTATTTTCAATCTCATCCGCCGATAATAAACGTACCGTGCATAAACCCTGAAGTACTCGTAGTGCCACGAAAGCATAGAGATGATAGCGTGCGCAGAATGGTAATAGAAAACCTAGTATTGCAGTGGCCAAATTTGACCATCCAAAGATAAACTTCGTTCCATAACGATGTGCTAATATTCCGCCAGGTATTTGCATGATCCAGTGAATCCAGAAAACTCCACCGAGAGCCAGACCTTGTTCGTATTCATTCCAGGCTAATCGGTCGGGGTAATATGTAGGACCCTCTGATGTAGTCTAAAAAAACTTCATCTTTTATTGCGATTTAATACGATCACTTAGCAGTATCGTGCAGACTAATGAATTTAGTCAAATTTTATGAATTAAGACATAAATATATTTACATCTACGAATCACCAATCATATGAGTTAATTACGTTTTCAGGTCTCGTTGTGAACTCCAACGATGAGCCAGTTGCTAGTGTAACATCGTGATTCTTGAAGCTTACATCTGATGATCCGTTGACCCATAAGTCAGAAAGATTCGATGTCGTACTCTGTGCATCATATGTGCATTGTGAAAGAACTACTGTTTCAGACCGAGGTCTAACCATAGCAATAATGGTAAGAGCCAGGTTGAATTCTAACATAGCGCTAACGGCAAATCCACAGAATACGAGGCACCACAGCACATCACGACAGGAGACCAATTCTTTTTCTAAATATACAATAACCAATGTTGTAAGACTATCGGTCTATCTTGTTCAGTTTTCGTGATCATATGAAATTTTGATATTCGATCAGATTCATATAAAAATTTGTTTTCAGCCAAAGTGTCACGGACATTTCAGCGCCTACCTCCTCAATTTAATTCTGTCTTCGATCTTGAATCATCATGGCAAACAAGACAATCGATACCTACCTTTCACCGATCTTTCTCTTTCGACGCTCATTGTTGCGTTCAGTAGCTCAACACAATTCGAAGTTTCTTTTATTTTGAAAATAAGTAGTTTTCGTGATGTCACAAAAGGTTGTCAGACTGACAAAGTTAACTGAAAAGAGAATCGGATTTTCTGGTCAGTAATCGAACAGTTCTCGAAGCTGTGTTCCCGGACAATGAAGAACTCTGTATGTATTGCAGGTGTTAATTTTTCTACCTTCAACCTTATCGTTGGATGTATAGTGAAAGTTTGATTAACATTCAGGGTCAAGACAGGGACCTTGATGGCTGATCGAATGCAAGTATAACAGAAAGACCTTAAATACCGACCCACCTCCATGCATTGCACAAAAACGAATGATAAAGAATGTACGTTCACGAACATAAAATACGTCGTACGATGTATTTTATTTCACAGAAACAAACGATATATAATGTAGATTACTATATGTAATATGTATGTGCGTACGTAGTAATAATTTCTAATATATAATTATATAATTAACTTTTAATAACGGACAGACGATTTAAAGAGTGACGGTTAATGGGAGTTTCACTGCATTCTTCTCACGAGAATGTTGATTTTCATCAAATAAGCACTGTAATAATAGATGCCAACTTCAGTCCATCTATAAATTAGAACAGAACGAGTTTTATCGAAAGTTGTGCAATCTCCGTCATTAAGATCTCTGTATTACACGAACCTAATTATCAGCGAGAAAATTTCAAACGTAAAATAGCTGATTTTTCAAACTTGACTCGAAATAGTCGGATATTCAGCCATAACTCAAGATAACCGGTTCTCCAAACGGAACATGAAATAGCCGGTTTTTCAACGATAACTCTAGATTGCCGAAGTGAAACTCAAAATAACTTATAGTTATTCAACGGTAGCTTGAGAAACCCGGTTTGTGCCCTGAGTGCAGTTATTAAATTCAGCATATAATAATACATAAATTTCGAAAATACACATCAATACAAAGTTGAGCATGAAGAACATGAATAGTGAGTACTCAAAATTAACATTAGAATAAGTTCGTCAAAAAAATAACGATTCATCAAAAATTACTGAGTAACAATTTCACATGAAATAGTAAACAGATTTTGCTCGATACCGAGTCCCGCAGAAGTCTAAAATTTACTCTAAACCTAGCTATGCTAGTTTAGCTATAGCTATGAATGATGTGGCGTAAGGTACCTCAATCTCCTTACAGGCACCATTCTCGATCCGACACATCACCTTTTCAGGCAATTGTGATCGTAAAGAACTGGTAAGTATCCCACTTTTTTTGAGACACAGGTGAACCGGGAATATTCGCAACATTAACTGTCGTAATTGGTCATTATCGACACCTGATTCTCTGTGCTCTTTATGGGAATATTTTTACCATTTTCCCACCTCTTCACTACGTCTGTCATTTCAGCATATTCACTACCCACTACTTCACCCATGTTGGGTTGAAGCTTTCGAAGTTCCTCGCCTCTTTCATCATCTTCATTCCCTGTGTCATTCCAAGGCTGCAGTTCAGATGTTCCGAAGAATATGTAGAGTACACCAGTTGATAACATAATCGCAACTGTGATGAGAAATACTATACGCCACTGCTCGATCGTTTGCTGTGAACATTTATTAAGTACGTTGTTGCTTTATTGCATGGGAAATTAAAAACTTATTTACTTGATTAACGGGAAATATATAATAAACGGGAAACTTTATCCAGCGAGTGAATATTTTTTCCAAACTAGGTACTAGGCAGAAAAAACTCTTCAATTGATAGATCATCATTCCCAAGGAATAATAATGTGCTTCTCGCAGAAATAATTTCTCATGAACTCACGTTGTTGTTGGTAAGAATCCCGACTATCAAAGGAGAGATGAATCCAGTGGGCAGTGTCACGATGTTACATAAGCCTAAAATAATGCTTGCGTAGTTTGGACTGAGGTCAATACAGCTAGAAAGAATTCCAGCAGAAAGGGAACCGCTGGCAGTTAGTCCCGAGATCATGAAGACTATTGCTAAGATGGGATGACAGCCGCTATAAGCTAAGCCCAATAGCAGGACACTCTGGACTCCGTTACATATACAAATGGTAAATTTTCTTAAATTCGTTGCTGACATCCTCTTCGTTCGTAAAAGCCAGTCCGCGAAACTCGAGAATAGATATGAAAATATCATGCGTATCAAATGAGGGGCAGCTGACAGCACACCGGCCTGCGAAAATAAGTTTTGAAAAGAGTATGTTGCATGCGGTTATCGTAGAAAAGTACCTACAAATCAATTCACGCGACCCTTACCGCGCTCACGTTCCATCCGTGAATGTAGTTAAAGTAAGAGGGTGCTTCAGACATAAGTGTCAAAAGACCCCAGTTACCACCGCACGACGTAATAGCTGCTAGCCAAAGAGGGCCCGAGGTCAGAATGGATTTCCATGGGACTGGTCGAGAACTAACATGGTCCACAGAATCTCCAAGGCTTTCCAAAATGTAAGTTTTTTCGACTTCAGAAATTCGGGGATGTTCCTGGGGGGAATCGTAAGCCAGATAATACCAGGCAATGTACCTAAGGAAAATTACAAGTTGTGTAGGTAATGTGAAACTGGAAATGTGCAGGTGAAGTTGATTTCATTAATATCTCTAAACTCTGGTCGAGATGTTCTAGTCAATAAGAAGAGCCTTCCGCTATTAGCTTTTTAGGTGGAAAAGTATAACGCTTGCATACCATGTAACTCCGAGTGCTGAGGTTACGTAGAAAACTGAATCCCATCCAAACCAGTTAATGAGAATTGCGGAGAGTGGATATGTTAGCGCTGCCCCCACAGAACTTCCTACCGATTATGGAAGCAGGATAAAATGACAAAAAGTAATTTCACTGTAAACTGCAATATCGAAACGTAGTATTTTTACTATAAAATAATTAAGTAGTGACATCTCAATTTTTAACTCACCGAGATAAGAGCTGATGAATTTGCTTCTGTCAGTGGGAGGGATCCACTTAGCGGTCATATTGTGCATCGAAGGCCAAAGAACACCCTGGATTAAAAAAAGTGGAAACGACTTTAATTTAATAGAAACAAAATCAAAGTGAAAGATTTTTGGATATTTGAAGGTCAAATTAGAAAGAAATCTTCGCAATTAAAGAGCACTTGTCTTTTTCGTTTTTTGAGGGAGGAGATTGTAGGATATGTTTTGAATTTTTGAGAATTTCCGAATTAAATGTTTTGTAAGAAATTACTGTGCTGATACTAAATTATACTTATAGGACTGCAAACTGCGGGTTACTTTCTACAAATAAAAAGTATACGTACCGCTACAAAGCCCTGAAGTAATCTCACAAACACGAAAGCGTATAGATGATACCGTGCACAGAATGGAATGAGAAAACCAAGCAAGGCAGTCGTCAAATTTGCCCAACCAAAGACAAACTTGGTCCCATAACGTCGTGCCAATAGGCCACCAGGCAATTGCGTGGCCCAGTGAATCCAGAAATACCCTCCTAGGGCTAGACCTTGTTCGTATTCACTCCAGGCAAGGCGATCAAGATATTGCACGGGATTTACTGATGAAGTCTGAAAAATATCATTTCTGTTATTGCACTTTATTTTAATTGATTAGCAGTAATATATTAATGGATTCTAATAAATCTAAGGCAACCGATTTGCCAAGAACTTCACAAAAAAAAAAAAAAAAATTAAATTTTTGTAATTGCACAAATCTCGTGGATCACGAATTGCAAATCATGAGTCATTTACTTTCTCAGCTTTCGTTGACTGCGCAACGTTATGTTCATCCATGTTTGTAACCAATGATGTGTTTATCAAGAGGCTGGAAAGATTCGAAGTAATTTGTACATCATGTGCGCATTGTGATGCTGCTGCTGCTTTAGGTCTAGGTATGACCATAGCGACAATAGCAAGACTCAGATTGAGTCTTAGCATATAGCTAATGCCAAATCCACAGAAAACGAGATGCCAAAGTACATCTCGACAAGAAAGCCATTCTTTTCCTGAAAACGGAAAATCAAATTACATCAGATTTTGAAAAAGGTACAGACTTCTCTCGAAACAACGAATTATACTGATTTCTTTATATTTTCATACAAGACCGTTTATACTATTAATTTACTTACAACGAAATCGAACATTAATTTCAGCCCGCACGTGACTCTAGTTATCGATAGAAAAAAACTTTTGCCATCTACCTGTGAGTTTAGCTCTACAACAAATGCTCTACTTCTCAAAGGCAGTTAGGTGAAGATTTATATAATATAGGAACACGATTGATAAAGTGAAAAATCTTTAATATCAGCAATATTTTTGATTTACTAAGATAGAGCATGGTGTGACGTATATTTTACGATAATATATTAACGTGTTAATAAATTACGTCTACGTAATTCAATGTCATACATCGCTTATGTATACATACAATTATGCAATAACAACCTTTGAGATAAAATTGCATGCATAATACACCTACGTGAAATTTTTATACTTGCAGCATTATATTTCTATTATATTAGAAATTTTAAAAATTGGTTTGAAAAGAAAAAAAATTTGACAACAGCTGAACAAACGAAGATATATCTTCCGTTTCATATCAACAGATTTTCTGAACCATCAAGACTTTTCGGCTAACTTTCATAAAAATTAAGTACATTAAAGAATGATTTAGGTACTTTCTATTCATGTAACCTATATTTGCCGCATCGATAACGATCAGTAAAACGCAATTTACTAGGAAAATTCAAAGATGTTAAAATAGCAAATTATCACTCACCCTTCGCGGATTTTTTCGTCTTGAATACCATGATGATCGTATAGCGTTGATAAAAATTTAAAACTTTACACCAAGAATAAGTTCGATATAATTAATGTCGAATTATTTATCAATCTGATTCGCACTTAGAGCATATGTTCATCTTGGACTCAACTCGTATTGAATCATGAGATCTTCACTGCTCAAATTTAGATTAGGTTATACTATACATTAAAAATCAATCAACACCTGTGCGCATACAACCCGTATAATAATATACAATATTTGTTATATTTATTTTTGGTATCAATATATCATGAAATTGAGATAAAATGTATATCTTACATGTTAACCAATGAAAAGATAATATTCTTGAGTCTTATACATTTTGCGAATGAACAAGTAATTTTATTTATTTTTTTTTTTCAATTCTTTTATGTTTTATATAATTTATAATTTATATTTTATGTTTTATATAATTTCGAAAACATTTAATACATGTATAAACTAAGAACACCCATTCATCAAATAAACGAGTCTGGAATATCGTAGGTCGACTTCATTATGTTTTTTTTTTTTTTGATTTTATTTATAGGTGTTACATTCTTTTGCAACCGTGAACTAAATTCTGATAATAGGTATACTGATCAAGTAGCTAATTGTGATTGAAGTCAATGGAACCAGACTCGGTAATCTATACGTTCAAATTCAGTAATAATGTTTGATTAACTTCTGGTAGAAGCTCTGTCGTGAAATTCGAAAATAAATATATATGTAGGTCGATCTCGAGGTCAATCCACACCAAGTTGCCATCTCCGATAGTTGATGAATTTCATCAATTAATAAACATTTATAAGAAAAGTACGTCTATTTTTTATTTTTTATTTTTTTCTTACGGATTTCATGGGACAAACTTTTCCAGTAACAGTGACTAATTTTTAACTGATTTTCCAATTTTTATGGGCATGAAATATTGTAGGTGTTAAACCATCGTTTACTCTTCATGTATTGTTGAAAATTCTGCTTTGTCACTATAATAAAGTTCCCATTGAATGACAAAATGAAAATTGTTTGTATTAAAAGGCCGAAATCGGTTCTTTGTCGAATGGTGATTATGGTATAGTTCCGTAGTTATTTATTTATTTTATTTATTTATTCAATTGTTAATTTGTTCCCGCTGTTCTAATTTAGTTCTCCATATTCACTAAAATTCACTTGAATTTGTTTTATTATTTTTAAAAAGACTATAATTTTCATATTTAAAGGAAATTGGAACCATGTTAAACAGTCTTCATGGCACCTTTATGCAGCATCGCTATTATTAACGATTAATCAATACATTATGGTAAATATGCCATGTATGAACATACATTACGATGAGCTAGAAACCTAAATTTTTTGAAGTTCACTTGAATCAATAAGCACATCAATTGAATGAACTTAATAAGAAACACAACAATTGAAATACCAATAAGGCAAACAAAATAAATTGATACAAGTGTAGTCTGTGTAAAATATGCCATTTTTTAATTAATATGAGCCTCAAACTTGCCCTAGTAGCGAAATGAAATAGGTCCACCTTCGGGGCTAACTGAAGATCTGGTACAGATCGTGCGCAAGACACATACCATCTACTTCCACATTTGAGTGCGAGTCTAATACAAGATTCTTTAGTGCAGAATCTTCACACAATATGACATGGAGATTTTTATAATTATATACTGAAGGGTTAATGCAGACTTCGTGCACACTGGCATAAATATCTTTAATTTTAGCAACCTCTTTGGCTTTGTGAATTGCGTATATAAAACATAAAATGGAGATATTGTAATAAAGATGAAGTAGGTCATCCTGTATTTTTTATTCTTTGTCTATACACACAATAAAATTTGAAAATAATAAAAGAATCATCACTACGGTCTGAGTAATAGTCTTTGGACTCTTGAATTAATGAGATAGAGAATAAAACCGATTTATAATATGAAAATCACAATAGAAAACTATAACTTTATCGATCATAATTGGTAATCTTCGCCTCGTGAGCATCTGTGCTTTCTACATGAATAGTGTAATCATTTTCCTGTCTCGTGATTACATCGATACTTTTATCATTCTCTATTACTGCACCTACATTTGACCGAAGCTTCCGAAGCTCCTCAACTTTTTCATCATATTTTGTGTCATTCCAAGGCTGAAGTTCCGATGTCCCGAAACATAAGTAAAGCACACCAGTTGAGCATATAATTGCGACCGTGATGAGGAATACTAGGCGCCATTGTTCGATCGTTTGCTGTGAACATTTTGACGGTATTGACGTTATTGACGTTATTACATAAAAAATTGGAATCTCTGACAACTCATGGCAGAATACATGATATTTTTTGTAATGAACTTAAGAATTTATTTATGAAATAAAAATTCCCCACAAATCATTTTTTCCAAGCAATCAAGTGAATGGTGGAAATTAAGTTACACTTCTATAAACTCACGTTGTTGTTCGTGAGAATTCCGACTATCAGAGGTGCAATAAATCCACCGATTGCTGTCATAACGGTACAGATACCGAAAATGACACTCGCGTAATTCGGACTAAGGTCTATACAGCTGGGGATAATACCGGCAGTAACAGCACCGCTAGCAGCACTCCCGGTGATCATGAAGACTATTGCTAAGTAGGAGTGACAGCCACTGAAAGCCAGACCAGATAACATGATAGTTTGAATTCCACTACAAACAAGCATAGCAAATTTCCTCAAGTTTGTTGTTGACATCCGCTTAGTTCGTAAAAGCCAATCCGCGATACTCGAGAACACATACGAAAACAACATGCGCATCAAATGTGGAGCAGACGAAACTACACTAATCTGTAAAAAAAATTTTAAATGAGTTTTGAAAGAAAAAAAGTATTTTGCATGACTGGTTGTAGAAATTAAACGATATATTATCCGAATTGAATAATGGGCTTTCATGTGGCGATTCTTCGACGTGACCATTGATTTGTTGTTTCTAACTATATTGCACTGCATAAATGAATTATAATTATTAATTCAGTAACTGGTCAAAGGACTTAAACCATAGAATAATCTGTTGCCTTTTTTTTTATGAGCTATTTCAATCGGCTTGAGATTATTGACTGTGATCCTCACCGCGCTAATGTCCCATCCGTGAATGTTTTTGAAGTAAGAGGGGGCTTCAATTGAAATAGTGAATATACCCCAGTTAGAACCACAGGCAGTAATAGCTGTTATCCAAATAGGGACTGAGGTCATAATGGCTTTCCAGGGCACTGGTCGAGATTTGACGTGGTTCACGGAATCTCCAAGGTTTTCTAGAATGTAAGATTTTTCGGCTTCCGAAATCCGAGGATGTTCCTGGGGTGTATCATAAGCTAGATAATACCAGGCGACGTACCTAAGGCAAATTGCGAGCTCTTAAATGTTAGATTGGAAATATGCATGCACAGTTGATTGAACTCATATCTCTGAACTCTATTCAAAAAGTTTATATTTATGAGTAAGACTATTAGCTTTTCGATGGAAAAAGCGTAATAATTGCGTACCATATAACCCCGAGAGCTGATGTCACATAAAAAACTGAATCCCAGCCAAACCAACTGATGAGCATCGCACAGAAAGGGTACGTCATTGCTGTCCCTACAGAACTTCCTACAGATGATGAAAAAAAGATCAAATATATTGGATCGATATAGGAAAGAATAAGTTTCACTGTAGGCAAATACGGATTGATTTTATAATCGTGTATCGATATGTAGAAATTTTACATCGAGACGTATTTAAATTATTAGTGTTTAAAGATTACATCAAGTTTAGCTTATCCTTACCAACATAAGAGGTGATGAATTTGCTTCTCTCAGTAGGAGGGATCCACTTAGCAACCATGTTGTGCATCGAGGGCCAAATGAAACCCTTAACAAAAAAAGAATTCAAAATTCAAAATAAAGTCGATAAAAGGGCTACAACATTTGAAAGCATAAAGTATGCATGACATCCACTTTTTTTTTATTTTTTAATTAGTCTACATTCTAGATCACCCGTCAAAAATACGTACCGTGAAAAAACCCTGAACTACTCGTAGTGCCACGAAAGCGTAAAGATGATAGCGTGCACAAAATGGTAATAGAAATCCCAGTATGGCAGTGGCTAAATTAGCTCCTCCGTAAATAAATTTGGTTCCATAACGACGAGCCAAAAGTCCACCGGGTATTTGCGTGGACCAGTGAATCCAGAAAGCTCCTCCTAGGGCTAGATTTTGTTCATATTCATTCCAAGCGAAGCGGTCAGAGTAATGCACTGAGCTCACTGCTTTGGTCTAAAAAACTTGATTTTATTTATTGCCATTCATTATGATGACTTAGCAGTGTAGTACAGACTGATAAATTTGGTCGGACGTTGAGCCGTACATCCCTTAATTGTACAACATTTTATGATTGTTGAAATTACTTGGTACACATGTGAATTATCACACAATGTGCAATGCAAAGAAAATTTTATCTTTTCATAAATTTTATCAAATGAGTCTCTCACGTTCTCAAGCGTTGATGTTAGCTCCAACGATGAGCTAGAAGCATTTGTTACATTGTGATTTTCGAAGTTTAAGACTGATGATTCGTTGACCCACGGGTTAAAAATATTAGAAGATATCGGCCCATCGTGTTTGCATTCTGAAACAATTGTTGCAGTAGATCGGGGTATGACCATCGCAATAATGGTAAGGGGTAGACTGCCTTCTAGTATGGCGTTAATGGCAAATCCACTGAAAACGAGATACCAGAGTACATCTCGACAAGAGAGATATTCTCTTCCTAAAAAAGATAATATCAGGCAATCAAATAGGTTTGTGCAGAAGTGCAGATAGTTAGAATTTTTTTCTTTTGAGTTGCAACGATGAGATTAAAAAGTTTGTATTTCCCAATTTAAAACCAATGTTAATCTTCAAGTGTAATGCGCCATGGGTTAACGTGATCTGAATAGGCTCCATTTTTACACACTCTTTTTGTGTCAAATGTAAACTTTTTGCGGGTGCGATATAAAGAATTAGAAATTTGGTCACATGAGGACCACCCTAATTCATTTACATAACAGACATCGATTCTGATGAGTAAGATCTGACTACAACAGATATGGAATGAAATGAAATCTACAGCGTACCAAACGAGAAAATTAACACTCACCCTTAGCGAATCTTGTCACTTTTGATTCCATAATAATTAATCAGCATTCGGAATAATTGAGAGCGTTATCCTAAAAATAACTAGTTTTAAAAATATCGAGTTGTTCCTGATTAAATTAGATAAAATATACGTGAAGTAAATCCCTGTCGTGACTAAAAAATTTTCATCCTCAGAAAAAGGATGTTAAACTTATGCAATTGACAATAAAGAAAATTATTATTTTTTATTGTTTTAACTTGATATTTTCTTGGTATAATACGAAGGTTGTGTAAGCTATCCCTTCATAGTTCACTCTACTCCTAATGAATATCAATTTTCTGTAGTGGCTACTGAAGAACAGAACAACGAATACTGCAGACAGATTGCAGATAGAATAGAGAAACTATGTAACGATGCAGTCACATTTTTCCACAAAAGCAATCTATCTTATATGATATGTTATACCTGTCAAGCTGTTTGCCATTGAAATAAGCTCTGGCAATATACATCTGATACGCCTGTTAGAAGATTCAACCTAAAGTTCAAATAAATGTAGTCTGAGAGACGGGAGGGTTCAATAAAAAAAAGTACCGTTGATTTTAATGGCATGTGCTCATTACATTTTTCTCGTTACTGAGGCTAACATTCAGTTTTATTAAATATTTACAGACAAAAAATTACGCCGACGAGGGCGTGTGCCATGGGCTAGCTCTGATAATAAAATTTTTAAAGATCAGAATGCAGACAGCTCAACATTCGAAAAGTATAAATCTCCGGAAGTCCAAGAATCCAAAAATTTAATAAAGAGGCACGAAGCACCATGCATAAATTTCAAGTTTCGGAGTCTCGGCTTTTGTATATTTAGCTGTAAGGATTTTGGACCTACAAAGTTTTCAAAAAATAATCACAAATCATAAAAAAGAAATACACAAGGACTCTCGATCTTCTTAAATGTCACTCACTCACTTGTCTGCACTTTTTGATATAGCAGAATTGTATCTAATAAAGATCTGCAAATGTCAATTAATGGAGTTTAAAAACAAAAAGCGTAATTTATTTCATTGTTACAGAATATATTCATGTGAGTCCTTATTATCAAAATTTTTTAAATTTTATATAACTAGACTAAAAAAATATACGCATTATAAATAAATTAGCGAATATAACTGATCTGCACATAATTTATAATTCTATACAAAGTTCTGATCTCAGAATATTTCTAATATCATTTCTTTATAAAATTCATTTGAGTATCACAAATTGTTAAATTATGAACTAAACTGATTTTTTTAATTCATATTAATGTTACTGCAGTTGATCTGAGTTAGAAAAAATCTATATAATACTTTACATTAGTCCGTGAGAGTTCTTATAAAACTTTGAATACAACAAAATCTCTATATTATAGTCGAGTAATCAGTATATTTGCAAGATCATTAATCCTTTAATTATCTATAACCGTCCGCACGGCGAATTGTCAAAGCAAACATTTGCGAATATTAATTAATCCACGTTGAATACTGTATTTATTTATCTACGTCTGAATAATATCTACCATAATGCCACTGTCCAAACGGGCCACAATCTAGGCAGAATATTACCTATATATTTCATTAATATTTCATTTTTTAAATGAATTTTATTCGTCACTATAATGTTTAGAAAATGTCCCTTTGTCAGATAAGGCTAACACCATTGTTATGGATTTACTTCCGCAACGTGATTTTGTACGTTGTTTACCGTAGAAGTACTATTTTCTGGTTTTGCAATTGTTCCACTAGTTTCATTATGTTGAACGATGCAAATTTTTGGTCTAAGCTTTTGAAACTCTGCGCCTTCCTCTTCATCCCCTATATCATTCCAGGGCTGCAAGTTCGATGTCCCGAAGAACATGTAGAGCAGACCAGTTGCGACCATAATTGCAACTGTGATGAGAAATACTAAGCGCCATTGTTCGATCGTTTGCTGTGACATTTTAAAGTGGTTAGTTAATCATGTGCAAGAAAATCAAAAATCTAATGGGTGATTGTGTGATATATGTATATTTTTTTAATTTTTGTATTTAACTCACGTTGTTGTTTGTCAGGATTCCAACTATCATAGGTGCGACAAATCCAGCCGTTACTGCAAGCATGTTACTCAAGCCTAAAACAATGCTTGCGTAATTTGGACTAAGGTCAACACAACTAGCGAGAGTTCCAGCGGAAAGTGAACCACTGACAGCCACCCCTGAGATCATGAAGACTATTGCTGAATTTGGATGACAGCCGCTGAAAGCCAGACCCAATAGCAGAAAACCTTGAACACCATTGCATACAAAAACTGCAAGTTTTCGCAAATTTGATATCGTCATTTTCTTCGATCGAAGAATCCAGTCTACGAGACTCGAGAACAAATACGAAAACAACATTCGTCCTACGTGAGGAGCAGCCGAAAGTACCCCAGCCTGGAAACAAAAATTCAAATTCAATTTTATAAAAGGACTATGACCTGCGACATTTTAAATTATATTTAAAAATTGATCGTCTGCCATTCTTACCGCGCTAATATTCCATCCGTGAATGTAATTGAAGTAAGAAGGTGCTTCAGCCATAAGAGTCAGGACACCCCATGACCCACCGGTTTGAGCTATGGCCGTTAACCATACGGGGGTCGAGGTCAGTATAGCTTTCCATGGCACAGGTCGAGTACCGACATGATCCACGTCATCTCCCAAATTTTCTAATATGTGATTTTTTTCAGTTTCTGAAATACGGGGATGTTCCTGAGGAGTGTCGTAAGCCAAGTAATACCAGGCGACGTACCTGTGATGAATGGATTTTTAGAATGAGAAGGTGGATCTCAAAAAGTTCATTTTGTTATTCCTTTGAATTAAAATTACGGTAAACTGTACAATCTTCGAGCAACAAATTTAAATTAATCAAAAAATTCAGAACTCAGAATTCTTGCGTACCATATAACTCCGAGCGTTGACGTTATGTAAAAAACTGAGTCCCATCCAAGCCAGTTTATCAGCATTACGCAGAGCGGATATGTGAGTGCTGCTCCCACAGAACTGCCTACCATCAACACAACGGGATGAAATATCATGAGAAAATAGGGTTGAAAATTACAGTTGATAATTATAGACCATAAATTTGAACAACGATCATATGTCTGTATACTTAATCTGGTAAATTAAACAACACCTTAATTTTTTCACTCACCAAGATAAGCGCTGATGAATTTACTTCTCTCAGTAGATGGAATCCATTTAGCGGTCATGTTGTGCATAGCTGGCCAAGAAGGACCCTGAACGATAGGAGAATAAATAAATAAATCGGAAATATTTCAATCGAACATTTTTTGTACATATCTAAAAATCACCAAAACCAATTAACTACCTACCTCAACAAGACCCTGAATAACTCTTATGAACACGAAGAAGTACAGATGCTGCCGTGCAGCGAATGGTAGTAAGAAGCCCAGTAAAGCCGTGGCAAGATTTGACCATCCAAAGATAAGCTTTGTTCCATAACGACGCGCCAAAATACCACCAGGTATTTGCAGTAGCCAGTGAAGCCAGTAATACCCTCCAAGAGCCAAACCTTGTTCATATTCATTCCAAGAAAATCGATCGGGATACTGCTCGGGGTTTACTGATGCAGTCTGAAAGATTTTATTATTTTTTTTTTTTACCTGTGATAGTTAATTAGAATATTGCACACTGCAGATCGCTGCACTCATCAAACCTAAAGTAGTAGATTCTTAATCTTTGAAAGCTTTTTGCAGTTTGTTCACAAGTATATGAACAAACTATGCGAATATCGCTGCAGTTATGAGTCAGACTTACGTTCTCGGGTTCGAATGTCTTGGTAGTACTATGGGTGATGTTATGCTCCGTAATGTTTATAGCTGACGATACGTTGGTCCATAGGTTGGAAAGATTAGAGCTCAATTGTACATCCTTCAGTATATCACATTGTGCAACTGCTACTGCTATTGGCCTAGGTTTTACCATAGCAACGATGGTAATACTGAGATTGATTCTGAGCATATAATTAAGGGCAAAGCCACAGAAGGTGAGATACCATAGTATATCTCGACAGCTAAACCATTCCTTTTCTAGAAAATTATAAAATAAATATATAAATAAAATTTTAAATACAAATGAAAATTAATTATTGAGTATAATTAAATTTCTCTCGTTACAAACAGATGTGAAATAATTTATCGCCATGATATTATATGTATAGATATAAATATTGTTGTCACGAGAAAAGAAAATCCTAAAACCATATAGTGAAGAAGAAAGTGACGATGCAAATATTTAAAAAAATGGAGCTGCGAACTTTGACATAATTTTTATCCTGCATCGTGGTGCAAGATGAGAGAATTGGGTAAGGGTTTTGAAGAAATAAATTTAGTTTTTGGCAACACCAATACATAAGAAGAATAATTTTTTTTTTTTGTTCTTATAAATGAACAGTGAAATTGGGCTTGTGCTACTTTACAGGATAAAATCGTTAATCAGATTATCTGGGTAAATTGTAAATCATTAAATATAATCAGCGTCTGAGCTGTTAGATTAATTTTTTTTTCTATCATGATTTTGCAAATATTTTTATCGTTTGAAGACTGGAATATTTTTTAAATTCAAAGTTCATTATAGAATTTGTTTAATTATTATTCTTTCACAGAGATCTGAAGATCAATTAGAGTACATATTCATATAATTTGAGTGAAATCATTCAGCTAACTTAACTTCATATGAAAGATCGTGAAATAACACAACCGAAGTTCAAAAATTTAAACGACTCATTAAGCTTTGATATCAGTCTTTACGATTACACGAAATTTTTACCTTTAAAGAAATTCAAATAGAAATTTTTCCTCACACAAAACCGCTCTATATCGACTAGTGCTTAATATAGGCATGTAAAGAATTTGAATGTTCATCATCTGCTTTAAATTCTGATTTCTTTAATCAATTATATTTATATAAATTACGATTATGATTCGATGAAAAACTATGTTAAATACTTGCCTGTTTTCAATTTATTAGTCTCGATTGTCATGATGCTTAAATATGGTTTTTAAAAGAAAATTAAAGATGCTTTTATATCTTCAGTGGTTTAAACAATATTGAATTATTTTCTGAACGATTTGCAGTTGAGCTTGAATCAACAAAGTTTATCTGCTTAAACTCGAAAACAGCTGTTCACATTCTGAACATATAATATATCGTTGTTTAATTCAAAATTGTTTTCGTTATATGAAACAAAGTTTGTAAGATCTCTCCGAAACACCTGAAATCACGTAAACCAAAAAAACAATTAATGATTAAAATCACTTTACAGGTTTGAAATTTTATTTGTTTATAATAATTATAGCGAAACACAATTAATCCATCTGATTAACGTTGTATTAACATTCATAAGAATTTAAATTTTTATAACCAATCGTCATAATTAATACAAATAATTATTTCAGCCTATTGAAAAATTTTTATAACAACACAATCGTCGTACCAGAGGTTATAATTATCACTAACAGCAAGCTGCATCACTGTCGATGACCGATTAAATATTTATGAGATAAATAGCAAAAAAGAATACCGAACGGATATAAAGTGGAAACAGAGGACAGCAAGTGATTCGTTTAACGTAGATACACAAACTGAATTAAGCCACGATACTGATCAAGCTATCTAACGATGGGATTGATAAAGAAATCGGACTGGATCGGCGGAAATATTTTTCATCGGGCAATGTATAGTGTCTGCAGCTGAAAGCTGTAGCGATTAAATATAATACATTTATAATATGTATTACTAGTATATTAATGATATCAGAATAAACTACATGTGTAAAGATTGTGACGTTAATTATATTGATACTATCTATGCGAAAAGATTACTGTACAATTAGTTTTATTGCTCGTTTAAAAGCTTTCGTGGAATAAATTGCGCTAATTTTCCTCATCGTCAACGTATTATATGTGATAAAAAATCGAGGTGATTATGCGTAAGAATTATAGAATATTACTTGATAACTTGATGACTTTCTACATCCAAAACCACTATCAAGATCGCATATCTGGAATGAGGCTAGATTTTAATCGGATATATTTGAACAGTCGAGTCGCGCGAGACTAGAGATAGAAAGATTTAACGATACCGGAAAAACTTTATGAAACGTGCTGACAATGCTTCATGACGTGAAAAAATATCTTTAGCTTAATTAAATCGCCATAAATTTTTATGAATATCGCATATTGATATGACAATATAAAAAAATTTTAAACACGAGACGTAGATATGCACGATTAGATATCGTAAGGTGTCTCAATGTCGATGGTTTGCTTGTATCAGTAACTTTTCTGTTAATAAACAAATATTATATATCCAGATATGAAATATAGAGTTTCGACGATCATTTATTGTCACATTTTTATATTATTAACTCCAACAGTCAACATGTCGGAATTATTGATGACGAGTGAATTGTATAGCCTGCACGTATGTTTGTTGATATGTGTCATGCGTTTACTAAAGTTTGCTAAATATCTCTTGAATCAATAACTAATTCCTAATTATACAGATGATTGAGGGTCACGTTCACGTGATTATAATTAAATAAAAAGTTTTTCAAGGTTCTGTGTAGATGAAACGAAATATGAAAGATCTTCCAATTTTCTTATAATTTCTTTATATTTTTATCATGAAAGTAACGAACAAGATTAAAATCAATCAACGTTTGATAGACATGGTTATAATTTTCCGAGATTAAAAAAAAAATAGCTCAAATAAATCACCTGAAGGAAACTCATCCCATTTTGTCCGACCGCAAGTTGTTGGAAAAATTTATAATGAAAATAAATCGGTAATTTTTCCAATCATTATTTTCTAACAAAGAATGGTAAAAATGAATCACAATCGATTTGGTTTTTTGAATATAGGTATAGCTGGAACCCAAGAAATGAAATTTCGAAATTGTCAAAGACGAAGTTTGGTCACTATTTTAGAAAATTTTACGCACTAAAGACAGAAGCCACAGTTGACACAAGTGTTTTCTTAAAATATTCTGACCTCATTCGTTACAAGTGTCAGACTTCGCCTCTTAATAAGTTATTATCTCATTTAATGGAACCGCGTAATCTAGTGGGAGACTTTTGCGTAACTGTGATGAGAACAAACAACACCGAAGAGTATATAGCAGCATATAATTTCATTAAATTCTTTGTAACGTTCAGGAAATTTTTTTTAACAAATTGTCTATCGCGTGTCTTGAAGATAACTTATCATAGGTATTGGAAATAATTTAAACATGAGAAAAATTATCGATTCATAAGACCTTCGTCATGTTAATGAGAAAAATTGTTCATACTTACTTTTATTAAATAATGATACGAATTGCAGTTTTTAAAATATTCAAATTGCTGAAGTTTAGACTGAAATTATTTTCAAATTTTGGATAATCATTTGAAAGGGTTTCTTGTATGTCAGCAACACCACGAATACTTCGAACTACACAATACCCTAATCCATAATGAACCCACGGTATTTTTTATTGCCGATTTTTACGAGTTGGTTACTTCTGTTATATTCTGGGTACATATAGCTGTACGTATAGCACGAGGGCAATTATGGTACGTATATACGAATATAGAGTTGCCCTGTTGTGTGTATATAACGGGTTCATTATGCTTTTTTTTTTCGTGCAATCAAGCCCCCTTGTCTCCTCAAATGCGTAATTATATTTTAAACCAGCTGACCAAACTAACTTCAACTATACAACGCCGAAATACAAACTTAATATATTTCTTGCCTTGAATATGTAGTTCGATCAACATGTGCTTGCGTCAATTAAGAGAATACGATTTACTTTTTATATTAAACGCCAACATTTGAATTTTTCTTTTTTATGAAATCACTTGAAATATACTGCCAAAGATACATCGCGAAATATCGCAATACTTATAATTTCAGGTGTAACATGAAAGCCTAAAAATTGTACAAGCTTGACATATGATTTCATTTTACCTATAATTTATAAATAAAATTTTTCAAATCGATTTAATTCAATTAAAGTTATATATTGTTTCGGTATTTGTTCACCCCATGTCTATGATATCAATTTTTAACATTTTCCTCGTCATTGAGAACGCGTAGAATAACCTATTATGTTATCAACTATACCTACGTCTCTATGCGCGTATAAATTATAATAATGCATAAGAATTATTATACAGGTAGATAAAATATATCAACAATACTCAGCAGAAATGAGTAAAGTCCATATATGATTAACAGTACTACAAGGATATAATTGCAAAGGTGTTTTATCTCTTCAATTAATGATTTGGAAGATATTCAGGGTACATACAGGTATGAATTAGGACAGCGTCGGAATTAATAAAAAGTTTATAAATGTTAATCCAATTATTATTTTTTTTTTTTTTTGAAAATTAAAATTGTTTTTAATATCAAATTGGATCAGATCAAATATTAACTGCGATATTGTTTGGTCATTTCGTTCGTAGCCAATTTAACAACATACGACGATACCTCATTCGAGTAAGAAAAATTAACTGTAAAGATCACTTGAATCAATAATCTCCCGACGCGACACCTCGTGAATATCGAAAGTTACGTATGGACATAATTAAATGGAAATTTTTTACCACGATTTTTATAATGCTTAAGTACCTAATCTCACAATTGCTTCAGAAACTTCAGCGATTCTTACGGAATGTAGATTACTGTATATCTATAAATGATTCGCGGTTAGAGATCGTTGGATAAAATTTTTCAATATCATTGTGATGATTTAGAAATTTTTTTAATTTACCCTTAGTTTAACCGCGGTCACTGAGAATCGTATTAAGGTATGCAAAAATCTTCTGTGGCTTTAACAGAGAATTAATTTCATCGTAATGAAAACTATAAGTTTCATGATTCAACCGTGAAATGCAATTTGAAATTTTTAAATTTGGAAATTTCTTATCATTTCAAAACTGTTTCTCGGTATATTCATATATTATAGAATGTAATTTTGTGTGCAAATGTGAAGATGAAAACAAGTGTTGTACTTGGATATTCAATTAATGGCACAATTTCGGCGCGAATTTACATTTTCAATTTTTTATACTGTATACATATATCAACTATACATATATCTTACCTCTATATTCAATTTCACGTATCAAAGATCGACGGTTCTACTGTAACTCTGGTCGCAGTTTACGTTTGACTGGTTTAGCTTTGAAGGTGATAGCTTTGAACCGTGTTTATTTTTTGTCAAACTTTGACGATTAATCAAAAATGCTAGTCAATAAATAGGAACTTTAATTTTCTATATGTGATTAACTTCGCGTTTTAATTTTCAATGTATGTGGAGGATTATCGATCAGAATGACTTTCTTTTGTTTGCAAAAAAAGAATAAAATATCAGAAATAGTAACTCAGACATTTATCGTAAGAGGATTAAAATTTGAGTATTTTGTACACAGGCGAATATGGGATTAATATTTGACTTGTTTTACAGACGTTTTTGATTTGTTTAAACTCGCAATATTACAGTAAAATATATTCATTTCTGCACGTATAAAATTAGTCTAATATTAAAAGTAATTATCGCTCGTAACCCTCAAACGAAAAACTAAAATTGTCACAAAGGAAGAAGATTTTTTCGAGAAATAAAACAACACGATTTGACAAATAGCGAGAGAAATATGAATTTCAAAAGTTGACTTCAAAATCTGACTATAAACATTAAAATGAATGAAAAAATTCCTATGTTATACGTCGATCAAATGCAGGTATGATATACGAAAAGAAATTTGTAATCGAGATTCTACTACTCTGATATTAATTTTGAATTTACTTAAGAAAATATGTTATTTTACACATTTGCAGTTTATCGTAGCTGCTATGACCAAGGATTACGACAAAGCTAGAGGTATTGGAGACACTAGTAAGTTTCATCGTAGAAAAATTTCGAACACGTAGATATTTTCAATTCATTCAAGATGTTGATTGCTGTAAATCAAAATTTCTTTTATTACAGTACTCAAAGTCGAACCTGGCAATACAATTTTACGAAATTACTTGTCAATATTGGAAAAAGGAACAAATCAACGTACGTATTTTTTAATTTGATCGAAGTGGTTTATACTACTACCCTGAATTAAATAAAAAATTGCATTAAACCACATGGGACATAGAAATTCAAATTATTCTTTTTTTTTTTTTTATCAATAGTTGAAACTCCATTTAATTAAACTTTTTTCAAATCAATCGAAAATTAACTGCGAGTATAATTCTGCAGTAAAGTTAATTCACGATGATCTTGACGTTGGTGAATCGGACAGTGAATCAGCAACTAGTGTCGATATTAACAGCGACAACACCGATAGCAATAGCAATAGCGATAACAGCAGCGACAGCGATAGTGACCACTGCAGTCAGAATACCAAAGACAATAAAAACGAACGAAATTTTATTGAGCCAAAAAAATTGACACCAAAATTTAACACAAAAGACTTATTATTCGATAGTGGCAAAGAAAAAAGATCCCAGGATACGATTCACAGACGCAATAGAGAAATCAATGAAAATAAATTCAGATACAATGACGAACTCAAAGGTAAAATGATTAGAGTATTGCCAATAAGATTGAGCGAAAAGATAAACGGAATGAAGTGATTAAGTGTTCACGTTGAGATACTCCTTATGTTATGGATATAAATACTTATGTAATAAAATTATTAATTGATTGATGAATATACACATACACATTGAAGTTTTGTATTATGTTGGTATATTTAGAAATGTTTATACAGTAATCTATATATTGTTGTTTAATATACATAGAATTACATTAATTTTATTATTTTTGTTTTTCAATTAAATATACAACACTCAACTTTAAAAGTCATTCCAACATGGTTACGACTTACGAATACCCAGTCTAACTATGATTAATATCCACATAAAATTTGCCTCTTCATTTCGTTTTTTTTTTTTTTTTTTTTAAATTCTTTTTCGAGTTTCTTCTCAATTTTTATATACTTTTTTTAAAAATTCATAGCTCATACATATATGTATATGTATATCGCACAACGTACATTTTACTTTTTACTTTATATACGGATTTACTGGCTGTTGTAAAAGTTGGATTTCGTTCTAGGCTCGGAATTGCTTGCGCAAGGCTTTCGAAACGAATTATATTCAATCGTAACAATTATAATATATTTATGTATACAATATATACAAATGCTGCAGCAGGACTAATTTTTTATTTATTTATTAATTTTTTTTTTTTTTAATTTTTTCATTTTTTCCTGAAGGTTTATTTCATATTGAATAATCCCGCAATTTTGTATCAATGGTTGATAATTACAAACGTTGACAAATTTATACATTATTCTGTATTAACATATATATATATACATTTGAGTCTCCCAAATTCAGACAATTATGATAAAATTAAAATGAAATAAAATAAAATAAAACAAATGACTGAAGATCTTTACTACCTTTTCACATTTTCATGGCAAACAATTATCATATTGAAGCGATATAAAAATAATTTACAAATAAAAAGAAATATGAAAAAAACTATCAAACTGAATCCGAAGAAGGTTGGTTATTTTATTTGTCGTTTTTTTTTTTAGTTTTTATAATGCACTTGTGCTAGGTTAAAAATATCGTCACGTTATAAAAATTCGTCAAGTATATGTATATACTGTTGTTCTTGAAAATGTGTACAATAGGGCGACACTAACACATACATACGTTTAATTCTATATAGATTTGTTTGTCGAGTGCTTCGTCAATTAATGAAACTCTAAATTAATACGGCGATATATTATATAAAGAACAAATACTTATATATGTATAGTAGACAGAGTAAAATAATAATTAATATTGTAAAACGACTAAGTATAATAGAACCGATAATAAGCATTACGTTCACTTTTAGAAAGAAATGTATGTGTACTTATTAATTTGTAGATTAAGCGGATGTTCTAGTCGATTTTTACCGACATAACTATTATCTCGAATATTTCCGAAACGAAGGTCTCAATTGGATTGTTCTTTTGGCAGCGCATGATTGACGAAAAATGAGTGGGAGTTGGCATGAAAATCCAAGGAAATGGAATTATAATTTTTTTTTTTTTGTAAATCATAGTCAATTGGCAATCAAAAAACAAAGTTGCCACGATTCGCGCGCTGACCTCTCTCTCTCTCTCTCTCACTCTCGGGCAATGCGGGAACTATGGATTATCGTGGCTTTCCATCATTTTACAATCGCTAATTACAACGAACTGGAAGTTTTCAGATTCAGACTTTATTTCTATATAAAACAGAGATGTTTTTTGATGATTGTGTTCATAATTCCGTGTAGAATGGTGCTACGAAGCTCGTGTTTGCGCCGATGATACGTAGACTCCGATAAAAGTCGAAACAACTAGCACGCTCACACTTTACGGTAACAAAACAATAAAAATTAATAATAATAATAATAATAATTCCATTTCCTTGAATTTTCATGCTAATTCTATCTTATTCCTCGTCAATCATCCACTGCGAAAAGGACAGTCCGATTGAGACCTCCGTTTTGGAGATATTCCAAATAATAATTATGTCGGTAAGAATCGACTAGACCATCTCCTTAATAGATACGTATAAGATGTTATATGAGCATATGGCAGTCGGGATGATTGAGGAGAATAATTTATGTTAGAAATATGAAGTTATATTCCGTCAAATTTTTATAATGGACGCAACCAACAGAAGTATAGATAGATTAATTTTCGGCATATTATGCAATTGTATATATGCATTATAAGTATAATTTTTTCTAGAAAAATACAAATTATAATGTATATAAAGTACACATTTTTGTCGAGAGAAAAAAAGTGACGTTTGAATAGAAGAATATGATTTGACTATTTTTTACAAAAGAAAAAAAAAAAGAAAATAAAAGAAAAGAAAACTACAAAATATGCGGTTCTATAAAAAAAAAATTTTAAATTACATTAATGATAAATTTCTATATAGATAAAATATAGTGATATATTTATATAATTAACACATTATAGGTATACTGATTTAAAAGAATCCTAAACTTATATGCGTGGGTTACACTATCGTATTTTTTCTTTTTTTTTTCTTCTTCTTCTTTTACTTTTTTTTTTTTTTTTTATTTTCGTTTTTTGTTGAGTCTTTCGATATTTTATAAACATATAAATTAGCTACTAAGCGTCTAATATAGTGTACATACTACCGAGTTGTGATACAATTTTTATTATATATAAATATCATGTAAATTGATTATCAAACACAAAAATACAATTAAATAATTACATTTAATAATTTTAATATGAAAGGATGTACACATTTGTTAACAAAGATTATACATATATAGGTATAATATGATAATATGAATTTTCAAAGATACTGTCATATATTTTTTTTTATAATAATATGCTAAATAAATCAACAATTCAGTCAACAATAACACCGTTACAAAACAGCTCGTACCATTTTTTTTTTTTTATTTTTTTTTTTAATATTATAGTAATTATTTTTTCACTTCTTTTTATTATTTGTTCTCCTTCCTATATGTTTCTTACTTATTCAAATAAAAACCAGTATACATTCAGCTATATACTATTTAATATAGATATTGGCGACAAGTTATAGTATCGATCAAGTATTAATATCGTAATACAATTAATATTTTCATCAACGAATATAAATATTGTACCGCGATATTAATACTTGATCGGATTTATATATGTATATGTATATATGTATATAGGAAATTAGAAACGGAGTAAAACTTGAAGGCTTTGTATATGAATAACGGGAAGAAATATTTCATTAATTAATAAGGAAATAATATAATTGAAACTTCGGCAATGGCAACATATATTATATAATTATATTTTTTCAACACGTGCATGTAATAGGCCCTTTTTATTGCATGTCAAGTGGATAGAAAACTGCTCATTTTTAGCTTGGGTTTCATTATTTCCCTAGGGAAAATAATGACTGCATTTTTCTAACAAAGAGAGAAAGACTTTTCGAAGGAAGAAAGAGGAACCGTTTCATAAGTTTTCAAATTTAAAAAGATTTGAAAAATTTTCCGCCCCTACATGCACAAAAAAAGGGCCTATACATGTACTTGTTGAAAAAAAAACAAATACGGTGTACAACAAGGGAGGAGAGTAATTTTTAACTCGGTTGATGACGTTGCACTCGTTTTTGTCCCGGGTGCCTTCGGCACCCTCAACTCCGACTCGTGTAACATCATCTAACTCTCGCTAGAAATGGACCATTTCACCTCCTTGTTGTACGATATACTATTAAACTTTATGTAGTCTTACATTCCTAAAAATTCTCGTATCAACTCTATATAGCAAAGAATTGTTAATAAGGCTTTCAGTCTATAATTTTCTAACATATAGGTACGGTAGTTAAGTCCGATACATATAATTTATATTTTCAATTATAAATTGATATTAATTGTTTGACAAGTTAAAAGAAAAAAAAAAAAAAGAAAATGAGAGATGGATAATAATTAGGGTTTAAAATAAGCATAAATATATTAAAAGGCTGCCGGTTGTATCGGTATATTATATATAATATATGTATATATTGATATTGAAATTAATTAAACATGAAAAATTTATCTTATATATATATTTTATTTTTTCTTCGCGATTGGACGTATTATATATATATACCTATATATATATATATAATACCGTATCTAAATCATTCCTAATTCTGTGGCTAAAATTGTATACATTATTTGTTGGCTGCGATAATTCTTAGGAAATTATGAGTTTTAATTTGTTGCAATTTTTTTTTTTTTAATTTTTTTAATTTTTGTTTTTTCAACACAGTATTTTCAATTTCTAGTTTTAGACTGTAGGTATATGTATGTATATATCTAATACATTATACATATCCGCTATATATCCGTAATGCTTCTAACAATATAACATGGAATAAAATATAACAGTATTATATGTATCATGCGTTATGTATGTATGTATGTATGTACATTATACAGGTACGTTCATAATTCATATGCAAGTACAAATGTGGAACACTTCGGTAGTAAACATTTAAATATATGTCCGTATTGATCATTTCATATTTTATTCAATTATTTTACTTTATTAATTTTTTTGTTTTATTTTTCCTTCTTTTCTTCTTTTTATTATTATACCCGTATATATATTTATAAACTGGTTGCAATACGCCACCTGGCTATATAATATATGTATATACACATATATAACGTTTGGGCAGATATTATTATATATATAACCATTTCTCTCATTTTTTTTTTTTTTCCTTTTTTTTTCAAGTCCAACAATCATTATACTATCAAGAGCAATATTTGAAGAAAAAACAAAAAATGCTCATAGATTTGATAAATTTTTTATATTTTACATACCTATATCGGACTGCTCTCAAATTATCTGGAGCAATTTTATTTTATTTAATTTTTTTTTTTTGTTTCTTTTTTTTTTAAGACGATATTATATACGAAGGATTCGATATACATATTTAATAGCAAATTTGGTAACATTTATATAACATTTTTTTGTTGTTTTTTTTTTTTTTGTTTTTGTTTTCTTATAACGACACAAATTATTATAAATAAATAATACATAATTTTCAAATAAAGATGATACTTGAATTAGTCTGTTTGAAATGGCACGTTATTCATTATACATATCATGGTATATATGTTATATCGTCAGTATATTTAAATTTGTTTTATAGAATAAAATATATCATTATTATTCGACGTCAAACATCAAATAAAATTCATTCAATATTGTAGTCCAAAAATTGTAATAAAAATGAAAGATAACCCAAAAAAAAGCTATAAAAAAGCAGGAAAAAATGTATACTGAAGTAATATCTAGAAGATAATTATCATCATTATCCAATATAACATATGAAGACAAGAGATTAGGAAAAGAATTAAAAATACAAATACAAAAAATTAGAAACAATATATCGGCGTTATATTAACATATAAAATACGAACGATACGTGTATGTGTATATGTATGTATTAAACTAATACGTTTACCTATACCGGTTTTAATAATAATAATTTATAATATAGATATAATACATTGAAACAGATTGTAGAAATCATTCGAAACAGAATTTTTTAACGCCACAATTAGATATTCTGATCTTATTATTATATTATTATTATTAATATTACTATTTATTATTATTATTTAATTAATTATAATAATCATCAATTTACAAGCCCCGGTAAGAAAATTAATATTCAAACGAGTAAAGTCTTATTGTTAGTTAAAAATTGACAAATCGGACTGTTTGTATATTATGTATTTATGTACCTATTATACACATAATTGATATATACAGGGTACCATGTAACGTGCCGTTTAATATACTAATTGAAATATCTTACTTATAATAAAAATATACGATTAAAATTTTTATCGAGAATGAGGAATCGATAGTATAACACAGAATCAAACAAACACGAGGCATTATAGAGACAAACTCAGTCTACCAGCTGCTGACATTGAACCAGTTAGATTTTTTTTCCCCCGATTAGAATAGTTCGTGGTGGTTAGTAAGAACGGAGAGGAGAGTATTTGTGTAAATTTAATCCTGTTGTACCCAAGGTTTAAAAAAGAAGGGAAGAATATTTTAAAAATTTGAATTTTATTATTATTTCAAATATTTCAAAGAAGAGTATGAAAATATTCCGATCCAATCTTAGCGGATAAAAGTTTCCAGCATAAATTTCGTTTCTCTGTTTTTCTAATAAATTTTATGATAAAAAGCGAATAACATCGAAAATCTCGATTTTCTTTACAACGAATGCCGTTATCGATTCCTACAAATTTTTCAATCATAAAACTCTAACATGCGATAATCAGTAATCAATTTCTTATTTAATTTCTCATTTGATATTTTTCTCATTTAAAAATGCATTGAAAATTAAAATTTTTCAAAAATTGCATCTAGTGTAGAATTATAAATAAAAATCTTGAATTTACAGAAACATCTTCTTTCACAAAGTGATGTGACATTATTTTCTAATATTATAAGGAAAAAAAATAAAAAAATCTAAGAGGTATCTTCTGACAACGGCTGATTGAGTTGGTCTGAAATTTCTTCATAAGTTGTAAAATAACTGCAAAACGACAAAAGTTATTACTCAAGTTTAGTTTAGTACTTAATGTAACAATAATTAAAATGAATTTTATTTGTATAAAAATAATTTGTCAAACGTCACGTTAAATAGAAAACCCTGTATGCATTAATAACGAATGAATTTTCCCAAAGTAATGGAAAAGGCATTCTTTTCTAATGAAAATAATACGGGAAAGGTAATAACATATGATGGCGATTATACGTCCGTATCTACCTAAGTCTTATTACATTGATCGGTAGGGTCCTTGCATTTTTAGGAATTGTATAACTAGCGAGGGACCACCGGCAACGATTTCGGCTGGAATTTGTGATAGCGGACAATTCTCAATCGACATAATACTGAGGTTTGTGCATAGGGCCAGTTCGAAAGGTAAATTGTGTAAATTAGCGTTGTCGTTAACGTACAATGAGTCTAAATTTTCCAAAGTCCCTATTTCCTCGGGAAGATAATTCAAGTTATTTTCACCGACACTTAAATGAGTGAGATTAATTAAGTGTCCAATGGCTCTAGGTAAGCAAGTGACTTGATTAGACTGTAATATTAACTTCTGAAGATCTCTAAGGAATCCAATTTCATTAGGAAGAGATTCTATCTTGTTCTCCTCAAGGTCAAGCACCCTAAGTTTCCTAAGATTAGCTATACTGGCCGGTATTCGTTTCAGTAAATTATTAGACAGTATTAAAATCTCAAGACTTTGAAGGCATTGTATATCGTCAGGAATCTTGGTCAACTGATTAGTCCCCAAGTTCAACTCAACCATATTTGTCCATGTTCCAATATCCAGGGGTAAAGCAGTTAGCTGATTCTCCTTCATATTCAATTTGGTAAGATTTTTAGCCCTCGAAAATATGCCGTAGGGTATTTTGTCGATCTGATTGTGTTCCAAATTAATAGAATAAACATTAGTGAACTGGGACGGTCCTCCTGAAGGATAAGCAGTGAAAGCATTACGTGACAGAGTTATAGTAGTCAGGTCTGACAAACTGGAAAGTAATCCCTCAGGTAGTTGAGATACTTGGTTTCCTTCGACGCTGAATTCATCCATAAGTTTACAATTAGCGAGTGACTTAGGGATGCTCGATAGTCTGTTGTACCTCAATCCAAGCCTAGTAACAGCCGTTAAATTCCCAATAGTTTCAGGAATATCAAGAAGTTCATTGTGCTGTAAATCTAATGTCGACAATTGTACGCAGTTACCAATTTCCTCTGGCAAATGTTCTAAGTGATTATGCGATACGTCAAAAGTAATGAGATTAACAAGTCTACCGATACCAGCAGGCAATTCTCTTATCTTGTTCTCTCTAAGACTCAGCATTGTTAAGTTAGTCAAATTCCTTATACTGTCACTGACGTATCTAACTCTGTTGAATCTCAGGAATAAAGTAGTGAGTGAACTCAGTTCGTAAACAACATCAGGTATTTCATTCAGTTTGTTATGCCTCAAGTCAAGAACTTTTAGAGATTTTAGATTCTCTAAAGTGTCCGGCAAGCTTGTTAATGAGTTTTCGCTCAGCGCCAGAGTCTTGATATTAGTAAGGCATCCGATCTCAGGCGGTAGAGTAGCCAGTTTGTTACCATAAAGATAAAATTCTACGAGATGGGTAAGATCGCGTACAGTATTTGGAAGGTTTGTTATACTTGATTTGCTAAGGTCTAAACGAGTGACGCATTCGTCTCTGCATCTTATGAACTCCTTTGATACATCCAAATCGGCTTGTATTGGTTTACCTTTCTTGGCTGTTGGCTTTGGTTTATTTGATTCAGGGTGTTTAACTGTGACTGTTTTCTTTGTGTCTGAGCCAGCTATCGAGGCTGTTGATAATTTCTTTTCCTTCAAATGTTCCTGTTTTGTATCTCTGGATAACACTTCAACAGTATCAGGTGTATCGACTGCTGAACATGTGTTCAAACCACAACCTTCAAGATACTCTGGTATGTCTTGTTCCTTCATATAAGAAGCTGTTAGATGTTCTTGTATATCAGTAACGTCACTTTTTACTTCTGGCAAACAAACCGAGGATATATTACTTACGCCCGATCGGTGTTTACTTGATTTCTTCATTGTTTTTTTTTTAATCGCGCTCGTTTATAGTTAAGGATTTTTATACATGTATAAATAATTCCACGGTTATGTTTAACACGATATAGAAACGGCAATCGTTTATTTAATCTATTACATATTTTTCAAATTCTTTATTCTTTACAAGTATTGACATTTTCGACAATGCTATAGCCCCTCTCACTTTAACGCGCAAGCGCGATAATCATCAAATTTTCTACTACCCTAGGCTTAAAATAAAGTTATGTATAGTCACTAGTCAGATGGGCGTCGCGGCTCCCTCTGAATCCTTAAAAACATTCGAAATGATAGAAAAGAAACTCAACTGTGACGAAATAGCTAGCACAAAATTGATACTCGAGGGCGCTGATGCTCCTTGTGAGTAGAGTGATGAGACATAACGATGCGTTTGCGAACGGATTCAGGGATCCAAGTGTCTCGTATTATTTTCCCGCCAATTTATTAATCCTGTTTATTAATAAACAATACGGCACAATCAAAAGTGATCAGTAAGTGTAAATAAATAGTTGTTTGAACATGGATGTAGCGGACTCGCACTCTGGTCGTGTGAGAGTGAAAGATGACGTTGGAGTACAATGTCAGAAATTGTTTCTCGATTTTCTCGAGGAGTGAGTTAACCTAAAAATAAAGTTGACTTAACAATTTTCCCTGTACATTCATAAAGGCAAATTTAATTCTTCAAATTTCTCTCTAGATTCAAAGAAGACGGTGAAATAAAGTACTTAGAACCTGCTAAAGAGCTCATCAGTCCCGAGCGCAGTACATTAGAAATTTCATTTGACGATATAGAAAAGTATAATCAAGTACTCTCCACCACAATCATCGAGGAATATTACAGGTATGTAATCACAGATATTTGAAGTGAAACGTTACATTGCACCGTAGGCGTAAAATGAAACTCAGGTATGTAACGAAAATTTCATATATTTTATAGGGCATTCCTTGTCAATGACAAAAACAAAGTGTAAATATACCTAAATTAAATTTGATTGAAATGCACTGTATGAAATTATTGTTTGGCAACGTATATTTTTTGAATTCAAAAAAATGAACGATAAACAAACAAAAATTTGAAAAATTTCAACTAAACTTTTTTCATCACGTTATAGGATCTATCCTTACTTGTGTCAGGCAGTTTGTAACTACGTTAAAGACAGAGGCAATTTAACAAAGGACAAAGAATGTTACGTCAGTTTAACGGATGTGCCTACAAGGCACAAAGTGAGAGAATTAACAATGTCAAAAATTGGTACCTTGATCCGTATATCAGGTCAAGTGGTACGCACTCATCCCGTACATCCAGAACTCATTTTAGGGACATTTGTTTGCCAAGATTGTAACACGGTTGTTAAAAATGTTGAACAACAGTTCAAAGTTAGTAATAAATAATGATTTTTTAAATATAATTCAATTGATTTCAAGAGGATATAATGCAGAGTATCATTTACTATAACATTGATTTCTTTTTTTTTTTCAGTTCACAAATCCTACTATTTGTCGCAATCCAAAGTGCGGCAACAGACGTCGGTTTTTGCTCGACGTTGATAACTCCGTATTTATAGATTTTCAAAAAGTTAGAATACAGGAAACTCAATCGGAATTACCTAGAGGCTGTATTCCTCGCTCTTTAGAAGTCATTTTGAGAGCTGAATCTGTTGAAATGGTGCAGCCAGGAGACAGGTCAGTCCATTCACTCCATGGTCAAGATTTAAACTGCAAATTTGTCTATAAATGACAAAAATAGGCTTAATAAATTCAAAAAAGTTATAGAGCTGTTTTGGTTGTATAGATTTTGCATTTTATTTGTCGAAAATCTTCAAAAAGTTGAAAAACAAGATTAATTTTCGCATTAATTTTGATGTGAATATTAATTAATTACTCTTGTATTTTGTACTCTTTTAACACAGGTATGACTTTACTGGTACACTGATAGTAGTGCCGGATGTAGGTGCCATGGTAATGTCTGGTGCAAAATCGGAATTTGCATCTAGACACAAACATGGTGATCCATCGATCGAAGGAGTTCGTGGTCTGAAATCACTTGGAGTGAGAGATTTAAACTATAGAATGGCTTTTCTTGCCTGTAGTATAACTTCGACTAGTTCAAGAGTGAGTTTTGATTTTCAATTATGTATTGAAAATTAATTAGAAGATCGTTAACGAGGGTTTCTCTTTCGTTTTTTTATTCATATACAGCAATCGTTGAAAAACGATCCCAAAAAGTCCTAAAAAGTACATTAAATGCTGAACTGTTCTACAAAATGTGATCATTCTTTTTCTTTCATTGATTATTTGTATAGTTTGGAGGCACAGACATGGCAATGGAAGAAATTACACAAGAGATGATAAAAAGACAGATGTCTGATGCTGAGTGGAATAAAGTTTACGAAATGAGTCGAGACAAAAATCTCTACCAAAATTTAATCTCTAGTTTATTTCCTTCTATTCATGGAAACGATGAAGTAAAAAAGGGTATTACTCTCATGCTGTTTAGCGGTGTTCCAAAAACGACCATTGAGGGAACTACCCTACGAGGAGACATTAATTGTTGTATTGTCGGGGATCCTAGCACAGCTAAATCTCAATTCCTTAAACAAGTGGCTGATTTTTCACCTAGAGCAGTCTACACATCTGGAAAAGCTTCCAGTGCTGCAGGTCTCACTGCTGCTGTAGTCAGAGACGAAGAATCCTCAGATTTTGTTATCGAAGCTGGAGCCTTGATGCTTGCTGATAACGGAATTTGTTGTATTGATGAATTCGACAAAATGGATCCTAGGGATCAAGTCGCTATCCACGAAGCAATGGAACAGCAGACTATTTCAATCGCCAAAGTAGGATACGTATTAATAAGATTGTAGGATAGATCAGCATTTAGATTTTTCTAATTTTACATTGCTAATTTTTTCAATTTTATTCACCAGGCAGGTGTGAGGGCGACTTTAAATGCCCGAACGTCGATACTTGCAGCAGCAAATCCTGTCGGAGGCAGATATGACAGATCAAAGTCCTTACAGCAAAATGTATTGTTAACAGCACCGATAATGTCTCGTTTTGATCTTTTCTTTATACTGGTTGACGAGTGTAATGAATTCGTTGACAATGCGATAGCGAAAAAAATCGTCGATCTTCACAGCAACAATGTAGTTACTATAGAAACAGTTTATACTCGAGAAGAAATCCTCAGATATATTAACTTCGCAAAGCACTTTAAGCCAAGGATAAATCAGGTAAAGAAACTTAATTTTGTATTTATTCTCCTCGTTTACTGTAAAGAAACCAGTACGAATGATTTAGTTGGTTTTAATTCGTTGTTAACTTCAATAATCATTTATAGGAAGCTGCAGAGCTTTTGATAGAGAGCTACACAACTTTAAGAGAAAGAGAAGGCGGTAGTTCGGGAAAATCTACATGGAGAATAACCGTACGTCAGTTAGAAAGCCTTGTACGTTTAGCTGAAGCATTAGCGAAGTTAGAATGTGGAGAAGAAGTAACAGTTAAACACGTAAAAGAGGCTAAAAGATTATTGAGCAATAGTATTATCCGAGTTGAACAACCAGACGTTAATCTTGACGAGGATGATTTTCAATCTGGACAAACCAGGATGGAAATGGAAATCGACGACGCTCCTCCTTTAATGGCTGCACTCAATAAATTGGACAATGGAACTGCTGCTGGTTCGGGTAACTAGAATAGAAATTCAACATTACTTTTGTATATTTTCGTCTGTTTTTAATACTCTGTATTAATTAAATGAAACAATACTTTACATTAGCGTCTACGACTGCTACTACACAGCCTTTGGATGAGCCTGTTAAGAAAAAACTCACCTTATCTTTTGAGGAGTATAAGAATCTTTCGAATATGCTGATTGTCTATATGAGGACAGAAGAGAATCGTATAGAAACAGACGGTCAGTATTCTGTGACGAAAGGTTAACTTGTTTTGTATATGTGTAATCCTAATTTTCTACCACGTTTTTATTAACTCGCTTTCTTGTCTGTTTGTTCGATACAAATTTTCTTGTGTGTTTGTTTGGTAAAAATTTTGCAATCGATTTTAAACTAACTTCCAGATGGAATTCTGGGAGGAATTATTTTATACTTTTTAGCCCTTTTTAAAAATGTGGTATATTACTACTTTATTAAGTTTCAAAAGACCTGAGGTGAACTTAGGTCATAAAACCGGGGTTTTCGAAAGATATTATCAGCACATCTTAGTTCTTTAATAAATATACCTCCTCAATGTGTAAAAGAAACTTGCATTTTAACTTTCTACATGATCTTTGATTCAAATTTGTTTTTTTATCACACAGAAGGGAACAAGGACGGAATAAGAAAGTCAGAACTGGTCATGTGGTACCTGGATAAAATACAAGAACTAATTGAGTCTGAAGAAGAATTGCTCGAACGGAAAGGCCTGATAGAAAAAGTTATCGACAGACTCATATACCACGTATGTATATCCGCATACTCCAATTTTTCTAAATTCTATTTATTAGAATCAAAGAGAATACGATTATAGATGATGATAAAATTCGGTATTCTTATTTGATAACTAAACATGATAACTTTTTTAAAAGGATCAAATCATAATACCACTGACTACAATGGACCTGGCATCTAAGGGAAAGGATCACGAAGAAGAGGAAGACCCTATGTTAGTTGTGCATCCGAACTACATTCTCGATCCTTAGTAATAAATAAAACTAAAATAAGATATAATTTTGATAGAACAATATTCTCTGAAAACATTACAATTGAATTTGCTTTTCAATCTGGGCAATAATTGGCGTGTGCTGAGTAAGATTTTTTCTTTAGTTATAATATTCTAAAAATCTAAGATGAAATTATTTCAATTAGATGATGTGGATCACAGACTTTTTAATACAAGTTGTAATTTAAGTTGATTGCTGTTGTTGATTATTTCATTTTTTTTTTTCTTTTTTTTTTCTGATTATTTTTGTAGTATGGATACCATGAGACAGTTTATTTTTAATAAAAACTTTTATACGTAATTTATTCGAACCATTTATTAGCGAGAGAAAACCTTTTATTTCTCCTTAAGTGAACACATTATTATGAAAATGATCGCTTTTTAAACGTCATTAAAAAATCATGTTTCAAAGAATTCTTTGGGGCCTTGACCTAGCTTTAGTTTAATTACATACGAAGCCGACATTCATACGAGTAGTTAACAAAGCTGTGCTAGCAATTAGTATAATCGTTTGCACTTTGTAAATCTTACCTAATTGTTGAAGAAGTTGAGAACGCTGAAATAGCGGTAAATTTTTTTCCTAAATTCTGAGACTTGAAAAATTAAAGTTTTTACATTCTCATATAAAAAATTAATGAAAAAAAACTTTCAAATATCAATTCTCAAAAATTTTACATAAAGAATATAAGAAATTTTATACCATGTACTCATCTTTGAAAATCGAAGTCTAGTCCGCTTAAATATAGAGAATTATTGTTGAACGTAATTGTGAATAAATGGGATACGTTCTAAGTATGTTAAGTATATGTAACTAAACTCCGCATGTCAGTGTATGTATAGTGATATTGCAGTAGATAAAATAAAACTTGATGTATACGAACGCGAGTTGACTGGAGTCAATCGGACGCAACGTGGATCAGTCAGTATCTAAAACTACCATGTGTAGCGTCAGGCGGCAGGTAGGTACACAATCACACGAAAATGGTACTAAAAATAGCCATTTCTTTTATTCTTTCTCAAATTCTAAATCGTTATTGTATTTTATTTTTAATTTTCATCCTATTTATTTCGGTTATCTTTAAAATTCATATACAAAATCAAATTCAAATTTATATTCATTATCGCGTGCCGTCGATGTTTATATATTCCTATAAATATATTATATAGTATGAAAATAATGACAATTAGAGAATCCTGATTCATAGTCTCATAATGGTTATTGTTATTATTATTATTATAGATTATATTTATAGATTAATACTTTTAATTAATCTTTCACACTGTAGTTTAGTCCTTTAATGTATCCTGATACTCTCGAAAGACTGGATTTGAGATCTAAATAGACAAGTGTTATTGTTATTAACTTATATATGTTATTAACGAGTTACAGTAAGTTAATCTATTCACAGGAGAGGCGATTAGCCGCGTACGTTGGAGATTTTTCTCTTTTGAGAAATTATTTATCAAAAAAGAAGAATAACTCGGCATGGATTATATTCAAGTCATTTGATGCTTTTTTTAGGGGATTGGGACAGGTAGGACCAGTTTCTTAACATATTTGAGTTAGTATATTCAGATAAAAATCTAACTTAAGATAACCGAAGAGATAATAAAAGCACGTAACTGTTGCATTTAAATTTTCACATCAGAGATGGAATAGTATTACTAAACATAAGCACTGCATATTGTTTTTGTATGTAACGGTTACATCCTACGATATTGTGATACAAGTACACGATACACCGCATTTACATATCATTGAAGTGCAAAAAAATCTGTATGCATAGTAAATGGTCTATAGCTATATCGCGGCAGAAATTTTACTTTAAAAATCAGTTTTAGTAATATGATTAAGATTTAAGTTAGCTTCAGTTTTCATCATGATAGAATTTATTATTTATTTATTTTGATTCGCCTCTTTTGATATTTCATTCGAAGATGAAACAGACATTTGTTCAGAACTGCAGTCTATGATCAATTCAGTGTCGATAATGGGATTTTTAATCTTACAAAATCACAAATAGTGGCAGATTTATACTTGATCGTATCTATATTATAATCAAGCTATGAAAAATATTGCAACAGTTTTTATATTCCATTTTTTCGTTTGCCTCATCGCTTCGAGGATAGAAAATTCACTTTCAGCTCTGAAATTTTCGTTCAGTAATTCTTAAAACGCTTTTTACTTGTGATGTGTATGTCTCATGAGCAAAAAGAATGGTATAAAATTTGTCCCTATTGTAATGTAGGGGAGAGGGTAGTAATTTGAGACCTCATTTTGGAATTGGTGGTAATTTGGAACCCCATCAGTAAAACAGCAAATATAAATTCTATTTGGCTTTATTTTTGAAGACGAACTTTTACAACTTTAAGGGTTCCAAATTACCTCCCTTTCCTCTACTATTTGAAATGAATTTTTAAAGAATTTTTCAAACACTGTAAAATATATTTTATGCACATTCAAACGGATAAGTTATTTTCCGAAGAATATTGTTCACTTTCGATTTCATTGAAACTTTTGTGCGATATTATCCATAGCAAGACACGTATTTTAAGACGTCGTGCATGATCAAAGTTTATCACTTAGTATGATTAGTCAACCTATTAACCTAATTATTTAACCTATGCACTAGTCTTCTCAATAGCAAACACCTTCGACGTCTAAAATATTTTCCATTATTGACACAAGTGTCTGGCACTATTCAAACATCACAGAAACGTTAAAATGAATCGAATTAACAATTCGATAAATTACATTCGGAGATCATTTCTTCATGGCATGTACTTACATCTAATTGTAGAAATAAAAATAAATGTTGGGGTATGAAATTGTCTATTATTGTATTAACCTGATTTAAACGAAATTTTCAAATTTCGGAAATATTCTACAGTCAAAAGACGGGAAAAAATGATTAACCAAAAAATATGGCTTTAACTATACTGCCAGTACTATAAATGAGACAGAGATTACCTAAATTAGAATTATCAAGGTTTAAGGCATATCGAATTCAAAGAGAATGCTCCACATTGTATTACCGGAAGGTCTGACGAGTGACAATTAATTAATAACATGACACTAGCTGCTCTCACTATAAATGTTGCCCAAATTCGAAATTCGTTATTTCGAAGATACCGGATCCAGACAAATAAAAAACAATCATCATCTCTTTCAAAGGAATTTTTTTATTGATTTGAAACCTTGTGCTAAGAGTCATCAAAATCCCAAAATTGGAAAATTTTTCACAAAAAATTTGATACTTGTTCAAATATTTTCTCAATTCTTTTTCCACCATATGTATAGTGGATTCGTAACGGCAACAATGTCAATTCCTATTGTCAGCCTTGATCGAATGCCGATAGTATTTCCCTTGGGGGTTTGAGGCACAGTTGATATTGTGTGACAATGATCGATGCTACGTTCTTGACTAACGGATGTTTGTTCTTAAAACAGCAACCGTTTGCACTCCACACTTGTTACGAGAGAGACCAAAGCTTATACTGGGTGTTCCATTAATTATAATTTTTTTAAGCAATATCTTCTCTGTTTTTGCATTATGCAGTAATTTTACTCTTTTAATTAAAAGTCGATAACAATCTATGGATTGCTAATTATTTGAATATGACAATTTCGATCGAGCCTGGATTGTTCTTGATTGCAGTACTTGAACCGCGTGTGTATGAAAAATTAGTATGTGATCAGTAAAAAAATGTAAATGATATTCATAATTGGTAATTATTTCCGCTATTTTAAAAAATGTATTTTTCGGGTATTTTGGGAAACTTCCTTTGCCCCAATTAAAAAGCTAAAATTTTTATTTGAAAGTATAAAATGTTGAAAACAAAAAGATATTCTTCTCAAAAAATTATAGAAATTCAAACAAATTTTATCCCCGAGTTAAAATTTGTTGATTTATAAAAATCTACGGGTTTAGATCTTTTCATGAATCTAACGAACTGTCAAAATTAGGTCAAAATTCATTTGTCAATAAATAAAAACAATAAATGAATGAAATTACATCACCCTGTATACAACCACAAACACAGTACAATAATCGTTTTAAAGTATAGCCATTAATTTTTGATAATCTAAATTGTTACGGCAATTAGGCCTTCCTGTCAATAACAATTTCGCTTACGTCAGATGTAAACAAGCGAGTCGCAAGTTGGCCATAAAGTTTCTCGCTTCACCGTGATGCAAAGATATAACATACCACCTACCTATCTAATTTTCATATTATAATTATAATAATAATTCCATTCAAAGAACAACAGACGTAAACAACTTGCTGACAAATGAAGTCAGATCAATTGAAATTCGCAGATAGTTTTCGCCAATAATCCAATCAGTGGATTGCTAATAGCTGGTGCACTTGCAATCGTCGAACCAGGACTAATGTTCATTGCTACCTGTGCCGCAATCCTAGGTTTAATATTTTCAGTGGTAAGTGTGACTGTCATTCATTAATCACTATCAGTGTCAATAATTATCGATTTTATTTTTGTTATTTTTTAATGCTAATTTTTTTTTAATGAAACTGAACCCTTTTGCAGCTGATTGGTGAGCCACAGTCTCATCTTGAGAATGGTTTGACTGTATTCAATCCATTCCTTTGCGGCGCGTTGACATATGCTCTGATACCTGATGTCTACAATTCGTTTGATGGTCGTCTGTTCTTATATTTTTCGTTCACATTAGTAATGTGGTAAAGGAATTGACTATATATACATAGAAGAAAAAAAAATCTTAATTGGTTTTAGAAGTTTTCAACATTTATGATCCCGTCAACTTGAGGTCTAAAATCTAAAATAAAATGTTTACTAGATTTTTAAATGAATATATATTGACTGTGCATTTTAGCGTTTACTTGACACGAGCATTCGGAAGTGGAAGACTTCCTGGGCTATCGGCACCGTTTAACGTCGTTCAACTTATCTTTTTATTCACCCTGGCTTCAACGGACAACAATGTTGTGCCAGAGGCCAACAATACGACAATCAAGGTAATTGATAATTATTATTAAGCAGGTACTTCCTGCTATTAAGTATATTAGATATATTAACGCAACAATAGAAAGAGCTCGTATTAACAGTGTAATTTTACCGCCAACTGTGCATGGAGGTATTTTATAACGGGACAATATTAATGCCCTTGATTAACCCCCCCAATACTTTAATTAAATGCATTTTTTGCGCGAACCTTATGTACCTTTGTAAGATAAGCTCAAAACCTTTCTCAAGTAATTTTTTTTTTTTTTTTTGTAGATAAACTGCGAATGAAATAAATACACAAAAAAATTCTTTTATATTTCCGAATTACATAATTTGAAGAAATTTTCATCGAGTATCTTCCTATCGATTTAGGTATACCCACGCCACTGATCGTATCCCATTAAATTATTCGAATTCGAGGTATCGCTAATGCCGAAGTCACTGAATCTGCGAAGCTCGTAAATCTGAAGTTTGTTTAGCGTGAAATTAGACCATTGTTCAGTACAGTATCGGTTTAAGCGACGAGCTTGGGGTTGTGATTTATCGTACAGCTATACGTAAACAACGGGCCGTAGGAACCATCTGCGTTTTTACTGACGAAACTGAAACCGTTGAAGCAAACGAGTCTACCTTCCAATATCCACGAAAGTTTAAAGTCTTTTTTAGACTTGTTTTCAATTTTCAAACACGTTTATTTTCAATAACCGTTATCAAAAACGAGTCCTGATTTTAAAAGAAATAATTTCTAAAGTGCGAAAATGATTCTTTGATAAAAAATAATCCATATAAGATCGTGCAATAAAATTTTGGTCCTTCGAAAAACCGAATTATTTATTTTATCTTGCTACTACTTGATTCACTATTTCAGGCACACGGAACTTTAGCTTCTCATTCGTTTGCTGGAGATACAGATCCAATTATTTCCAATGCTACAAGCGTAAATCTAGATTGGGGGATGGTAAGTGTTCTTCGCTTTGAATAATAAAAAATAAAAAAAACGTTAAAGACGCTTGCGAAAGATGAAAATAAATGAAAGAAAAAAATTACACTTCTGTTTTCGAACAACTAATGGTAAAAATTGCAATATCAATTCGACCAACGAAGATTGACATTTGTAGATACACGCAAGAAAGTTATATCTATACCCAAAATGTGAATATATTGGTAGGAAATTTTAAAACCTTGTACACTACGTATTCGAATATGAAAGAATTAATTATTTTAATACATTGCGAGGCATATTTGTTAGACCACTTTTTTAAATGAATTGCGAATTCTTCCTTCTGCTGCATATACACATAACATCTATATAACAGAAAGCGAGAAGAAGTTATAGCTCCACCTGGATATTAAGGTGTGAATACTGCATCTAAACTTCCGCTTCAAAGTTGCAGATGTAATTTTCTCGAAGCTGAGTTTAGCCACAGTTTTTTTAATTTTTTTTTTATTCAAAAACTTTTTTTGCTGTTACGTTTTTTCTTGAATAATTAAATTCACTCTTAGGTCTTTCGGGGTATGCTGACTTCTGCCTCTCAGATATTTGCTGTGGACAACGTAGCAGTCTCCTCAATAATTTATCTCGCCATCTTGACCTACTCTCCAATAACAGCAGCCTTCTCTTTCGCTGGGGCAATGCTCGGCTCTCTCACAGGTACGTCATAAACTACTGTGTTAAATTCTGCTTAGCTATGCTCTTCTTTTCGACTTTATATTACATCACAAAGAAAACTAAAAAGTATAAGTAGCTGGGACTGGGACTGGTCTGACTCGACAGACTTTTACTACTTATTGTTAACCGCTCGCAGCAGCTCAGTAGTAAAACTCGGCGTTAGTCAGACGTCTGCTTGCCGGAATGTTACGCGGCTACACTACTGGCTTACCTATACCGGACGTATTTGCAGACAGAAAAACTATGATTGGATGATTTTTAGCGTCTTGAGATATTCAATACGTAATAGTTAATGATTTTTGCGGATCAGAAGTCAGTGAAAAGGTGGAGATAATAATTTAGGAGGATAAACGTTAGAGAGGTTTGAAAATAATGGAAAACTTGAGATGTTGATGATTGCTGAATGATTTCCTTGCACTTTTACGTACTTTAATTCTCGTTACTATTGTAATGATTGAATATTTATTATTTACTTTTTTGTTAATCATCCTGAAGCATACATTTGAATTGAAACAACAACGTAGTCATTATTGTATCGCTATATAATGTAGAGCGAAGTCAATTAATATGATAATTTCGTGAACCGAGGGACGATAATTGTATAGAGTTTGTTTTCTTAGGCTTGATGCTCAACGTTCCAGTCGAAGAAGCTTACTCTGGGCTCTGGGGTTACAACGCGCTTTTGACGAGCATTGCCATTGGCGGTTTCTTCGTTATCATTGAGCTTCAGACAACAGTGGCAGCAATATTTGCCAGTATCTTTGCAACCGTTCTTCAAAATGCTATGACTCCACTTTTTGCTCAGGTATAAAACTCGCCCTAATTGACGTGGTAGTCTGATTTAACTCTGTTGTAAAATCGATCAATCGATGAAAATTTTTTTAAATAATGGATAAGTCTCGTTCATAGTCGTATACGCATTATAGAAACTGAGAAAAACAAAAAAAAAAACAAAGTTCATTGTGCAGATGAAATAAATTTCAAGGTTTATAAGGAATTGGATTAAATAAGTCAGAGTTTAATCCCGAAGAATCAACGAGCCAAATACCCCATGCGCAGTTAGTTTTCATCGTAAAACTGTTCACTACCATATAGATTTTCCAGTTTCATTCATTAATAGAAAAGGTTGGTGGTCATTAATAAATTATTAGTATCATAAAAAAAAAAATAGTTTTGAGTCCTAATATAAATCGAATGAATTATTATCACCAGGCTGGACTGCCAGTGTTATCAGTACCCTTTGTTTTAACGACTTGGCTATTTTTGGGACTCCGGGGTTCAGACGGATCTGGATTCATCGAACCTGAGACAATATCATTTCCGGAAAAACATCGCTGGGATTTTATCGACGCTCAGCAAGTCACTACGATCCCATCCCATCGTCATGTAAGAATTAATTAATTATTATTATTATTACTATTATTATTATTATTATTTGAAACACTGAAGCAATAGAACTGAACCGAGATTTGAATGAATTAGATTCTAAATAAAAGAATATAACAAAATCAAAACTATACGAAGTAGTTTTTACTACTTTCTTTTTGTCCACCAGATAGGAGAATTTCGGTAACTGATAAAATAAAAATAAAAAAACTGACACCTTATCAAATATATCGGGATGAAGACTGATTCTTTTTTTTTATTTTTTTTTTCTATGGCCAAAGAGCTGACGGCGTCGTGTTCGGGACCGCGATTGATTGCAAAACGGAAAGCCTTCGACAGAGTGGAAACAACGAGATGGCGATTCAATTTCCGTTTTTCTTTTTTTTTTTTTTTTTTATTTATTTATTTATTTTTTTTTTTTTGTTTTTGACACTATACGACGCGTGTATCTTGCGGTCGACGCGCGCGTATCCGAATGATAATATACTTTCTAATGGTGGCACCCTTCGGGCGCCCTTCAAATACCCTTGAAATTTTGTCAAAGAAATTTTACCAATTGATATATACCAATGCGAGAAATCCGACACCCCAAGTCGGGAATAACATCTCTCCATCCATCCCTCCACTCGAAACGATACTTTTATATCGGAGTTTTGGTGGCCCATAAAATATAACATCTACTGAAAATGTCTCCTTTTTTTACTAGAAAAAAAACAAATAAAAAATCGTGATTTCCGATTTTCTGAGTATCTATGTACATACCTATAAGGTATTGTGTACAAATAAATAAGAAAATGGAAAAAAAATTAAGTCAATTATGTATAATTGTCATCTGTTGAGCATATTTCTCTTGATATTGTCGATTTTTCATTCGTTTGTTAATTCAAGTATAAAGACAATAATTATGTGGTGGAATTATTAATAACGATAATTTAACACAGATATTAATTTCAATATTTTTCAGTCTGACGCTTCGAATGAGCTTGACACCTTTACGGCAGAAAGACGTTCTTTGAAATAAATGACAGGACTGTCACTATATAAAAATCGTCCGTTCTTCGCCGTCCATGAAAGAAAAAAATCTATTTATTATATTACTAACGAAATTTTTTAATCACACGATCAGACTCTCTTAAAAACGATAATAATATTTTTAATTAATAATGTAATTAGTGTATAATGAAAATTATAAGGCAAACGTAAATTTTCTGCAAGGTATAAAAACGTGTAACAACATGATTTTTCATATATTTTGAAAATATGTATACCGAAAAAAAAAAAAAAAAACAACTTCACCTATCAACTTTATTTATTTTTGTTTAAAAAAAAAAAACCTGTGACATGGTTATTTACGAAACGCGTACAATTGATTCCAAAAAATAAAATAAAAAAAAAACGCTCCGGGTAGAAAGCTGATATACGCATATTCGAATGGTATTTCCATTCTCGAACCAAGAACGTAAATTATATCTTTCAGTGCTCTGCAGGGGATATAAATGTAGAGGACCCTTGAGAAATGTCATAACAAATCTTGACTGGATATACTACCTACACTACAGTGAAGAGTTGTTGCAATCAATAATTATCACGCTTGGTTTGATAATTAGAGCTAGTAGGTATTATACACGTGTCGACTCTGTGACTTTGTATCGATAAATTGAAACTGTATACGGTTTATTCAAACTTTAAATAATTCACGTGTGGTTTAAATTATATATATAAATTTTAAAATAGCATGTTAAAAAATTCTTCATGTGTATAATTCATGAAAATTTTTTAATCTCGTTTAGAAAAAGAGAAAAAATAAAAAATAAAAAATATGTACACCACGACTGAAATTTATCTCACAATTCGTAAGACTGCAGGGCATGAATGTCGCTTTGAAGCTATAACACATATCTCCATACATATATATACATATATGTATATATATATCTTTGTCATGTTCGTCGGAAAAAGACGTGTCGTACTTTGACGTCATAGCGATATAATATGTCAGCGTAAAATGTTATACCGTAGGAAAAATCGGATCAAATTTTACACTTATGTACATACATATAGAATTCGTTTTCTTTTCAGTTCACATGTCATGGATTATTATCATCTACGTATGCAGTACGCAAGTTATATATATATATATATACGTATTATTTACGTAATCTTGTAGTTTTATTTTATTCATAACAATTTAAACCAGAAGCTCAACGTCATGTATAATTATTTACATTCAATTTAGGTCGTATATGATAACCTTATAGTATATTCACATTTACTCTCTTGGATTAATTACCATTAAAATGACAAAACTTTACGTATTGAATAATATATATTATAATAAATTTAATCAACCGTTATCTTCGCTTCCATTTCTGTTCAATTTAACAATCTGTTAAATATGTACCCTCTCATTCTTCCCTACCGAGGGTTGCAACCCTCGAATATATCAACTCTAATTACGTGCAGTCATCAAATCAACTAATTTTCATTTATTCAAAAAAAGCTTAAACAAAAATTTTCAACCACAATTATTATTTATCGTTTAATTGCTTGATTCCTTTTTTCAATTTTCCCACTCAAATTATCTATTCGATTCTCGTTTTATAAACAACCTTACAATATAAAAAATTATAAACTGTAAGTTCACATAGCTGCCTGATCAATCGACTGAAAAACAAAAATAAAAAATTTCCCGACTCAGGTTAGTCGAGCTGTGAAATTTTCAGGTCCTATACAACTCTCACATAAAGTTAGCTGTTCATATATACGAGACTTTTCACACTCTCCAGGGATTGTAGACAGGTGAGGGATATCTCAGCTGGATAAACATGCGATCAAATATAGGTAACATATATATATATATATATAGGTATAGTATCGGTTAGTGTTTATATCGCGTTCGATATATAAATCCGGGCACTCTATCATCATCATATTTTTCCTAATCAGAAGAAGAAGAAGTATCTAAGCTGCAGAGATTACGTATAGTAAATTATGAAAAACCGCATCAAAAATTGATTACTTATTATCGTAAGATAAAATTTGCTCAATTTTTTAATCTCACATCAAATTTTCGTTCCATATATATTAATGAAAGTTCTCCAAAATCTGTATGACAATAAGTCATACTTATAATGTGTAATAAATAATCATCATCTTCAATTAATCAGAATGTTGTATAATTTTTAGTCTACAAGGTGGCTAAGGATTTCTGTTTTAAGTATTTTTTTACGCTCGATGAAACATCAGTCGAATTATTTCACCTGATAGTTATACAGTAACGGACTACCGTTTACTCTTCAGCCCTGAAATTTCATGAAGAATAAAACAGCGATGCCGAAACTTCTTCCGGAAGCTTTATGAAGCGTACACTTAGGATTAAAAATACAGTTAATTTAACAATATAAAGGAAATATTCCAGTCCCGGAACAACCATAGCTCATAGTTACCTGCGACTAACCGTATTTTAATGAAAAAGGTAAATAAAAATATATTACACCATAAAATTGAATTTTCGTTTAATTTGAGGAAAAAAAAAAGGATGGTTATATGTATAACTATAATTGAAAAATATTGATACTCGATTTGTTTCTCTTCGTGTTTTATACGTTTTTCAATTAATTGGTTGTCTGTACCTAGATCAGAATCGTAAGCAACTATATATCTGTACAGATAAATAACGGGGCTTCCATGCTGCTGCTACTGCTGCTGCTGCTACTGCTCCTGCTCTTGCTCCTGTTACTGAAAGCGAAGAGTGCGCCATCCTCGATCGAAGCGGCGTGGGGTAGCAACTGTCTCACCCTTCAGCCTTCAACCCTCAGCCAACTCCAGCTTCCAGCTTCTAGTTTCCAGCTTCCAGCTTCCAGCCTACAGCCTACAACCGAGAGCGTCGGCCGTACCTTGGCGGCTATGGGAGTGCCGCGACCCCATCGGAGCCACACACCCCTAACACCCCTGCGCGATCGCGTCACTCGGTACTCAGTATACGTCCTCGCGTCGTTTGTCCCGGTCGACGATGAGGAAGAACGTGAATTTTTAAGATTTAGACGGGATCCACGCGAGCTGTTTCACCGTCTACATACTGCAGGCAGTATAGATGAAATTCTATAGGGATTCTATAATATATCATTAGTTTTTCAAATTTTTTTTAGAATAAAATACGTGGGCTTATTTACTGATATCAACGATATAAAAAAAAAAAGAAAAAAAAAAAAAAAAAAGAAAAATTCCTCGTTTAATATCTCACCGGATTTTTTATTATTTACATTAGATTTTGTTGACATATGTATAATGATTAAGGTTTAAACCTGAATTAGCGACAATCGAAAAATACAAAAAGTAATTGTGAAACGTGCAGAAGTAAAATACAAAAGACAGTATTTTATTTTCTTTAAAATATTTCACCAATTTATATACCTCGCTAAAATAAAGGATCGCAAAATCGACTCGACTGTATAAAATTTAAGACGAAAAAACAAAAAAAAAAAAAATACGCACCTGCAGTATGCTCATAAATCTAAACCTTAAAGTATATGACAATACAAATTGGATGAAAAAAATCCGTTGAATTATATGTAATTAAATATTATGCCGAACGGTGTAAGTAGAACCGTTTTTAATCATCTTCCATAACGATGTATAAAATCCGTGTAGTAAGCCTGATGAACAAAAGGTTTACCGTGAGCTTAATGACCTTCGTAGCCAGCATATTCTTTGGTGAAAATGACACAATGCGGTAACCTCGTAGAATAAACTTAGAGATTTTTAAGTACCGGAAAGAACCCGGACACTTATCAAGAGTCGTCATAGCCACACGAGGACTATAAAAGCTTGCCACATTTCAACAGCACCGGTTGTTCAAACAAAACACCGTATGACTTCACCCTTACGACGACCCTTCGAGGTAGAAATTTTCAAAGACATTATATCCTCGTGTTGGTTTACACCCATGCTTATCAACGGGATTTTATTTGACACTAAAAGCGAGGATGGTGCAGGATATTATCGAAAAAATTTAAGAATTTCTAAAACTATAATTTTACCTAGGAGATAATCAGTGGTAAAATAATGTAAAGATGTACGTGCGGAAAAGATAATAACAGGATATCGTGAGGCTCACTAAGATTTGCAAACGAATTGATACAGTAACATGTTACCACCAAACCAAATTCCCAGTTACATGTATTACAAACTTCTACTGTGTACCTACTTTGGTAGTAGGTCGTTGTGCTTATGCAAACTACCTATCCTACCCTATCGCATGATACATAAATACATATGTATATCTATGCAGAAGCAAGCAACAGGCAGAATCACAGTTTAACCTGGCTGATAAGGCTGATGTGAGTGATGTGGTAACTTACAGTTCGTATCGGGATAAAAATTTTTATGTATTCCATCGTAAAGTACGTGAAGCAGACGTAAAATGATGATTTAAAACGTTCTTTATACTACTGTACGATTTACTATACTTGTAGTGTGTTATACATTATACGTACAGTCTGTCATGAGACAAGTGGTTATATAGCCATGCACAAACAGTTGAAAAATTTTGTTTCATTCTTAATTATTTACGTGCTAAAGCGTGGTTTTTTCATTTTTCAATTAAATTGTTAACGACGTTAATGAGCCATTTTTTTTTTTTTTTTTTTCAAGTAAAATTACGCGGTTTTAAGTAAGACGGCTGTTTTTTTTTCCTTCTTCTTCATCCAGACGGTTTGAAGTGTTTGTAAAAAAGCTTCTGACTAATTTAAAAAGGGATCTAAATCTGAAGAACTTGGGATTGTTTCGTCTCAGACTTGGATTAGTTGAAATAAAATAAAGTATAATATAAGGGAAAGAATAAAGAAAAAAAAAAAAAAAGATAATGGAGATACTCGTCATGATAAATTATTAAAAATGACTGTTATGCCGGCGAGCGGTGAAGTCGCGGACAAAGCCGTCTCCACCGAAGATGCATCTAGTAATGTTGAGGTGGCAAGGCTGGAGGCTGTCCTGGCCGCACTTGTTGAAACTAAAGTTGAATCCATGAAAGCATCGGCTTCAACAACAACAAGACGAGCTGGAAGTGCTCCTGCCAGTCCACGACGACCGAGATTAACGTCTTCTTCAACGGCGTCTTCATCGCAAAACCATTACCACCATCACCATCATCATCATCATCATCACCATCATAATCAACATCATCATCATCAACATCATAAACATGATAAAAAGAAACGAGAAGATCGCAGGCACAGACGTCACGATTCCGCACCTTGTGGCGAATTCATAGAAGATGTAGTTAGCCAGACAAATCATCACAGAACAAGAAATGGTAATTAATGTGTAAATGAAATATATAAAAGCAACGGCAATTGTTAAACAAATTTTTATCAAATTACACTGGAAATGGTTTTATTCATTTGTGTCCTGAAAATTTGAAGGGACTCATGGTGTTATAGAGTACAAAGAAAAATTGAAAAAAAAAAAAATGTGAAAAAAACTGAAAGAAATTTTCTGTGGATTAAAGGTGTGCAATTTTACTTTTTATTTTTATTTTTTTTTATTTTATTTTTTTATCAGGTAAAGGATATCGCAGAGATTCGGAACAGCCTAAGAGTCCTCGAAAGAGACGTCGGCACTCTCGAAGTCCTCAGGGTCCTCAAGGTCCTCCGATATTACAAAACGTCGTGGAAGGTCCTGGGCCAGACCCTGAGCTAGGTCTACTTGGAATTGATAGAAATCAGCAGCTAGACTTGCTAAACTTTGAACGAGCCAGAGAAGCTTTTGGTGACTCACATGAATTCCCAAGGCTTCAGCAAAGTTCCTGCTGTTTTTCACAAAGCGCCACTCAGCTGTGAGTACCTACATGCTAGACTAGCCAGAGATTATCAAACTTTTCACAAAAGCAAAACAGTATGAAAATTATTACTGGAAGTAATAAGTTTGATAAAAAAATAAATGAAAAATAAACACAGTTTCACATTTTTCTAGCTTTACAAGAAAAAAAAAAAAAAAAAAAAACAAACAAAAAGAAGTTTCATTTTTCTTGTCTTTCCGTTATTATTCATTTATTTCATCCACTACGGACCTATTTACTTTTATTTTATTTTTCCTTTACGTTGTAATATAATATAAATATAACATCTTATCTCGTATCTTTTCACTGTCTATCTCACCTCACAATTTTCTCCCTCTCATAACGAAAACTCCGTAATGTAATGTACTGAATTAGTTTATTATATTTTATTCTTCTATCCTTCTTTGTGGTACATGATAAGACTTTTCATCTTATTTGTCTTATCCAATTCTAAAAATGAATCCATATCGCAAATTATTCAGTATAAATATATGACATAGTTTTAACATCAAACTTTTCTACAAAAATTAACACGTTTGAAAGTTCTTTAGCGATTTGGGTAATAATAACTCATCATCTCTTGAATAACTCATGAGTATATTTGTCAGAGACATGATATTTACAAACAATTATTGTTTGGTTTTGGTTTTGGTTTTGGTTTAGACAGTGGTTTATAAGTTCGGTAGATGATTGAAAGCTAGCTGTGGCATATACACGTCAAAACACATCAGTGCAGGATTAAGTGGTTAGTTTTTAATGTTTTTTTTTTTTTTTTTTTAAACCGCAAATGTAGGAATAGATGTTTGCTATAAAAACTTGGAGAGTTGTCTCAATAGAGATCATAACGTAGTATATTTATCAGAGTTTTGTATTTTCGTTCTTTTACGATGAACTGTATTAGGTGAGTTAGTAAATTAGGGCTATACCGTAAACTATACCACGTTGTCGCGAAAACTAATTAAGCCCGTGATAATTGCCTTTGAGATAATTCAAGTTAGACATTTTACCGAGCGCAAACCCTTTCATGAAACACAGGGATAATAGAGGCGCGTCCTTTAACAGACAGACAGAGGCTCAAAAACAGCCAACACCGGTGCCAACACTTGCTAAACTCTCCCTCTCTCTATCTCTCTCTCTCTCTCTTTTTTTTTTTTTTTAATTTTTTTTTTCGCCCTCTCTTTGCGTGGGTGTGGTACAAGGCACGAGGCAAGGGCTCACTTTTCACCTGACAAAGTGAATTCTGTAAAAAGGAAAACTGCGTGTGGGTTGCGTGTATACGTTATTCGACAAAAACACAATAAACGAAGATAATCTTTATAGGCATTTAATAGCGCTAATTTAAATTGAGAGAATTTTAGTACCATCGTACGTAACTTTAAATAAATTACGCTTTCTTTGTTTTTTTAAATATATGTATATCCTATACGTATTTAAGGTATAAGGTGGAAGTGATAACAGTGCGTGAAAATTTTTTTATTTTTATTTTATTTTATTTTTTGTCCATTCCGCAACTTGGAGGATTGCCAGAACTCGTATTAATCGCTCGTTTATATTGCCCGGTTTGAAATTTCGGGAAATCTATACGATTTTGTCGAATAATTTTATTCAACTCTATAATAACCATGAATAAACTTTTTTTCCCTTCTCTTTTCAACGTATACAAAACATCAGCGAAACGATAATGCCTAACGCGACCTTTTCATATTCATTTCATTTAAATTTGGTTCTAAATAAAGTACACGCGGAAATATGGTGAAAAAAAAAAAAATTAAATTTCAGAGAGAGATTTTTGTCATATGTATACAAAATTTTAAATGTTAAAATTATTAGCTGTATCTAGAATGAAATATTTTTTTCGTTTCAGTAGAGAAAATTAAACTTTATATTCTATAACGAATATGGGAATCGGTAAATCAAATCAAAATCCGTGCCTTGTATTCAACGATCAATTTCTACAGTCGACACGATTGTTAGATGGATCGGAAATTCCACTCGGAAATGAGGATCACATCTTTAACAGGCTTCTGTTCGATCGGTTTACTGAACGTCGAGCCGCGAACAAACAGCAATTAGTTGAATTCCCAGTCTCTCTTGAACCTCGATCACTGTCCATACAAACGACTGACCTGCAATCTCCACATGGTGGAAAAAGACGCACAATAAAAATAAATTCATGTGTTTTTTTTTTCATTTGATTTTATTTTATTTTCATTTTTGCTATTTGGTGTGCAATTCATTTATTTGCACCAAAAAAATTACGTGAATTTTCAATGTCTTTCTGCGATTCTCTAAAATTGAATACTTGTTATTTAAAAACAAAAAAACAAAAAAATAATAAAATAAAAAAATAAGATAAAAATAATAAAAAATGAATAAATAAATAACTGGAATTTTTTCGCTGTACCATGTGTACTATTTTTTCTCCAGTTCATATATTTCTCACGTTCTACTGAATTAAAAATTGAGTGTAGGTACCTCCAAAGCTACAGTTGAAGGGTTTAGAAAATGTAAGAGAGAAAAAATAAAAAATAAAAAATAAACCAAAGAACTTTTTTTTATTCCAAATAGTATACCTAGTAGCTGTAGGTATATACTACAAGCTGGAAAAATTATGTAAAATATTCAAGAAGGTTGGCGGAAAAAAGTGGCACAGTTGACAAAGAATTTCGTTGACTGATATATTTTAGAAAGAGTTAGGTATTAATGTTACCTCGCTGTAGCTGAAGGTGAAAATTCCAGTAAAAAAAGTTTTCAGACTTACCGAAAACAAAAAGAAAAAAAAAAAGAAAAAAAAAAAAAAGAAACAGCAATTGCATGTATGAAGTTAGATACCTACACGTCCTCGACGTGTAACTTTACAAGCCCGTCAATTCGAGGGTGAATGAAATAAAACGCGAAACTTTCAAAGATTTTGATATAAATACACCTCCAGAGATTCGAATCAAAGAGATTGTTTCACACTTTTATAAGTGCTAATCATCGCGGCGTTGAGATCGATAAATTGCATTGCTTATAGCTCGAGTACCTACCATCTGCCCGACTCTTTATAGTAAGCTTTGAAGTCCTATAAAAGGGCATCTTGTATTGCGAACAGATAGCTGACGAGTAGCTACTTACTGATATTAATTCTATTGTTTAATATCGATCGAACGATTTTACCTCTATTATGAAGTGATCGTAAAAACAGCGAATGTTCGTACAGTGTAAAATTTCTTCCTAGGTTGATTTTTGCCACCCATAATATATTGTATGAGAAAAAAATGAAATAAAATAAAATAAAATGTGTAAAAAAAAAAAAAAAAAAAAATTAAAAATCGAAGTACCTGCACAGATGAAAGAGGTAAAATATATTACATTTAAACGTTTGATAGGGAAAGTGTATTATATATTCACTTCACACCTTGACGTATAAAAAAAAAAAAAAAAAATGATAAAATTAATTAAATGAAATAAACGTATGAATAATATTTAATATTATTTTTGAATATGGCGTTGCCTCGTCTACTTTACATTCTGATTGCCAACCCTTCGTACGTCTGGCTAACAGTATGTATATTTTATGGCTAATTGTCTCTAACCCCAAGGCAATATACAGCAAGATTAATTTTTGTAAAAATATTCAAAGTAGATATAGGTATGTATGTACTTGTGCCATTTCATCGCAGAATTATATTCATTTTTATTTATTTATTTATTTATTTATTTATGCTTTTTGTTGTCGACCTTAATCGACACCCTTAATTTTCACGGCTATTAGGATATGGTGAATAAAAATTGATGGGATTTTATCCATAATTTGATGCTAAAAATTTATAGTTTTAAAGTAAACTTAGACATATATACAAAGATATAAAAACAAACTTACGAATGTATAATTCGTAAGTTATTTTATTATAAATTATAAGTTATTTTATTATAAATAATAAATGTTATGATGGAAAGGTTTATCGTGAAATATCAAACGATGGAGTTTGTATATAGTAATGAAAAAAGTAAAAAAAAAAAAAATATAGAAAAACTATTAAATCAAGGAATAGAAGCCTGTACGAATAGCCAAAGACGATGTATAGTTGTCGTTTATAAGGCTTACCTATATAACTACAAATCTTTGATTATAACTTGGCTTAACGATTCATTCATGCAAACGATAAACCATATTATAAACTTTAAGATAGTAAACCAAAGTAAATACGGTGTAAGACATGCGATAAATGAAGAGAAGAAGGAAGAAAAAAAAAATGGAGAGAAATTGAATATAAATATGTTACAGCGTCTGGTATAGGTGTAAAAATAAACTGTGAAGAAAATCTGTTTGTTTAAAGTGATCGTTTGTGTAAACTGCAAAGGTTGAAATCTAAATTTACATATCTTTGATAAATGACATGTTCCCAAGCAAGGCAAGCTTCTTGCTATTCCGTTACTCGCACGCTTTCATTTTATTCCCATAAAAAGAAGAAGTAGAAAAAAAAAAAATTTTTCGGCCTGTTTCAGCTTAAAAATATTTCTCCTGAATTAAGGTTTTCTAAAATACTTGATATATAGATTTTAATATCGCATTCCCTTATACTAAGGGAAAAATGTAAAAAGAAAGAAAAAAAAAAGCAAATTTAAGAAATGAGAAAAATTCTATATCATACCCTACCAAGATTTATTTCATGCAAATTTGTCTAAAAGCCCACCTCATACATTACACCCATACACACACATACCTACTAAATATAAATACATAGATATATCTACACAAGTTATATTTCGGAAAGTATTCAGGAAATATTTTCGTACATTAACGTATGTAATTGAGTTTAAAAACAAAAAATATCAAAAAATATACACCTGTAACTTGAGAGTGAAGACCGATCGCATTTCTAAGGAATATAGGAACTCATAGAATAATGTTCCAGTTTCATCTTTAATTAAAATAGTTCCTATATATTTAACGCCACGGTGAATAAAGCCCGATATGCACTGTGACATTGAAGCTGGTTGTTACATTACTCGACTGAGTATATGATAGGTATATATATACATACCCTGTATATATACATACGTATATGCTTAGTTTAACATAAAGGATAGATGACAGACATTTCTATTGATTTTAGACCTAGTATTGTCAAGAACAGTGTAAACTTTCTCAATTCAATGAAAATATATATCTCGTCATTTCCATCGTTATGATTGTGTTTACGTCAAGTATGGCTAAAACTTAGACTATTAATTTTGTCAAATATATATATGTAGTATAAATCGAGATGAGTATGTGTCAGTTTGCAGTGCAGAAATAAAAACGTATGAATAAATTTCTAGGATCTAATCAATTATCGAATTTTTTTCATTCCAAGTAAAACGAAACTTTCTTTTTTTTTTTTGCCAAGTAGAAAGATACACTACGACGTAGACGACTACGTCGCATTGAATCTTGACGACGAGATGGAAGATGAAGAGGACAGTAACAACGGTCACAAAAAACGACGAGGTCCATGTGACAAGTATCATCGTCCAAAAAGGAAGCGAAAACGACGTAGGCGAAAAATAGGACCTGAAGAAACACCCGAAGAACTTCCTGATCCCGAAGAACTTCCACCTCGAGCACGATGGACGATTGTTGCCACTGCCTGTCTCCTTCTTGCCATGTCGCTTCTTCTTGTTGGTGTAACGCTTCGGATGGCACCTATAATCGACGATATGGGTATGCGAAGATTTATTTTTCGAATAATTTCTTCTCCCAAAAAATAAAACTCAGACTATTGAATTGTCAATTTCGTCTAAACCAGACCCGGAAATTTTTATAATAGATCATTATTCGTCCTATACGGTTATGTCCAGGATGCCATTTCTCAAGCCCGTGGAAACTCGCACTTCATTATATCTCCAAAGGTCTAAATTTTAAGCAGAACTCCTTCACGGTCAGATATATATAGACCGGATACGTGCGAACACCCCCGCCGCTGAAACTTTCGACGCAAGCACTGCCGTCTTTAGTTGAGCTTGGAGATTCCTTCGGACCGTTTATTCGCGCTTTGTATAGTATAGTGCTCGTCGAATTAAGATAATGCCGTTTGTTTACTGATTGGATCGTTTTTTTTTTTTTTTTTTTTTTTTTTTATACGATACTTACAGATGTGAGAGTGTTAAATGAGCTTTTCAATCATAAATCGAATTTTAGTCTATTTCAATTTCAATATCCTTAATCAGGTGAAAAGTAAAAGATAATAAATCGACATTATCTGTTATGACAGATCGACTATTTTTGGTAATAAGACAATTTATTAATCAGCTATTACGACTTGCATTCATAGTTTTGTAATGCTCGTTAATTCTCTCGAAATATTTTGCAATAAGGTTCAGCTTGATGATCGTGAAGTAGCTTTTTAGCACAGAGCTAGTCGTGGAATGTTATAGTGTTTATTTTTTCGGTACAGGTGAGCGGGATATTCCAATTCGAAGAATTATCGAATAGATTAGCTTACGTAGAGGATAAAAACTTTGGAAGTTTGGATTGACATTTTCGTTATTTCTTTATAATCGTGAATTGAGTATTTTAAAGGCTTAGTAACTTCTATTGGTTGAGTACATACTTCTGATCTTCTTCTTTTTTTTTTTTGTTGTTTAAGTTCAAAGCTGTGAGCTTAAAATTCAGCAAAACCTCAGCTTGCGGTTACGACATTTTTACAAAATATTTACAGTTCAAAGTGTAGCACGTCACTTACTTCCTTTAATCCATAAATAAAATTCTTAAATCTATATTTAAGTACCCTTCTATTTCAAAAAGCTGACAGCTTATGATTCACTTATTAAAAATGTAAAAGAAGTCGAGGTTTTTTTCGTTTTTTATAATTTTTTTCAAAAAGAGATGATCCGGAATATAAATTTATTTGTAGTGAAAGAAAAAAAAAAAAATAATAAAAAGATACTGTAAGCGATCGATAAGTTCTTTTGGCGATGATTAATCGTGTCAAATAAAGTTTTCAAAAGAACGCCTATGAAGTTACGAGTCAAAGATAAATACAAAAGTTGAATTCTATCGATGAAAAAAAAAATATATATACATATATATAAAAGAAAAATTTTATCTCGTTTGATTCTCGCGATATTCTGAAAATATAAAAACTTCTTTCAGTTTGAGTACCATCAGTCAAGATGTAATTATAAAAAAAAAAAAAATTTCCTCAAAGCATCGGATTACTCCATTAACGGTCAGCTATTGAATGAAATTTATATTCAATAAAAGGAAATATCTTCTGTCGAGATATTCACAGTCGAAACCACCGTGAAAAAATTTTCATAAATAATATACGACTTTTTTTTTATTTTTTAATATCAGGTTAAAATTATAGATAATCTACTTTTGATCTTATATAGTCATCGAACTTCGTCCAAGTAAAAAAAAAAACAAAAAAAAAAAAAAAAAACATTAAATCAATAAATGAATGGGTCTCTTTTTTGACTATTTTTTTTTAACCCTTACTTGACAAACTGGGGTGCAATCCACCCCCTGTGTGTCAAGTAAGGGTTAAGTAATCAAATTTGTAAAGTAAACAAACAAACACTTTTTTAAATTATAAAAATCTTGATAATTTTTGGGCTAAATTTGTTAACGATATTAACTATTTTTATTGCCGGATATTTATATCACCTTAAAGACTGTCAGATATATAGGTGGTATAAATTTACTAAAAATCTTAAGATCTCAAAGCTGTGCTGCATCACTCATCGACCAAAGTATTAATAAACAAGTTGAGGTCAATTTTGGAACCGACAGTCTTCTTAACCGGCTATAAGCAAACGGCCAAAGCGTTTCTAATTTTCTGGAGTTAAAATATTAGAATCAATCTAAATAAAAAAAAAAACTCGATAATATACCCTCGATGTAAATTACCTCAAACTTCATTACGTGTAATCCCGTGTAATTATCTGGCTGCTAATATTCTACAGTTATTGCATATTGCATTATGAATAGACGTGTTCAGCATGTTCACAAAACTAGTTTTCCTGTTATTACAGCAACCGAACGCATACCGGACCAAACCAATTCGATGTGGCTGTTTAGTAGAACGATCATAAAACCAGCCACGCAATGAGCAAAATTGAACTAAAATTAGGTTTATTCAAGTCGGGTATAAACTTTATGTATTAGAATTCAAGTTTGATCATATTTTACACGAATAGACAAACTGGCCGACTCATTGCAGTACCTAACATAATAAAACGCATTGTCTCACCGATATCTATAATCGCTACGGTTCGTCTTTCTCCTAATTCAATTTTAGGTTGTTATTTCTTTTTTAAATTGCATTTAAAAAATGGAAAGTCAATTCACGACTACATTAAGTACATCGTAAAACATTATCTCGAAGCACCTATATACCTATAATATTTGACTGATTTTAAAGGTATTAATATTCGGACATATCTCGTTACTCGCTTAAACTCATTCGTCTACAACACAGAGGCAATAATCCTAAGGTATTAATATACTGAAGTGTAATGGTACTCGGTTTATAGTTTATACTTGTGCAATTCCATGTTCCAATTCGACAAGGCGTAGCTAATTGTTCATCAAGTCTTGTTTCGGGTTCGAAATTTTATAGTCTTGTTTTCTTTTTTTTTTTTTTTCTCGAAGGTTTAATCGCTTTCTCGTCCTTCATGCTTCATCGTACATGTACGACCATTATTAAATTCGTTTTAATCAAAATCAAGAATAGCTTTATGTAAATTAATATTACAGTTAAAAATGAGAGGAGAAATAGCTGCCTCGAGTAACCGCTGTACAATTTACACCCTTAATTATTATAGAGCCATATAATATACGCGTTTCGTAATGTAGTGAAGGGAATGTGTAGACCCTCGAGACTTCCGGAGTTTGAATATAATCGTGATAAATTTTTAAACTGAAGTTGAAGGTCGTTTAAAATTCTTTTATACAAGGCGAAAATTTGTGGCCTCTAAATATTTATACGAATATATTTGTTATCGTAGTTAAAGTAACGTGACTATAGTGTGAATTATAATATTTATTAAATATTAGAACTGCAGGATTATTATTGATGATTTATATATGAGATGATTGAGGTTAGAGAAATTATTAACGATTTTATTTTCAATCTTTGTTTTTATACCCTCAAGCTTTTGGTATCATTGAATAGTTTACATTTATTAGATTAATAACGAATCTGAGATTCATCGTCGCTTCTTTGGTTAAAAATAAAAAAATAAAAAAATATCCTCGTTCCTTCACTTTCACATTTTGAAAATTGAAAACCGTGACAAGGGTGTATAGGAGAAATTCCGTAAGGAGTACCTGGCCAAGTTCGCAAAGTATTAAGACCTTCATAAAACATGACATCCGGTAATAAAAACGAAGAAAAAAATCACATTGGAAAAGAAATAAATAATCAATGACAGAAAAAACTCCGATAAACTTTCGATTCATTGAAAATAAATTGTTGATTGAAAATATATTATATACCTCTGTCTTATCTCCTATCTTCCTACACACTTGTAATAATAATAAATCAAGAAAGATATTGTAAAAAAAAAAAAAAATTGAAAAAATTAGATGATTCGATAATGCGCATCTATTTCCATTTCCATTTGTTTATTCTAACCGAAAAAGCTCCGCAGTTAGTATTTTTGAGCTTCTATTTCAGTAGTTCTAAACATCCGAGCTTAAATTTTATTCATTTATCACAGTCGCAGTGCCTGCAGCTAGAGACTAAAACAGAATAATTTTTAATGATATCAATAGGCACATGAAATAATCACAAATCAATTATTACCATTGCATAATTTTGTCGAACAATTCCTTCAGCCAATTAAGTTTTATAGAAGATATATAAATCTTACATCCAGCTGTGTTGTAAATTGCAATGTGTACTTATCCGTTATCCTGTAAGTTTCGATCGAACGTAGGTAACGTCTTAAGTCCGTCGTAAATCAAAGATGTTTGAAAAGATTGTCAATATTTAGAAGCGATTACGACGAAAGCTCGCAGCTGTTGGTTGTACCCTACCCATACCTACTTCGGTGTTTAAGAATTAACCAATTTTTATCTTAGAGATCTTTTGCTTATTTCAAGGGGTAGTTAGGTAGCTGCAATCACGGTAACGCAGAGTATATAATTCATGAATAAATAAATATTTAACTACAAGATACTTCAACGAGATACATATTTGATAAAAAATTTTTTCTAAGTAACGATCAAAGGATAAAAATTATCTATATATCTTATATTGATTTATGGATAGAATAAATTTGGATATTTTTTATAGACGATTATGTCTTATATGCGAAATAAATCGTTGATAGTAAATATATCATCGGTAATAACTACCTTGCCCTTAATATAATAATCATATAAGTGATCCACATTTCCTTCGTTTATAACGATCTGTTAACTTTGGTGGTTTTATCTAAACGCGCGTCATTCAACCTAAGAGCTGCTGTAGGCAATGAACCTAAAACTATAGCATGGCTATGAGCATAAATATTTCCTCATCTGAATACTAAACTGAATACTAAAATTTTATCAACACTATACATTTAGACTAGTGTGCCAAATTCAGAGTAGTTTAAAAATACTGGAACCAAAAAAGTATGAGCGTATATATATAAATTCGTCAGAAAATGAGGAAATGGTTAATAATTATTAATTCGTAAAGCTGGAGAGTTTATGCAAATTGAATTACATGTATTCGTGTTTAAATCGTGAAAATTAATAAGCTTATTACCAAAATCGTTTAAATCTGTATTGTAAATTAATCTGAAAATTTAAATTTTCGAAAAATTGAAGAGGTGAAAAATTTCTGATATTCAATCGGAATTAAAAATGTTCTTTGGACAGTGAACCTTGTCATATAACGATAATAAAAATAAAATTATGTGTTGAAAAACGAAAGTTGCAGTGTGAAAAGAAATTTGAAAATTTTTCAATCGTATGTGAATTAAACTGAAATTTTTTTTTAAATTTTAATTAAATCTAAGAAAAATCTGACGAATCAAGGGATCGAAAATGTTTTTTCTGATCTGAACTCGTCAACAGCATCACAATATCGATGGATTATAACAGAAGTGATCGACTGACTGATCCCGCCGATGATAGGGTGGTTTTTTACATCGAGGATCTTACGACTGAGGCTTGTCAAAATTCGCCACCTAATTTTCAAGGCGGTAAAGAAACACGGGGACTTTATCCCCCCGAGACACAGACGTATCCTTCACGTTCAAGTTCGGTTTATTCTCAATCAGGAAGACCCCGACGTTCGAGAACGATCGTCGACGGAGAAGGTCACGGAGGAACACGTCGGGCCAGCGTACATGGTGGTAGATTACGGGCGAATAGCTGCAATGGACCAACTCCCCTAGGTGAAAATAGCGCGATAAGAATAGAAAAGGTCGACGATTCCCAGCTGATAATAATAATGAAAATAAATATAATAGTAACACCGACCTTGTCCAGCTCGATTTTTATCTTTTTATTTTAAAGTTTACAAATTTTATCGAGTTATCTCGGGTTCACTGACTTGAGGGTTCACAGGAAGCTAGAGATTACGTATAAAACGTCTTTTGCGGGTTCACGTCGACGAGAAGTTAAACGAGGTCAGGAATCGACGTCGGATTATTTTATTGGGCCAATGATCGTTTAAAGGGATGTTTGAACATTTTGAATCCACGACAATAAGAACATTTTGTTGAAAAAGTAAATTTCTGTTTTTTTTTTTCAAATTTTTAGACATTTTATCTCTCATGGATAAAACTTTTTGATACTACAAGATCGCGATCGAAAGCTTAAGAAACAGGATTTCGTCAACCGCGAAGAAAACTTTATCCTTATGGGTTAGGGGGTGTTTTTGAAGGGCCAGTGATTCCCAAAAGAATTTCTCAACGGCTTGGCTTTATATAATAAATCTTTTCAAGTATATAATCAGCTCAAAGCCAGAACTTGTCAACCATATCGTCTCTTCTCACAGTCAGATAAAGTAGAATCAGTTGTTGGTAACGTTTCAGATCATCCGCTGCTTGAATTTTAGATTTTTTTTATTTGATATCTATAATCGAAATTGTTCAAAAGAAATCCGCTATCAGAATTAACCGGCTTACAATTATTTTGAAATTGAATTGGGGGATCAATTTTTTTCCAAATCGAAACTTCATTCTTGTATTTTTTTTTTTTTTTTTTTATTGAACATAAATGTGTTTGATTTTGAAAATCATTGGTCTTCGGAATTTTCGTAGAATTTACCGAATACTCTTCCGACATGCAGACTGAATTTAAATTTCTCTTCGACGTGATCGTTTTTGATAATCTACAATAACCAAATGATTATAACATGGAGAAAAAAAATTGTGGCGAACCTTTTACGAGCGTTGATCATTATCAATGAATTAATTGTCTGTATAACTATCTTGCGAATTATACATAATTAGAATTTTTCTTCTTCTGAAAAGCTTCAATTATACAAAAATTAATTAATATATTGACCAAAAAGCTTTGTGACTGTAATGATACCAGATCATTATGTCAGTAGTGAAAGGTTAAAATTTACTGCGATGTCTGATAGATATAAATCATTATTACGATCTCCGATGTTTGAAGAGATACAGAATGGAAAGGGGTAGCTGATCATTAATTTTCTCGTAGCTATGTGTATAAAATAGGTAAAAATTAAAAAAAATATCTAATCACAAAGTTTCAAACTATACGACGAATGTCAAGAAATAATATCTCCGATTTTTTCATAAGTTTAAACAATATCCTAAATTGTTGGAGCTTTTTTTTTTACTCATAGAACTTCTATTGCAGAATTTCATTCGCCAATTTCGAGATATTTTTACCTTCGAAATATGTTGAAAATTTTATTCAATGATAAATTTTAATAAGAAAGTGACTTGTCGTCGTTATCTTATATATAAATATATATATGTATATATCTAGAATGGAAACGAATCGTACCCCATATTATTCTCGAAATAATATATAGCTCGACAATAGGTAGGCATTGCAGACTGTTACATAGCTCTTAGTCTGTTCGTGAAAGGGTAATGAATTACACTATGCTACGTCGTGTCTTTTCACGCAACGTAAATCGTAATAATGAGCTGTCTGAAATAACTGTTAACAGAATATCTGTAAAATATTTCTGGAAAAATCGATTCTCAGGAGATGGTAGACGAGCCAGTGTCTGCAGAAAGAATCGTCCAAGAAGGGGTAGCACGGTGCGAAGAAAAAGCTCTATTCAACCAGGAAAAACTGCCGCCGAAAGTGTTACCAAAGTACCGATTCCTCCTGTCGATAATCCCGTAGAAATTGAACAGGATAGAAATCGACGAAAAATCGTTATGATTGTATTAGCTATTTTCATATTTTTACTCGTCGCTTCGGTACTCGTCGTTGTCATCACCTTGACCCATAGCTCCTTTCATCGCTTGCCCAATGACCAGGGGAATGACTCCGATGTTCATCATGATAGCTAATGTAAATATATTCACGAAAGATTTTGCTCTGCCCTTTGAGTATAACAAATGTGATTAAAAAATATGTATATATAGATATACATATTTTTTTTTTCAGTTAAATTAAACCGCAATTTGTATCGTTCTTTAAAAATTAATAATATACTTAAAATTTTAAATAATTTTTTATTATGTTTCAAAATGTCAGTTGTGAAAAAAAAAAAAAAAAAAAAACTGAGTGGGTAGAATATTTTTTCACAGCATTAAGCAGGGGTTTGAAAAAACAAAAATTATTTCCAAAGTTTATATACCCCCTTTGGCATTTGTCTATTTTTTTTTTAATTTGACTAAAGTCTTTGAAAAAAAAAAAAAAAAACAAGTTATATAACTTTTCATTTGTTACAGTTCGAAAAGAGAACGAAGAATTGTTGAACTCGTTAAACCGAGACAACTTCGTGCCTGAGAACGCAACAGCTTTACCCTGAAACATACGATCTGACGAATTGAAGAGGAAAGTTGATCTCTCGCCTTCGTTCGACCTAAATTTAAATTAAAAACAAATCTACGTCTATTTGTTTTTGTATCATTTCTTTGTTCTTTTTTCAACTTTTAATTTCTGAATTGAAAATCTTCGTTCTGAGTTATACCACGAGTAGAAACCAAAAAAAAATCAATAAACTATAACAGCGAGTAAAGATGATAAAATGTTAAAGTAAGGGAATAGGTATATTTGCAAACGACTGCAATTTATTTTTTATTACGTTTGCAAGCCTCCAACTTTTAGATTCCATAACGATAAAAATAATATTACTAAACTATTCGAAGAGTTCACTTCACTAAGATTATAAACAATTTTATTTATTTATTTATTTATTTTATCTACTAATTCCATTATTCAAACGAATCAAACAATTATCATCACCTTTAATCGTAATTATATGTCCAATATGCTACACTTAAGTATCATCCCATCTGTTCAATTTTTGATAATCGATTTTCAACTTGAATTTATAATTTATAAATTATATAAAATCAATAATTCACAGAATTAACTATGTATAATAATAATGCCGCAGAAAATATTACTTGGGGATCGCAATTGAGTCACTTATTTAACTAAATAATTTTTCTATAACTAAATTTTTATTTATTTAATCAATTAATTATATATTTATTTATTTATTATTTCATCTTGATTATATATAATTAAAATAGGTATACGAAGTATATAAAAATTATCTGATTTTTTTTTAAATTTAATATGCTAAAATATTCAGTCAATGAATATGCGATACATGGACCTACATATATAAATATTTAATGAATACAATTTTCTTTTCTAACCTCTAATTGAAATAAAACTTTACGGTCATTCTGGAATTTATTTCCATTATGCACTAATCACCCATATGCATATTATATATGTAGGTATAACGATTAACGCAGTGCAGCTATACATTGATCACAACAACGAAAGAGTCGTTCGGGATAAGCTTTGCAGAAAAAAATAGAAAGGAAATATAAGAAAAACAGAAAAAAGAAAAAAAAAAAAGAAAAATTAGAAAAAAACAGAAATGTTGTTACCTACATTTCGGTACTCCAGGTAGCAGAATATATGTATAGATAATTATATTGTACGAAGAATGTAAATATTATTGATTATTATAATTAATATTATTATTGTTGTTAATATTATTATAGTTTGCTAATTGTTAATTAATATGATATATTATATACATATTCTATATGTATATAAATCATGGTAGTATATAGGAAATTGATTTTAATTGAATCATATAGAGCGTACTATAGCGCGAAAATTATATACATAATAATAATTATAAACAATCGAATTTGTCCGGAATCGTGACGAACTCTTGTCAATTGTTTGTAATTCGAGTTATAGGCAAGACTAAAATAGGACTATTAATACAGGATTTAACGTGCCAATGCCATAATATAATATGACATATACCTATACCATAAATAGATGTATAAATAATAATAATAATAATAATAATAATAATAATAATATACATATAGATATATAATAAATATATTAATATTTCGAACGCCCTATGCGTTTACAATAATAATAATAATAATATTAATAATAATAATAATAATAATAATAATAATAATAACAATAATGATAATATCGAAACTTGTTACAGTGTTTGTACATTAAAATTGAAGCGATAATTAAAATTTTATTATAACGTATATATCCACTATAGGTATAGGTTGATATTAGTGTATTATATATACATATATTTAAGTTAAATATATACTTATATTACCTATCTATACCATTTTATTTATTTTTCAGAAAAAAAAAAAACAAAGGGAAAGAAAATTGATCGACTAATATTATATTATATATGTATGTCTAAAATCTGTAATCGTAATTTTTGTTACTCAGGAAGTTTGGAGAAGAGAAAAGAAGAAAAATCAATAGTTCACTGTCTCTTGCATCCCTTAATATTCAACTCTGGTAGAAAAATAAAGGATAATACTATAGCTTTAAAACTTCAATATGGTTATGTATGATTATTATACTAAATCTTTGAACGCAGTTGAGGTATTGATTATTAAATATATCTATACTATACCTATATAATTGTTGTAAGCACTTATCTTACGATCGTAGATAAAGCACACCTATAATCTACATATATAACTATACATAATATTATTTATAAAATATATATATATATATATATATATATATATATATATATATATATATATATATATATATATATATATATATATATATATATATATATATATATATATATATATATATATATATATATACCTATATATATGGAACAGAACTTTTTCTACATATATCAGACTCTCTAACATGATAAAATTCTACATACTATATTTACATATACATAAATATATACGTCTATATATCCGTGCCGAAAGAAAAACTATAATAATAATCATTTTTTTTTTTTTTGTTTGTTTTTTCTAATAATTTCTTACGATTAATTATTATTGCATATATACAAATTGCAGGAATTGTGCTCTTCTCGTAAACCAACGGCCGTCCCCTATTGTATGTACATACATACACGTTTGTATGTACATATACATACATACCTATATATAGTTTGCATATATAATATATATATACATATATATATATATATATGTACGTGTTATATAGATATAGCTCTGTTTCACACCTTGTCTTTTTTTAACGTAGAAAATAATCATACACACACGTACACACCATGATTATAATGAATTTAAATGGAATTAATTAATTAATTATGTGTAAATGTTTTAATTGCAGATGATTTGAAAAAATTGTAAATTCTGACTATCATTTGTGTGTTCGTGTTTATAATTCATGATTATTGGATGATGTACGAGACTTTAAACATGTTGAAAAGAATTGAAGGAATTTATAGAGCTTGTGAAAGTGCATTAGCGTCGCACAATCGTCTGAGTATAATCTGGACATTATTGAAAATTTTAACTTTCAAATTTGTCAATATCGAAGACTTATGCGGTCATATAGGTACTTATATACTTAAACTTTTAATTGATTTAACTCAGGATACAATTTATGTACAATTAATCATTCGTGATACGTACAGAAACTATTAACTCATCTTACTATTAGCTACTTATATACCTACTCGTATTACTCAATCTCGTTTTTTTATTCTGCAGTCATTTCCATTAATGGTTATTTAAATCGTCCCGTATCTATGTAATAGACCTACAACTGATAGTGTTTTATTTATATATATAACACTATAAATACCAATAAAGTAAATTTCTTATCTAATTGTTTAAACGATTATAAAGATTATAAAAAGCGATACAGCAACTAATTTTCGGCTACAGATTATAAGGATTTACTTTTATTAAGAATAATTAAAAAAAAGCACATTTATAAAAATAATTAATAATTTTCTTGTAAAATCTTTTTCTTCTATTTTAAAATCGCTTTTCTTTCATTTCATACCAGTTTTCTATCAATTTTGAACTTTAATTCCGATTAAATAATGACAAAAAAATTTGCTAAAAATTATTTGAAAATTTACTTCAAATGTCAGCGTTATCTGTATTAGAAATTTTTCAACAGATCGATCTTGAAAATGTAGGGCCTATTATTAGTCAATACCTATAATTGTAAACTGTTTATCGTATCCATTTATTAGCATAATATTTCCATCACTTTTATGGACGCTGTAAATTTATTATACTTATTCAATATTTCAGGCTGTGTTTAACGCTGCATAATTAATTAATAGTATATGGATTAACAAAATTCTATATAATTATATAGAAAAGTGTATGTATGTATGTAAACAGATAGAATTAAGTGGCTGAGGCTTGTACAAAATTGAAAATATTTTCTTCGGTGACAGGAAATTAATTTTTCTTTAATAGTATTTTTTTCTTTAAATAGTTTATTAATGTATTGGGTATAATTATTTTATCATTTTTCTTAACTTCATTTATTATTATCTATTACAGATTTAGATGAGCTTGGATGATAATTTAAAAATGATGAGTTTATACACTTTTGGTGAAAATTGATAAAACTGTGAAAATACTGAAATTATGGATAATAAAAAAAAAAAATAAAAAAAAAAAGAGAAAAATTTTCGGTAAAACCGCGCAACAGACAGTATATTGAGAAATTACATTGTTCTATACATACCTATGCTCTTAAATATCAAGCCTTGCAAAAAAAAAGAATAAGTAATCAATAAAATCAATATTTCTAATCAGGGCTATACTTTTTATCATATATAGATATAATAAATTATGGAAAGTTTACATAATATAAACTCGACAATATGTATTATATACAGAAATTTATTATACATATATACGCGTAACTGCAATTTTTCTTTCGACTCACGTAAGACTTGGCAATAAACTAGTTAATAAATGTAAAAAATGAAAAATAAGAAAAAATAATAAAAATAAAAGATAAAATCTGTAACAATCTCGGCGTGCTTTACTACGGTCAAATACACAAAAGCTGATCTTGCCATATATATATAAATGATATAATTCTGATGTGCAGTTAAATTATAATTACAAATTAAAATCAAACCGAGCAAAGCGACAATCTAACAAAATTGCACAATTTTAAATAAATCATTATTTGATTATCGAAATATTTATACAAATATTTAATTACTTATACATAGATATATTAAGTAAATAGTACCTAACGTATAAATTAGTTATAGTACCTACTTATTTGTATATAAATATAAATATATACATACATACATATATACGTATACCTATATGTTATAATCTTGTCCAAAACAGATATAACGTTTTGGCGATACATTATAGGGAAGGGTGGGGCACAGCAAATCCTTAAAGAAAATATTACAATTTTAATATTTTAATGCATGTATTGGCTATGTTTTAACTCAATTACAAAACTACACAACCAATATATCTCAGTTAATAAAATAATTTCAAAATCTCGGTCACAATATATGATAACACCCTTCAAAAAATCATAATTAAAATCGATTTACACGTAATGATGTACGGTTAAGTAATATTACTGATAATTCACTAGTGTGCAGGGGTGTACATTTGTGTAAATATATTACCTACACGATAAAAAAAAAAAAATTTAACGTTTTCTTACGCATTAATTTTGATAAAATTACAAAATTTTTTTTGGAAAAGAGTCTATTGTGTCCTACTCACCCCAATAATACGTGAAATTGTATGTATATAAATATAAATAGTAAATAATATATTATAATATATATATATATATATTCAATTCTGTATATAGAAAAATTGCATAAAGGAATTAATTAATTAATTAATTAGTTATAGCTAGGTAAGCGCTATGCAACTATACACCTATTACAGGACACTTAATAAATAACCTGTATACAATACGTAGGTATATAGTATATACATATATATGGATATAAACGTATACATACATATAAATATAAATATACGTATGTATCTACATATAATACATACTATACGTTCACACCACCGTATATAATCAGCATTACAAATATAGGTGATACGCATGATTCCATGTATTTGTAAATACGTAGGTATACAACGAAGGCAAACGAAAGAGCCAAGAGTTTGGCAGGTGGATATGAAAATAAATAAATAAAAAGAAGTAAAAAAAATATATATGTGTATACTACACTAGGGTGGTCCTTATTTTAGGTATTTTCCCATTTTGAACTATGATTGCAATTGCAGGGGGGGGGATTGAAATTAAAATATCGGGCTCCAATTTGGCAGCAATTTTTATTTTTTACCGATTTAGGACTATCGTGGAAAAAAAAATCGAAAATACCCAAAATAAGGACCACCTTAATATATACATACACGTTATAGGTATATATGTATACCATACGCTCGTACAATCAGAGTTTCCTACCAAAGTATTAAATCTAGTTAGGTATTATAACGATATTAACAATAACAACAATCGCGATAATATTAATGAAATATTGGTAATAATTGAAATAAAGAAGAAGGAAAAAAAATAGTAAAAGATATATATATATATACATAACACAACATACATATACAGATTGAACGATGAAAATTTTGTGGACAGATATATTTGCGGATGGAATTATGTGAGATTGATACGTATATAGTTAATTATGTATAGGCATTCGGGTTGACTGCATATATAAATTAACGAAATAAAAGAAAAATAAAAAATAAAAAATTGTTAAATAATAATTTACAGTGTCATTACAGACGAACGATTTGTGTACAGAATTATAGGAAAAACAAAAAAAAAAAAAGAAATTTTTTTGAACAATACGCGATATTATACCTATATACATATTATGAATGTAGGTATGTGTTGTTTCGAATCTTAACTTATCATTTAATAATAATGGGAGTTATTAATACTTTACAACTATTAACTTGTATGTATATCTAATTCATATATTTATCATTATTACGCCCTCCGAAATATATACCTGGATCTGTGGAATAGTATATATATATATATTTTTTTGTACCTTGCAATTTGCTGTACATATAATATATGGTTTATAGATATAATATAGTTTTTATCATTAATTATTTTACCAGCTGTCTTATTATATAGCTCGATAGATTAATTGTCATAATTCTTTGCAGTATATAAATTATATGTACAGAGAGATAAATAGTTTATGTATTATATAATTGATAATTATTTTGAAGAATCGTAAAACACGCACAATTATATTAATTATACATTATTCATTGGAGATCCCATAAGCTGCCATTATTAATCACTCTGCCCGAAATGCCAACGATATTCATTGTCAATATAGATGATGTGTATAATGTCCGAAATTACATACGAGTTATTTGTTGTTTAAATTTGAAATTATATATATATATATATATATATATATATATATATATATATATATATATATATATATATATATATATATATATATATATATATATATATATATATATATATATATATATATATATATATAATAAAGAGAAAAATAATATATAATTGTAGCTCATCGTAAAGAAAAGCGCGTCTGCTCATTTGAAGAATTTCAATATTACATATAAATTATATAAATTTATATGTGTATAAAGTATAATATGGTGTTGTGAGATGTTAATGGATGATATATTAAAAAAATCATGTTTGTATATTGTAATAACATTTATGTATGCGATCGTTATTATGATGCAAAAATATACCACTAGTTGTCAAAATTCATAGATTTATTACTGTAATACCAAATTATCGCAATTATATATCTATATACATATTATACAGCTCATGTATTGATCAAATTTATTATCTAATTATTACGACCGGTTTTCGACGATTGGGTGAAAATTTAATTAGGTATATGTATATATATAGGTATAGGACAAAACAGGGCAACTAAGCAAATAATGCCGCTGTAACTACTAAGTATACCTATAATATGCTTTTAAATAATTTAGTTTCAATAAAAATCTAATTTTGACTTTCAGGAAGAAAATATTGCCAAGGGAAAAATTGGACAGTCTTAAATTGTTCCGAATTTTTTTATGTCGTAAATTTTTGCTTTTCTGTGGATGCCCCATTTTTGCCCTCTAATTGAATTTTGACTTTAGAGTCCTACTCTAGTTGTATATTGTTTCAAAAATTAAATATTTTCAAAATTTATGAGGTACCAAATGTCAATATATATACATATTTTAAAAAACTTTGAAGTGTCTCATTTTGCTTCGCTTTAGCTGAATTCTGAATTTAAACGCCATATTGATTCAAACACTCTGAAATGGTTTTAAAAATGTTATATTTTCAATCTCTCCATTAAATTTTCTTTTTTTTTTTTTGTGGACTTTTTGAGTTTTATAGTTATCTGAATTCCGATCTCTCCGAATATTATTATCCTGAATTTGAAAATTCGAAATCGTCTTAAATGGATTCGTAATTTTAACCGTTCCAAATTTTTCAAATTCGAACCCTTGACCTGACTCCACAGTTTCGAACTCTTCAAAGGTACCTAATGAAGAAAAGAAAAAAACAAATTTTCAACAATTGCCATTTATTTATCGATAAAGTATACATTGCAAGCTTCTACTTTGTAAAAATCTGGAAGTCGGTATACATTCTTCTTAACATTACACCCTGCTTGAAAGGGACCTGTAGAGAGTCGTGCAATCTTATATATAATATACCTACATATATATAGGTAAGTGTATAGGTACATATAGTGTGAGTAATAAATTCTATTCCCATAATTACTACATTGCAAAATGCATAAAGATTGTGCTTTTCGGTTATTTTGACAATCATTTACAGTTTTTTTTTTTTTTTTTTAATACAATTTTTTTTTTCTTTTTTCATTAACTTTGTTTTTCTGCAAATGGTCAAAATACGTAACATTCAGAAAAAGCAGTGGCTTTATGGTACATTTTACATAAAATTAAAAATACTAAAATTATAGTATATATACGGGCCATTCATACTTTATACGAGTATAGCTTACATTTTATAGTCTTTAAACCCTGCCTAAAAGGGAATTATATAAGTTAGTCATGCTAAATTGCTCAACTAAGACCTTTCTGCAATAAGACCGCGTGCAAAATAACATTTGGTCAATTTCCGTATTCTGGAAATTCGCTCGCTAAGATTGATATTTATTACATGGTCATAATAATTATTATTATAATATCAGTCGTTATGTTACACCCTGCTTCAAAGGGAATGAAAGATGTTATCTCTATACTGAAATGAACAGCTGTTTAAAAAAATTTCGCTCAAAGTTTTGATACAAGTTTCAATCTTTAAATACAAAAAGGAAACGCAATTTTTCATTAACAATTTTTGTTACGTTTGATCAAATACAAAAAGACATTCAAAAACAGTTTTTTCGAGATAATACATCTTATCTATAGTTAAATACTTTTATCAACAGTAATATAAATATCATTATTCAGTCATATTTTTTACACCCTGCCTAAAAGGGATGAAAAGATGGTCATGCGAATTTGCTCTATGCTGTGACCCTTTCCGTATCGATACTTCGATAGGTATAGACGATACAGTATTTAAACGGATTAAATACCTATTATCATCAATTGTTTTCCGTGAGAACAATCAGCTCCACATTAAACAAAGCTGATACAAAGTTCGGCATATAACAACAGGAAACAATTGTTTCGCATATAATCAAAACATTCCTCATTTTTGGTACATCGTATTACAACCTTACCTACTTTACTCTACATATACGTATAGCTACTTTATTTTTTTTTTTTTTTTACTTCTCTTTTCAATTTTTCTCTCTGGGTTTTGTTCTTCTTTCATTTTAGCCATATAGGGCATTAATAAACTGCACTAACTAATCATCCAACTAAGCCTTCATTGGAATAAAATTATGAGTGCACTTGGAAACCCATCAAATTATTAAAACTAATAAAAACAAAAAATTAAAAACTATTAAAATTATCAAAAGTGATTCTTTCTAATTTAACGCAAATCTCTCTTGGTTGAATCTGATTTCTATATTGCAATGAAGCTCGAAGTTTTCAGGCTTCAATTTTAATCAATTATTTTCTAGTACATGCTTTCTGGTTATTGTTTTTTTTTTTTTAATATTCAAATATTACAAGATTTTCTTTAACCCTTACTTGACACACTTCTGCGGAGTGACGTACTTGACACACTGGGGTGGTTCACACTCCAGCTACAAAAATTGTTATAACAAATAAACTGTTCAATATTTTAACTTGGAAATTTTTTCAGAACTTTTTAAGTGCTTACTTTTTAAAGTTACGTAGGTTGTATAATCAAAAATTAAAATTAAGTACGATAAAAATTTTTTTAAACAAAATTTTAAATATGATAACTTCTGCGAAAAGTCTGGGGTGGCTGCACCCTAGTGTGTCAAGTAAGGGTTAAATCGACAAAATTTGAAAATCACTACAACCAATTTGAGGGACAGTGATTCGTTTTTAAGATTGAAAAAAAAAAACTATATTCGAAATACTGCAGTATTAAAAATTTTTTTAACATTCTCGAAACAAAAGTTCCTACACTTTATAAAAAAAATGTCGACTACCGCGTTTTTCAGATTTAGTTAAATTTTTACGAAGACATAGGAATTTGAAAGAAAAAAGTTGAAAAATTTTTCAAAAATCCAAATCTCATATTAGAAAATTAAAAAAAAAAATAATAAACAAATAACAGGGAAGCTGCTTTCAATACAAAAAAAATGAAAAAAAAAATCATCCAAATGAAAAATGCAAAGGCTCACGGGTTGCCGATTCGGTATGGAATGTCCCAGCTATACATCAGCATTTTTTTACCGATCGTTAAACTATTTTCAGACCGAGTGAAGCTCCACCGTCTACATATATTTGTAAGTAATAAATAAAATTTGATAATTCATAGTGGTGCTAGTAGCTTTTTATCAACCACAAAAAAAGCTGATTTCTTATAAAAAAAACAAATAATAATAAATAAAAATAACAAATTAGAAGACAGAAGCATAACTCAGAATTTTAAAAAAGTTAACAAAAGTTTCATCAAATGTCAAAAATTTATCCAAATAAGTAAAATTCGAATCTAGAAAGAAACTCCTAGCACTGCTACGGACGAAATGAATTATTACAATCAAGGAGATTCGTTATTTGCAGATCACTGTTCGATATCACAAAATTCATCGCGTTTTTTGGTTTTCATTAATACAATTGATAATAATAAATAGATATCGCAACGAGTTTACGCTGCGATAACGCTTACCTCTGGCATCTTGCGTTTCACGTTAGTTTTACGACTGTTTAGTTCATCCTGTATTTCGACTAGTGATTTTCCTTTGGTTTCCGGTACCATAAAGCCGATGAAAACAATCCCTATAAAACAACTGCATGAAAACCATGCAAATGATACATACATACCGAAACCATCAGCTATCACTTGGTACATTTTGGAGACAAAAAATGCGAGAAAAGAAGCCCAGACGTTTGCTAATGTGACAGCAATTCCCTTTACGTTTGTTGGGAACAATTCACCCAGCATCATGTAAGAGAGTGGACTTAGACCAAGCGCAACTGATATCTCGTACATGATTATTGAAGTGTCCAAAATCCACCCTTTACCTTCCATATTCAGTTTAAGCCCAAGTTTGAGTAGATAGAACGTTCCACTCATGGCCAAAGTTATACCAGCTATAAATGTTGTAAATAAAAAGAGCGGTCGACGTCCCATTTTTTCAACTAAAATTGCTGCTGCTACTCCAGCACCGAGCTGAAATACTCCAAGTAAGATGACCATTGCTCCAGCCGAAAGCGCGGAGTCACTTTCTTCGAACATTTCTTGAGTGTATGATTCTATAGCGGCCAGACCACTGAATTGGAGAATTAATTGTAGGCCAAAACTTACGATAAATGCTCTACGGTTTCCGGATGTGTCAAATAATTGCCATGCGTATCCTCTGGTCGAAAGATCATTTACCATGGCGTTATGCATTTCCTGTAAATCTTCTTCAAGGTCTTCTTTCGAGGTGTATAATCTCAGTTGCATCAGACTCTCCTCGGCGTCAGTTCTCCGCTCATGCATCAAGTAGAAATACGGTGATTCCGGCATCCAGATGAAACTCAGGTAAAATATTCCTGGCATAATGGCGCAAAGGTATGACAGTAGGTCGTAGGAAACAAACGGACCTATCGCGTGAGCGTAAAGTTCTCCAAAAGTGACCATCATCTTTATGAAAGATCCAAGAGTACCGCGGATGTTACTATCAGCAATTTCTCCTATGTACATCGGACAAGCAACATACACAACACCTTGACCAATTCCGCTGATGAATCTTGAAGCGTAAAGAACGTACGGATTTACGGCTACCAAAATTAAAACCCAACCCAAAAACAGAGGAACAACCGCAGCTAATAAACTCCACTTTCTACCGTATCGGTCCACAAGAAAAGCCGCGATTATATTACCCGGTACACTACCCAACACATAAAATGAAGCCACCCAAGAGGCTTCATCCGAAGTAATTGGCACGTGGGAATCCTGTCCTTTCAAGTACGGTAATGAGGGTGATGTCCATCCGATATGAGAGCCGGTTATTGCCAATGAAATTGTTGCTGAAATTTCAGTTACAATTTTACGAAAAAATAGAGAAAGGAATTTGAGTTTTAAAATTCGACGATAGTTTTATTTATTTTATTTTTACTTACCAGTAATTGCTGCTAAATATTGTGGCCATTGCTTGGTGCGTGGAGTGTCCATCTTCATTATATCTTCATAAACCAGACTATAAAAAAAAAAAAAAAATAATGATTAATAATTTTGTAAGTTTTTGATGTCTAGAAGCTAGATTTAAACTTGAATAATAATTATTTTCAAAGAGTAATCGTAACTATTTAAATCGAATAATTCAAGTAATAAACATAATCCGATCTTTTCACTCAAATTGTTTCACGAAATAGTATATACATAGGTGCAAATACATAAGCATAAATAAGTTCAGGCAGGTATATAATTAGATGTTTTGTTGAACTCACAGAGATAACGATGAAACTTGTTGATTACACCAAGACAATTGGTTAGAAGGTCTCTTTAGCAACGAAAATGATGTGAAGAAGATCATTTTATATATACGTCTTTATCTATAGAAACGGTCTTATCAGTCATAAGACACTTAATTATTACTCAGTATCCAATGACCGGTTCAGTTTGCCAAAAATCTTGATTGTGCAAATATTTTCATGCAATGAATCTTTTTCGAATATTAATTCTCTACGATTAGCAAAAGTAAATATGTCACAGAATTTTTTTTTAATTTTTTTTTATGGCTTTCTTTTTCATGTGTATGAGTGTATGTACCTACACGCTCAATCACATATTTCAGGTATTTCCTCCCACACGAAGTGCAAGAACTGCAAAACTCGACCTTCAACTGGTGCACAAATAGAATGGATTTGTTAAGACAAATGGAATTCTTTTAACTAATGAAAATCCAAGCGTGAATAATTCTGTCGAAATAAACATTTTCTTTATTCAATAAAAAAAGAAATTTTGATGAAAATCTAAGTTAATTGGTCATAGAATACAATTATTATTTATACATATGTAGTTAAGTTGAACACAATGACGTGTTTCTATCAAATGAGAAATATCTGCTGCAGTAATGTAGATTTTAAATTATCTCTTAATTGTTTTTTAAAAGTGGCGAATGAATTGCATTATTGTTATCGGTCCAATATCTAATTGTTTTTAAAGTTATAAATGTCTCTCTGCATACACAATGAGCATATATCTGTTGCTGATTTGCGTATAACTCATACACAACCCGTTTCGAGTTATAATAGTATTCAGGGCTTAGACGATTAGAAATACTTAGTTTTTGGATTCTTCGAAATGTACCTGAAAATCAGACAGTAGCGTAATGTTTGAGGCATGTCTTTTTATCTTTATCCTATTCTCAGTTATTTCTGCAAGAAAGCACATTTGGAATTTTTAAGTAAACGTATTTCACACTTTTTGCATATACATTCCAACTGATTTCTTTAAGCCTTTTAGAACACAGGAGTATATACTTTACGTAATAAAAATTGATTTTACTTTTGTAAGGTTTCATAACACGCGGTATATATAGTCGAACCGTTTCTAGTTTTGCGCTTACAATCAAACAACGTTTATGCATATACCTATAGTAGGTATTAAATTAGATATTAGATAATGTAACGTCCTAGTATGAATTAGAATTTTTCTTTTTTTTTATTGTTTTTAGTTGACAAATTTATCATTACACCTGATTATTCCAAATATACACCGAAGTGTAGATATAATGCTTATATCTATATGTATTTAGACTTTTACGAAAGTCATACATCATACACCTTTATTTAATTTTTAATTTTTTTTTTTTTTTATTATATTTTTTTATTATATATGTATATATGTAGAATGAAAATTACTCATGATTAGTACAGTTAATAGACGTCATACTAATCTGTGAATTAAAATTTTTGACAATAGCCTATATACACTTATAAAACGTGAAAGAAGAAGGAAGTGCGCTATATGCATACACGCAGATATTGTATAAGCCTAAGTGAATTATGTGCATTGATAACGTTTTGCGTACGTGAACATATAACATCTATGTCTGCAAACTCGGTTTACAATACATACAAATCATATAAAGGTCATGTGCAACAAAATATCAAGGTTTTACGGCATCTTGCTCTTTGCGGAAATAATCGTCTTGCCCTTAATACCGGATATTACTTAGACCGCAGTGTATAGGTCAATAGAAGATTAAACTATAAACACAATCCTCCTAGTAACGTATTATCTTTACCTTTAACTATAATCTCAGATCACACAAATCTACGATATTATAATATCAGATTGAAAAATGTAGGAAAGTGCATAAAAAAATTAATATAATTATTTAATTTAACAAGAACCAATTTGTACAGAAATTGCATACGTTTGTTTCTCATGTAGTTATACACTATTATACATATAAATACCTATGTATGGGTTTAATATATCCACGTTTATACAACCACACGGAAATTGGTTATTATACGAAAGACGTAAGAGCAGCGTACTTTCAAAACGTATCTTATCTGCTGATAGATCGAACGCAAATAATAATAAACGGTTTACGTGATACACGTGTTTTCACACCAGTTTACTTGTCGAATTGTTATAGCAATTATCTTGCTCTGGAAATAAATAAGTAAAAATGCAAATTTTTGTTTCAACTATTATTAAAAAATATTATTGAAAAATATTTGGCCATTTTAAAAATCGATTAAAACCGATCATTTTCTTCTCTAATTATATGCTTACATATAAGCTGTTGCCGGGGAAGATTATGTTATTAAAGTAGCTGATGGTATGTGTATATTTGTCTTATACTTTGAAATTTTCAAACGATTTAATCTCAGAAACATTTAGTTTATTTTATATAGTTGATCGTTTGATTAAGAGTAGTTTGATCGATAGTCATAGTATAAGTATATATAACGAAACAATTTTCTAAACGTATCATCCAAACGATCAAAATCCTGTAATTCTCATCATACTTCATTTTCCAAATGAACTTTGCGAAAATATTTATGAAGACCTATTCCCCTTTGATTCATAATTTTTAATTCTTTTGATTCCTGAAATAGACATTAATTCTGGTCTTTGAATAGTTCGTTTTACTCTTTTCTTCTACTTGATTAATCATGTAATTCGTACTCACGCATATACACATATGTATGTACCACATTGATAGATAAAACGTGTATGTATATTATTTATCAGGGTAAATGCGTGCAATATTTGATCTCGCGTTATTCCATTTAATATTGTTATACATCTATCTATCATTCTGTGTAGATATGTATGTGTATAAGGAACGGAAAATTATTCTCGCTCTTTATACGCAAGCGTGAATTCAGTGAAGAGCTCTTGGGTTCCCTTGGGGGTCTCAAAAAAGAAAAACATTTTCGAAAGAAAAAGAGTTCCGTATATAATCCGCTCCTTAAGGCTATAAGATGGGAATAGGTTATCGGTACATACCTATCGTATACATAGTAGTGTCTTGCATTTGATTTCGTTTATTTCTTTAAATATAAAAAAGAGAAAATTTTTATTTTTGCACCATAAAAAATTCTCATATATTTTTATAGATAATTAAAAAATTTTATTTAAACAATTATTGATAACCATTTAAATGTGCGTATACCTAAACGATGAGGAGGCAAAAAGTTTTTATTTTTAAATATTCGAATTTCTTATTAACTAGGTAATTCAAGTTTAGTATAACAAAGGCTAAAATATCTCGTGTGATATCGATCCTCGGAGAAAATTGCTGCGATTTGCAGTTCTATCCCCTTTAAGTTAAAATTGGTACTAGAGTTTGGCAACCGCTTGTTCGTTCGCGGAGGTCTCCTTTCCTCCCTTCTTAGAAGTTGGAAGATTAAAGGAGCAACGTAGGTCGATTATTAGCCAGGAAATCTGCGTGGTATATCCGTAAGGAAACTGAAAAGTCTTTTGTTCTAACCTCCTGCAATTTAACGATGAATCAAATCCAGCCAGTAGGTATAATTCACCAAGAATTTTAGATTTTTAAGATATTTTGCGCACGTCCCATTTTTGACTTAAATCAGCTGCGTGTTACCGTACTTTTATAACCGTTAGACAACGGTTAATAATCATCATACGCAGTCGAGAATATCTTTGCAAATTTGTTATCTATAAATCCCTTTAATTATAGTGACGCCATTTAATGTACCTATAATATATCACTCGTATATAAGCGATTAGAATCGTAAACTACGTAACTATACTGATAAAGTACAAATAATATCTCAACCTCTTCAGTCATAGGCACAACTTGTGCGGAAATTTATTCATACATCGTTCCATTTTCTGTTTATATTTTATTTTATTATTCGAATATAACTATTCAATGAAAGATTTTTTTTTCTATTATAGAAATTACAGCATTGAGATCATACGGTATTTGAAAAGGTTGTATTATCATATGAATGTACTCATATTATATGGGTAGGTACAGAATATATTATACAGTTGAATCGATATACAGAAGACTTACAATTAATGCGCCACTCTATGTCTGTACACATAATATTAAAGGATTTTTGTGTATGTATATATACATATGTATGTACATACATAACACATACATATATCTTTTGTGTAAATATAACATGATTAATTTTCTCGACGAAGTGAATAGATGATCGTTGATCAATAATGGTCATTGATTATATAATTTATAATCCGTACGAGAATCGCGAGATAGCTTGTATATTTCGGTTTGTTTATATGAAATAAGGAACAGCAGGTGAAGAATATTAATCATAGCATCATGCGTATATGTTTAAATGAATTAATGTTCAACATAAACTATATACAGTAATCTATAAATTGAATATTGACAGTATATAGAATGATTCGTTAATTAACACTTATTTACCTTTACTTATAATTTTTCTTTTACGATATAATTATTATTATTTATTAATAAACTAATTACCCAATTAAAAATTTAATTTCTTGCTCAGAAAAAAAAATTAAATAAACTTCATTCTATAAAATTTTTTGAACATTTAAAAAAAATATTTTGGCGAAAGTTTCTTCGTTCTATAATCTTTATTGGCAGGATGATTTGCTCAATGATCCGGAATTTCAAAATCTTATTTCGGATGATTTGATGTGCGGATCTGTTCATTTATACATATACACGTATCAGGTATATACATATATACCTATAATATATATCGTTATTTGATGTGGTGGGTACAAAGAGTATCGACCGCTCTTCTCAATTTTTAGGTGTCCTTGGCCACCACCTGATGCATTCCTGCAGCGTTATTAATGTGGTAAAGTGGCCATTCTTAATGCTGCCCGGACTTTTTCGTTGAAGCTTCTATACTCGATAGCTATAGCTGTGTTTTTGTGCAATGAGAGAAAAATATATAAATAAAATAAAACTGAATATATGCCAATACTATAATATATCTACTTATAGCTGTGCAATTGCTTTGGAGTTACGGTACGGCGGTATCTACAGTCAAACAAATTTTAAGTTCTAACAAAGTAGATGAACATTGAATTATTTATACTGGTATATGATATAATTTGACGTGGTAGTTATAGAACGAGCAATTGTAAGCAAATCGAGCGAGGACAAACGAATGTTTAATATGTAGATGGTTTAATGAAAGCCTGCAGTGGTTAGGACAAGTATAGAACGAACTAAGAATACGTTTTAATTATATGTGATGAGTAATTAAATGATTGAAAATCTCTGTGTAATCTTAAATCAGACAACTATACAGTATGATACATGTAACTGTTTATTAATCATATATATTTCATTCTGTGTAATCCAAAATCCAAATTTTCCCAGAGTAAAGATGTAAGCTAGATAAAATCGAGAATTTTACGTCATATGATGTTGCGAGTGGACCGGAAGATATCTGACTTATGAGTTTGAAAAAGAAAACAGTTTTTGGGAGAACTGTGTGATTCTTATCTTATCTTATCTTTCGATTTTTATAACCGAACAAAATCACTTCAAGTACAGTGATTCCAAATTTTGAAACTGGGATGTTTCAAACTGAGGAGGGAAAGACTTTTCTAAAAAATGTGTTCGTTCATGAATTTTTGATAATATATTTAATAATACGGTTCAGTTTGAAAATTTTTTTTTTTTCCATTTTTGTTTTTTTCTCGAGTAATTATCTTCTACTCAATTTCAATCAACTGCAGTTTATTTCGCCGTGTTTTGTAGAATGATTGTCCTAACTTGTTTATATACATATGCGTATATACAGATCTGATCGTTATGTATAACTGTATACACACCTGTGCGCATCCACAATCTACACGCATCCATACATATATCTACATTAATATTTGTCATACATCTTGATCATAATATAATTATACATGCGCGGGATGTATACAGCGACTCTTCATCATGTTTATAATAACTGTATAAACAGATGCCTGTTATATTTCTTGAAGAAAAAAATAACACAACCAGTGAGAAGAAGAAAAAAAAAAAGAGATGCTAGCCATAATTAGTAACAGTCTCGAGAACGTGGAATGCGTAGTTTATAGTTATAAATCATAACTCTGTTTAGCGAAAGACTTTAGTCTCTTTTTAATAAATATATGACGGTAGATAACGTTATTTTAGCTTTTATACAGTTCCTGATACCTATCATTCGTTCCTGATTTACTGAACCAACTCGCACGCTACTTGCAGGTATGTACGATATTAGTGATATCATACACATATTCCAAATATTAACAAATTTTATACCTCGTTAAAGGCTAACGACAATTTATGCAATATTGCTACTTCGATTTTAAATCTCTAATACCTAACTTATAGTATGTATAAACATATGTAGGTATACTGTAGGTTTCTATTTACGTATGCAAGTGTGTGTATTTTAATTTCATACACATGTATATGCGCGCTATATCAGCATTTTTTATACAGCTTCAAACTACGTAGTTCGCTAGTTTCGCCGCCCCGCGGTTTTAAGAGAAAGCTATAATCGAGATATCGATTGTACAGTTGTAGCAAGACGGTCGGTAGTCAGATGTTTTGTGTCATTTGCTAAAGCAGAAAGGTTGAAGCAGAATTAATAATACATAAATAGAGATCCGGTTAACCGCAGCTATTCAACAACTTTCAACAATATTAACTAATAAAATTGTAAAAAAATACTAACAAGCACACTTTAAAATATTAAAATAATACACAGAAAATTATAACACAACAAAACGCATTTTCAGCTACTTAAAAGCTGAGTGGTCAGACCCTTTGTAGGAAGATGTGTGGTGGTTTTACGTGCTCTAAAAATGCACTAACGGCATTAAATGTGTTATACATTGTAAGTAACAATTTTATATTTTTCAGTTTCAAATATTCTATTAAATAGTTACAATTAAAAAAAAAAATCATTTATTTATTTATCTTATTAATTTATTTTATTTATTTCATTTTTATATGTACAACACTTTTTTGGGTTTTATTTTTAACATTTTTTGTACTTATTTTTTTCTTTTTTTTTTTTAAATATATTTTTACTCTCTAGGTCGTAGCCTTTATTCTGGTCGGAGTAGCGGTCTACGGAAGAGCTTCGGCACTTGTTACAAATCTTCCAATAATTGGTGGAATTTTGGCTTGTGGTGTTATACTTTTCCTCATATCAATTCTCGGACTTATTGGGGCAATAAAACATCATCAAGTTTTACTATTCTTCGTATCCTTTTATATATTCATTCTCATATCGTTGTTGTAATAAAAAAATTGTTATCTTTCGTTCTACGTGGTCATCAGCTGAACCTCGACCTCGCTAAGCTTGTATAACATACCAATCCATATCGTAAATTTAATTCATCAAAATACATTAAAATCCGTTTTCTGACGCAGAAAATCTCTAGGAAAATGAATTTTTAAATTAATTCAAACTACCCAATTTTTAAGTATAAGTTGGATTTTTTTTTTCATTTTTTTTATTGCTTTTGCAAAAAATTATTTCGCTAATAAATTTCTTTTTCTTTTTGTATCAAACTTTGAAATTGGGAAAATTTTCTTTCACAGTTATTCAGTTTTTTGGATAAAAAAAAATTATTGATAATTATCACCAAGCTGTCTATTTATATACAAAAGAAATCTCATTTATGAACAATCGGAAAGTGATAAACATAAAATCAAGCAAGGCTGCAGTTGATCAAAGCTGTTGAGACAATTCCTTTTACTTTGCATACATTAACGATATACAGCTATGACTCATAGCTGATCCTGACTTTTACCTGATTATAATTAAAGAACTGTTTATAGCTAAAAATACTGCGATAAAAATTGTTGTTTAAATAATCCTATTTTTTTTTATCTTTATCGAATTATGTACGATTGAATAATTATTAAATTTTGAAATTATTCTGAATAAACAAAATCATAAAGTAATTACAGATCTTATAAGGTGTACAGACATTGATTCATGTAACGCGAATAATCATATGTAATTATTCTGCAATTCAAAGAAACTAAACAGGCTTTATTGAATCCCAAAAATCTCTCATCTTAGGCTATTTTTTTTTTGAAAAAAAAGCTTAGGAAACACGTGTAGCTATATCGAAAATCAGATTATTGCAGTTTTGAGAACATTATATTTTACTGTGTACCAAAATAGAAAAGAAATAGCAGATAAGTTGTATGAATTAATCTCTGTTATTGATGATAGAAATTACTTATACCGCATGCAAGTTATTTACACAAGAAATTTTTAATGGGTATGAATATTTTTAAAAATGAGATTGTAATTTAGAAACACTCTGTACATAAACATTTGTACCTTCCGTGTCCCCATTTTTCTAGGTATGTTGATTGCAATTCAATTCCTTAACTTATTACACTTAACTGTGCGACACAGTACATGGTAATTTTGTTCCTGTTATTCCTAATCCAGTTCAGCATTGCCTGCGCTTGTCTTGCCGTTAATTCAGAGCAACAGGAGCAACTTGCAGAAGAGGTAAAACTAATGCTTTGTTCAATATTTTCAAATCGCTTTAACTTTATTTTTGTATAAATATTACAATTCATATTTTGATAATTTTTGTTTAATTATTGGCCTGTGGGTTTTTTTAATTTCATTTTATGATCATTATCATTATTATTATTATTATTAATATTATTTTGTTTTTTCTAGGGATGGAACCGAGTGGATTTCGATTTGAGAAAAAAAGTACAACTTACTTTTGGATGTTGCGGATTTGAGAATGGCAATGTAACTGTAGATAAGTCAAATCCAAGCTGCGTTGATGTGCAAGTTAGTACTTTTTCATTTAATGCTGTTCATACAATCATCAACAAGAGCTCATCAGATGAAAATTCACTCATTGAACCCCCAGTATTATTTTAAAATTGTACCTAATCTTCATCCAGTAATAAAGGCTGTTATTATCATTCAGAAAATGTACTGCCTTCCGCAACCTATGTCGAGTTTGACTGAGCAGAAGCCCTGTGAGTTACCAGCGTGTATGATAAAGCTACAAACTACGATCAACTATGCCTTCAAATTATGTGGTGGAATTGGACTATTCTTTAGCTTTACTGAGGTAAGTTGTCCAAATTAGAGATAAGCTACAGTTTCCGTGAAATATTGTATATCAAAATGTGTTTGAGTAAATGAATAACAGAATTGAAAGTATGATATTTTGTGTAAAATTTAACTACTAGTTTTAAAATAACACTACTGTTTTTTGTTAATATTGTGAATTTTTGTATGTATTGTCATTTTTGTTTTTAACAATGTGTTTAATTGCAACCTCACAATGTCTTGTAACTAACAACTACATGCCCATTACAGTTTGTTGGCGTTTGGTTGACCGTTCGCTACAGGAATCAGAAAGACCCACGAGCTAATCCTAGTGCTTTTCTCTAGTCTAACACCATCGCAATGTCCCCTGTCTCCTCGTATGAACCTCCTAACAGATGGTGGGTGGTTTTTCACACTATGGTTACGGTCTACTAATTATCTTATATCTACATTTTCCAAGCAATCCATGTTTTAATACATTAGATTAAAGGAGGGAATCATTTTGGGCCATTATCCCCGTAAATAACACCTACATCATATCAAAACTTCGTTAAAATGTCCTTAAATAACTTTTCATTATACTCTCTGGTACAATGCAGGTATCATGGGGATTAAATCAACTATGAAAACTTTTATCTGGTCAGTTAAAGTCGCTGTTCCATCAAATTAAGTGTTGCAGTGGGTACTTCAATTTGCATCTGTACCTTGTATTGTTTCTCTCTACTTCTATTTAGAAAACAAATTGAGTATGTCTTGTGTCCCTAAAGATTACATGACCAACTCTCTGCTGTCTTAATCTTTGCCCCGTTTCACAACTGAGAAAAAAGATGACTCTGCCCCAGGGAATTGAACTTTACATATCTACAAATGCTTGCGGTATCATCGTATGTGGTGTTGAAAATTTTTACTATATGTGGTATAAAGATTGAAAAATATTTAGATTAATTATGACTGTCCAGAAAAAATTTATAACAAAAAAAAAATGTGTATAAATTTTAACGGATAGGACGTTAACTTTTTGCCCTTAGGTACAAACAATAGACCAAAACGAATATCTAATTAAATGATTGATAGACAATCGCCATCTAATTAGTATTTTTGTTGAGTTAAAGTCAGTGAAATTCAGATCTTATGAATTGATAAGAACCAGCTTTCTAGCGTTTCAAAGATGACTTTAAAAGGATAGCAAACTTTCTTTGAAAAAATTATGAATAATAATTAAAGTTGTTTGTATATAATTTCTGAATAATAGGTATCTTATCTCAATGAATTTGGTATTCATTGTTAGCATTATTGTGATGATTGATAAATAACGATAAATTATATCGACGCTCTCAGTAGAAAAGTGTTTAACTCCACTTTTTTTTTCGAAAACCGTTTTTGTTTGTATTTTCTGTTAAGGAATGTCATGCTCCATATGTTTTTTGCCTCTCCTGAAAAATTTATGAAAATGGAGTTCGACAATTTGCTAATTAGAACGTCGATATGCTTTTCGAATGCAAATTTCAAATAAATTTTTACATATAGGTAACATAAATTGATAATAAAATTTAAGTGCTTTGTCAATATATTGAAAAAAAAATAAAAATTCTTATAGGTGATTGCAGCATTTCTGGCTAGACGTTATAGAAATCAATTGGACCCAGAAGAGAAAGCTGCACGAGCTGTTTTTCCTCGTCAAAACTATCTTTACTGATTGTTTGATTGCGTCGTGTGAAAAATATGGAAGTCTTTTAATATCAATTTTGACTTGTTCTAGGATATCAGTTGTGTTAAAATTAAGTCAGTATTGAAAATACTCGTGAAGTATTGTGTTGTGAAAGAAATCAAAGAAAACATAAAAAAAAAAAATTAGAATAAATATAACGAAAAAAAAAAAAAAAAGAAACAAACAAACAGATAAGGACCCACATTTGATCATGGGAAATTTTCGAAGATCATAATTACGGGCCAAGGAACAAAATCTCTTTGATCATAATGCAAATCAATATTTTAACGGACTGTTTACTACCGAAATACACAATTATCAAATATTTTGCTCATTCCTGGTAGTAAACGATTACCATTGAAACAATACTTTTTAGATAGAAAAACTGCAAAGTCATCATATCTATACGTATTGATAAGAAATATTCATATCTGCTCAATAGAGTGACGACTTCACTTGCAGCATTATTGAAAAATTGTTTTTCCAACACCCAATTTATTATTGCTATTATTATTACTTTTATTTTTTGGGTCGGTGAGGGGGACATGTTATAGCTGAAATGTGTGCTCTAGTCAGCCACTAAGACACTATCATAGCAAGCCTCAATGCGCCTTGTAGTTTAGCGTATTAAAATGAAACTGTTTACTGTTTAGGTATTTACCTCTAAGAATATATACTATATACTATATATAGATCCTATATATGTGTATATGTATATATATATATATACAAATAGAATATGCATGTATGCAATAGATCAGATCTCTAATTAATTATCAAAACTGCTCGTAATAGGTATATAGGCAGTTTTTAAATATAATAACTTGACGTTAAATAATTTCATGCAATTAGGCTTCAAATTTTAAATGAATGAATTTTTTTGATTTTTCTGTACATAACATATTATAGCCAACTTTCAATAGATAGTTATGCAAGAATTTTATTCATATTATAAACTAACGTGATTTTAAAAATTCATTCAAAATATAAATATATCTACTTACTTATCAAATTTTTATTATACTACAATTATGGCGAGTATCTGATGAATGCCAAAATGTGATTAGTAGTTATTCTACTTATATTATTTTCATTGTGCGATTATTTATTCATATCTTTCGAAATATTATCGAAAATTCCAATATCCAAGACTATCTTCCGTTGATTTCAGATTTCTGGAATTTTTATCATCGTTTTATTATACATTTTTTTACTTCTAATTTTTTGTTTGTTTTTGTTTTTGGCTTTTCTTAGATATATAGATACACTATATCTATGTGTGTATACTGTACCTTTTTAAATTAACGAATCTTATTCCAAAGGCTTATAGGATTACTACATAATTATGAATAATATTATACACATACATATATTATCCAGTTTACAATTATTAAAGAATCTCTTTTTCTTTCGTTTTAGTATATTGAATAATCATATTTTTTCTATTTCTTTTTTTCAATATTAATCATACATTACCTATTTTATTACCTCTATTATTCTATAAGTACGAGTACTCAAATATATACATACCTATACTGTGTACTAACATTTAAATCAAATTTTATCTTGAGATTATAATAGCTATACATATATTGTTTAGATAATGCATATGTATACATTATAGGTATACATATTACTTATACCTAATATCTATAATATACGTTAATTATGGTAAAATATGTGAATTAAAAAATCAGACGCAATTATATATACATATATATATACGTAAATAAATATGTATTCAAGTATAGAAATACGTAATTCTGTATTGTAATTGAAAAAATAAGAAGAAATTATAGAAAAAAAAAATCAAATAAATACAGTAGTTTAGTATGTATACATGTGCTATGAACATCCTTTTACACGGGAAACCTGTTAACACGCTGCGTAATTTAACTGTTTACATATTATAATAGGTATAATAAATCCTCGATAAATTTTAACAAAGTAAATAGTGTGCTGCACAGTTTTTCCTTTCGTAGATATGACGCGTTTGAAATTTAAGTGTAGAGTAGTATATCTTGAGTTGTTTTTCGCAAAATGGCAAACCTGTGAAGTACCGAGTATTGTTTGAAAGTTTCTTTAACTTTTTATTTTACACGTTTTAGAAAAATAGTAAAGAGAATCTTTATTTTTTTTTTTATACCTAATTTTAATATTTCGGAAATCAATTAACGAGATTTAAATTTTCTTTCAAAGTTTACACACTTGGTTCTATATTTTGTTCTAAAAAATTTATCTATTTTATATTTTTTATATCATTTAAACACACAAATATTACCTTTTATCATTGTTTACAAATTAGCAAGATTGATCCCGAGTGATATCTATTTGAAATTATTGTAGTTTTTAAAGAATAAACTAAAAATGTGAACTAAATACCTGTGTGATGAAATATTTTATTTTCCATTACACATTATAGTGCATTAGATAAAGGAAATTTTAAAATCATTTTGAAGCGGGTACTATGTATTCATTACCTAGTAAAAAACGTACTGTTATATTGATCTTTTTTACTACTTGTGAAATACTGAAATAAGAGCAACGTAAAAAAAAAAAATATATATATATATATATATATATATATATATATATATATAAATTGCTGGTTTAGTTGTTGTGGCAAACAGTAAGCAAAATTATTCAGAAATCTCGTTCATTGAGTTAAATTCTAACACATTTTGACCCACTTTAAGTATAATGACTCGTAAGTCATTAATAAATCGTTTACAAACAATAAAAATTGTAGATTTTAGAATATGTATGTACGATACAGCTTCGAATCAGTTAGTAATCAATTGGTGGCAAATTCGCGCGTGACGCGTAGGTATTCGCAGTTTATCAAAACATGCTCGAAAAAATAATCCGTGCTTCAATCTTTATTGTCGTTTGCTATAGACCCGTTAAAAAATAACTGTAACGCATTAGTTAAACTATTAGAATAGTATTTAAATATGTAAAACTCTATCGCTCTCTCTCTCGAAAAAAAAAAAAAAAAAAAAACATACAAGAAATAAAATAAAATACAAATGTTATATAAAAATGGTAATTAACTGGGTAAGTTTAATTCGTCGAAACATGCAAATTTAATATGTCATTATTATTATAATATCATCGATATCTTAATATGGATTTTTAATAATTCTCATATACATTTAAGATAATTTCATTATGGAACAGTATTTTTATTTTGTTTATTTTTATTTATTATTTTTTGTTTTTTATCGGCTAGATATAAGATTAAATAATTCCAACTGAAATAACTGGATAGTATTAGATCGTTCAAGGGACTAATTCGGTTTGATCGAAATTTTTTCAGTAGTAGGACGGATGATGCTTATAGAATTTAGAAGCCTCCGAATGTCCGAGAACAGACTGTCTATCGTTTCCACCGCTTTCTCCATACTGTCCGTTGTTACCATAATATACTTGGTTTCCGTAAGCTAATTTATCGGCGTTTTCTTTCCCAGATGAAAGTCCTTTGTCGTATTGTCCCTTGTGGGCACGCTCCCCTTCGGTATGCTTGTCATCGTGATACCCTCCACGGTAGTAATTACTTCCCTGATCTCCAAAGGCGCCTTGGTTTCCCCCAAAGTCGTAGTGGTCACCTTCGTCATTTGCAGAATCGTAGAAGGTTGTAGATTTACCTGTCTCATCCTTGTGGTGTGAAGTTTCAAATCCATTTGTCGCGTGGCCCTTTTTGTGACCACTTGCTGCCTTATCTTCGGCTCCTTTACTACCTGCAAAGTAATTCCTCAAATTTTAGTTCATGTAACAAATGCATTAAAATTTCGATACCTCAGTTCTATCTTTTGATAAATTTGTGGTAGTATGAAGTAGTTTAAAATTTTTAGTCTATTTTATTTAATTTTTTCTTCAAAAATGGTTTTTTTATGAGCTTTCAATCTTTCGCGTACCTTTTTGATCATAGTGGCTTCCACCCCCGTATGACTTGCTGTCTACAAAGCCAGTCCTGGCGCCACCCCCATCGGTGTAAAAACCGCTGTTTCCTTTAGCGTCATTCGCGGCTAACTGACCCCTTGAAACACCTTCTGCAAGTCTACTGCTTGCCTCGCCCTTGCGTCCCTGGTTCTGCTGGAAACCACCGTCGTTAACAGCTTCACCTCCTTGGGAGAAGCCGCTCTTTTCTAAACCACCACCGTAACCACCTCCATGTCCTCCATATCCTCCGTATCCTCCGCCATATCCTCCGCCATATCCTCCATAACCACCCCCGTAACCTCCATAACCACCTAAATTTCTTCCGTATCCACCACCGTAGCCGATATTTCCTCCGTCATAACCACCAAGGTCTACAATTCCAGCACCCGCTATTCCGACACCTCCGTAACCCGATCCTAGACCGCCTAAACCTCCTCCGGAAGAAAATGATCCGATTCTTCCCAGACCGGATCCGTAACCCAAACGGCTGCCCTTAAGTCCTAGAGAACCGGAACCGATACCGATTCCTAAGCCACTTCCATAGCCAAGACTTCCTCCGGACAAGCCATGGCCGTAACCAAGACCTCCGTTGATACCACCGTAACTACTACCGCCGATTGAACCCCCATAAGATCCTCCGTAATCTCCATATCCTATGCTTTCAGCACCTTGGATTATATCCGTTGGTGCAGAAGAGGTTGAAGTCACAGTTTGAAAGAGAAGTAGGAGGAGAATTGCGTTGCAGAACGCACTCCTGATCAAGATCATGGTTAATTTTTTGTATTTAATTAACTACTCGCGATTGTGTAGTTCTATCGTGTTTCGTTCCTCTTTCTTCCTATAAGCACTTTATGAACGATCGGTTAACACTAATATCCATCTGATTCGAAGAGACTATTTATATACAAAACGTGAAATTCGCTTGTTCAGTCAACCGCAACGTATGGCTAGGATGAAGGCAGCAAATAAAAAATTCAATTAAGCGCATATAAGTATGTAATCATGTACTGTTCTGCTTTAACTTTGAGGTTCCATTTAACGGATATGGTTATACTTATGTGCACACATATTTACCCACATTTTCGTGGGTATACTTAATACAGGTGAAGGTACTCTGCAGATACGTATCGAATCAATCAATTCACAGAGGTAGATAATTTTTAGCCTCTTTGCAGGTGTAACACACGCTTATAACATCTATGTATAATTATAGTTATACACTCGTAGTTCCTTGACGGGAAATCGGATGTTGCTTCAACGCGAAAATTGGTGACAGGGCCGCGAGTGTCTCGCCTGTAGATCCTGTTGCTAATTGTATGACGATCATGCATCGTATATCATTCGGATTGAAAATTATATATTTTTTATACTAGAAGAACTGCAAGAAGTTCCGAAGTGCAGGGTGAGGTAGATTTATATTAAATAAATAATGCTTTAAAATATATTTTATTACAAACTTTAGTGTAAATATACATTATGTAGCTCTTCATATGCCTATATCGTTTAAAAAGTTAATGCGCTATAACACAAATCATATTTACTAGGTGGGGGGAAAGTTATATGTCATAATGAAAATTTATTAGTACGAGCTTAAGTGACTATATCAGTCTTATCATAAGTTGTAATTATCAGAGCTTTTGGATTGGATCAATATGTACAGACATCATGAACATCTTATACCTATACATGTAATATCGAGACGTGTGTGGTGTGAATAATAAATTGACCAAAATCGTCAGACAATACGTATGTATATATACTAAGAAAACTGAACGTCTGATTTTGAAAAACCTGATCAAGCTGTTTAAATTGCATCTACAAATGAGCGAGAAAAGTTTGAATGGGAAAACTCAATATCTGTGATGCAAGGAGCATTTTGATTATATTTCAAATATTCACGTTTTAAAAAGCTCCTTGCATCACAAATTTTGAGTATTTTAGTTTAAAATTTTTCAGCTGATTTACGAATAAAATTTGAAGTGATTTACGTAGCTTTTTATGAAATTAGTTTCATAGTTTCTCATGGTGAAACATTATTTTACAGTTATGGTATAAAGTCATCTGTTATAGAGATCCTTCTTAAACTAATGACCCATGACGTGAACCTGCATCCATAATCACATCTGTATAAATTACTTTCGCAGATTATGTATACAGAAATAAAATCAATCAATACTTTTATTGCAGGTATATGGGTCGTTATAGATCAGTTCAAGTTACAACTAATCGTTTCCTTTCTTCCCCCTCTTCGCAGTCTCTATTTCGATTACTAAAATCTTTTGGCATACGAATTCCTTTCCAATCTCAGTAAGAGATGGAGAGAAAGAAAGAGAGAGAGAGAGAGAGAGAGACCTGAGAAGAACCTTGAGTCAGCCTGCCTCAAGGACGATCGGGTACATAAAAACTATAATTGCAACCTAAAGTGAATTGTAATTTGTTTATAAGAAGAACTCATCCGCCTCGATTCCAGGAACCAATTATTACAGGTGGAGGTAAATGCATGAATGTGCCCCCCCACCAGACTATTTTTTATCCGTGGTTCCTGATCCTTAAGAATTACCTAACAGACTCTTGTCATTCAAATTTTTATATAAATTAATTCGTGTTATTTGCTGCTACTGTTCATTCGATTACAAATTTCGGATCAAAAGTATGTATCTTGTAAAACTTATTTTGGAGTCAAATTAAACATCTATCAATCTCGGGGATCAGTGAGAGCGGGAATTACGAACGACAATGAATAATATTTATTTCCGATGTCACAGATGTGAGCAATTCCCAGGATTGTAGGAGGTGAGAGCTTCATTGTTAGCCACAGGATCACATCCTTCGATCTTTACCAACCGCGCCACAAGAGGCGCGCAAGCCTGTGCTCGGAAAGATTATCAAGATGGCAGCGCGCAGCGCTCCCAGCGGCCCTTTGCTCTAGTAAACGCGCATCGATGAGCCAGCGGTGAAGACTTGAAGAGAGTAGTAGAGTACAGAGAGACTCCAGTTATACGTTTTGACAAGATACCGGTTTACGACGTCCCGTGTTAAAGTGGGATTTTATTAATTATAAAATAAAAATATCGGCGAATTATTAAACCGAAAATATGTCTCTACTTTTAGAGGAGGACGATGAGTGAGTACAGTATAACTATACACATATTATACAGCTGATCGACATCCACAGTAACGTCAATATCAAATTATCTTCGATTTGTCATTAGATTAAACCCACTTATCCATATCTATTCATCAAGTCGCGTGTCAATAGCAATGAAGTATGGAAACGAGTCCGCATATTCAGCTTATTCAAACTTCAAACACGCTCTTTCTTTTTTTTTCTTTATATCCTCGTACTGCGGATATGTACTGCGTAAACGGATATGGTCGTGTACTCGCCATTCCGTGAGATAATCATACGAATAATATAAAGATAGCAGGTTATTATTATGCAATGATTAATCTATGCTTGAATATTTATTACATATTATATAAAAAATAAAGATTCGTTCGACATTTCGCTTATAAAATGATCAATCATCGTGCGGCAAACTGCCATTTGTTTCCAAGAAATGTAATCGTGGAAAACAACTGCAGCAGACGACGGTTAAGTCTGGCCTTGTGATTGGTCGATGTCAACCGCCTCGAATGTAACCACTCAAACGATCCAATCACGGATTATTATTTCAAACCTTGCAAATAGAAGGCTTATACACAATTGAGTATCGCATGGGTACACGTGCTTTTACAATATTCTCTGTGCGTATGGCGATGCATTTCATTTGGTTATTTAGAATGAATTAGATTTTAATTGAACTGTAATATTATAAATAGATATGGTCCAAGAAATATCCAATTTATTCTGGATTTTAATTGTACAAATAGAACAAGTATTTTTGTGTCTTTTATTTGGTAAGGCGATAATAATGGCACGATATATTATATTTGGCACACTTTATATCTGATAATTGATTGATAAATGATAGCATACATCGTTACTATCAAGATTAAACAGTGTATTGTGGTTTAAATCTTGGTCGTGACGATTTAGATAAATACGAACATGATAAAGTGACGCAAAAAGGTCACTCACGTTCTCCGAATCTTAAACCCTTTCATTTAATAGCATCAGAGTTTGATAGAATTCGTGAAGATTGCAAATAGGTGAAATGCTGAAACTTCAACGACAGTAAATAAAAGACAAAATTCGATAAACTTCCCTTGTATCCAATTCGGTACAAATAAGAAGCTCGAAAGTTCTCAGGGCTTTTAATCAACTACAAGCACCAAATTGTACAGCAATGTGTTTATATACGTATAAATTTTGGAAAATTCTAAGAATAAACTAATCGACGTATATGTAAAGTACGTACTTGCGTAAATAACAATCGGTAATCGATAATATACAGACGTCACAAACGTCATACATTATACTTGTTTTGTGTTATGAGTATTTTGTACAACTTCCCGTATGGGTACATACATACATGATAGATATGTCGAATAAACTACTGTAAAATCAACTTTCGCAATACACTATCGTTCGCCGATAACATATGTATATGTAATAAAAATCGCGTTAAATGGTAAGTTTGATTGCCACGTTGCTGTGCCGTACTGAGCTACTGGAGTTATTTTTATAATCAGTACAGCAAATCGATATATAATTATCTATAAATAAAAATTAACTAAATAAAGAAAAATTACATGCTAGTGAAGATGATCCATAAAATTTTTTTTTTTTTTTCGGTAAGGGTTCTAAAAAAACAGTCAAACGTATAAAGAAAAAAACGACGTTTCCAAACGATGACCAGACGGAGAAACTTCAGTCCAATATCGTCAAAGTGTGATGATTTCGGTCTAACAATAAGAAGAAGTTTCTCGATTTTGGGAAATCTGTTATGTTTAATCGCAAGAAATGATAGCGAAAAAGGGTCGTTCAAGAGACAGCTCTTGATCGGGTGTTCAATGGTGTTTAACAGATCACGTTTTGTCCGTCATCTATATAATATCGCGGCACCACACCCTTGCGAATTCACGATTGAGGTGGCTTGTCGCCTTTACCTCGTCGCCATGGTAACAGCAGTCAACCCTCGACTATACAGAGGGCAGGAAAAAAGAATCATGGAGCAAAAAGGGAAGAATGAGAAGTAAGGCAGAGGGCTTAGAGAATACCAACAAGTGGACAGCTCCTGCGACCAGGTGTAACTCGTCTTCGATTTGAGAAGAATTGAAGGATTATAACGATTCGCAGGAGGGATGCTGCATGATTGAACAATATTATTGGCGTAAAGAAGTTGTAGACTTATAAAATCGAGAAAATGTTCTTTCTTCCAATTATTCAGCCCTTTTTTTATATCTGTTTTACGTTTCTTTTGGATTTTTTTAACGGTGAGGACAATTCTAAGGGTGATTGGTCGGATTTATTATCGAGAAAGTAAAACGTGTTGGTTTAAAGAGCTTCATCTCACTCTTGAAAGCCGAAATCAAACAATATAGGGATATATTTTTTTGAAATTCATTCCTAAAGAGAAAATAAAGAATCAAAGGAATTAGGAAAATTTAGATGAAAATATAATTCGGATATTTTAAAAAGTGACGGAGTTATTCAACGTTGAAGAAAGAAGAAATGCACTCCTATTGCATCGGTTGATGGTATTTATTATTTGTAGCAAACGCGGAAAGTCTGAAGATGAATTAAAACATTCCAACAGTTTTATAGTTTGAAAAAGTTTCCTTCTAAAAAAGTTTCGTACGGATTTTGGAATACTATTTTTGTGACTATTTGGTTCCATTTTTATAAAACGACAAAAACAACAAAAAAATAAATAAATAATCTTTTTCCACTCTCGCCCTATTTACTATAATTTATTTTTTGTTCAAAATTCTGTTCCAACATCCGACAGATAGTGCTTTTCTGTTTACACTGCATCTACGTGGAAGTAAAATTTCATTGAAAATCGTTAGGGTGGTGCTCGAAATTTCGTACCCCGAAGTAATGAAGCATTTTTAAAATAAAATTTTCGTTTCGAATTTAGTGAAAATAAATGAAATAAACTCACAAATACGTGAAGAACAAATGCAAAACCTCCCTCAATTTTTCAGGAATAAATTCGAGAGGAACAAAAAAGAAAGAAAGAAAGAAAGAAAAAAAAAAAACGTTTTTCCCTCTCTGCAAGGGCGGGATATCCCCTTAATCAATGTAATCAATACTGGAGGAATGAGTATGTGTCATCTACACAATAGAGCTCCTAGGCTTTATGGTCTAGATCGATGTGGGTATATAATACGTACAAAATTCACTCTGACTTCGAATATTTAATCGGATATTATATAACCCATTCGTTTGAAAAGGATTTTTTTTTTTATTTCACATAGATTGGTAATAATAGATGGTTAATGTTTGTGAAGTCGATGACCCATAATATGCGAGTACAAGCTTAGTTCATTCGATATTTGACTCTGTCGTTAACCCTCTGTAATATTTTTTTTCCACGGTTGATGGTCCATAATGCGTGTAGACTATGGAATTATATTTTATTATTCGATACTTGACTCAGCTGTTAACCCCTTGCAATTTTTTTTTTTTAACCTTTAGCAAAGAGTCGTAGCTATAATTTCGATACAGCAATTGTGTCTAATAATTGTGGTAAGTGAACTTAGGCCTTTGTTTATTGAACTTTGGAAAAATCAATAAATTTGAAATTTATTGACTGATAAATTTGAAAAGATTAAACCTTATTAGTTGATCGTTATAGTTATCTCTGTACATAGCGACGAAATCAAGTCTCTATAGAAATAGTGAAGCGTCTAAATTTATGAAAATAACGAAATTATTACTGCAAAGCAAGCTTTGTGTTCCTTGGTATAAGGCGAGTAGCCCATTTCGAAATTCTGAACTCGCTACGTAGTTAAAGTTGCCAGAAACTTTGAGCGAGTGTAATTTGTCTTTAAGCTTTTGAAGTAACGAAGTCCTGTCTAAATCGTCGCAGAAATAACTACTTGAGATACTTATTTTATCATGTTTAAGAAAAATATAAACCTAATTCCCGAATTTATTATTGTATCAATAGATCACGCTATTTTTTACAATATTTTCCATGAATTTAAAGCTTTGCAATAACTCGGACTTGCAAATTTTTTGATATACTTATCATATATGCATTATAAGTATTTATCTAGACTTTCGAGTTTGTTAGTTCAGTGCGGATATAATAATGTTCCGAAAACTTGCAGAACTAGTGCAACTTCGCTTGAGTTGTCATATTTTCAGTTTTACATAAATATCAGTCAACGGTATATAAAAATATATATTTTTTTCTCAATCTTATTAATTATTGCGATTCATGAAAAAAGATCGTATAATCGTTTTCATATTTGCTGTTAAAAAGAATTAGAATGAAAATTCAATCGTGCGAAATAATTGTCTCTTATAAAAAAATTCGCCAAATTATATAAAATCGAGAATTTATGAAAGTAAAATAACGTCGATATGGGTAACAGGATCCTAATAGTAATTAACATCAATTTTTTACGCCAATTCCCCATGGCATTTGGACCTTTAAAATTACGTTAAAGAATGTATATATTTGCTTCCATTTGATCGTTGATTAAAAATTCTCTGATGTAATATTTCGTGGGGCTGAATACTGCTCGTATAATTCTGACGTAACTTGTACCTTTTCGTCGATAGTCTGTCTGTGTTTTCTCATGAAAAATAAACAAAAAATAAAAAAATAAAAAATTAAATAAACAAAACAAAAACATATTGTTGAAAAAGAGAACGATCCATACATCGTTCGCGATATTATTTAAATCGTTTTTTTTTTTTTTTTTTTTTTTTTTCTATTTTTTCAAAGGTTTTAAACGCGATTCCCGTTGCCCACTGCTTCTGACGCAGACCTTGCGGAATCGATCCGACAGTCGGTGGTTTTCCGTGTTAGTAACTCCCCGTATAGGTATAGGTATATATACGGGTGCCGTAACTACATACATATGTAGGGTAGTATTGGTGCAGAATGTTAGCAAAATTCTATACCTACTTCAACTGACCCAGAGCATCTCCAGGGATTTCAAGTTTTTGTATTTAATATTTGGAATTTATACACAGAAATATAACTGCAGCGTGAACTCAACTTTTATTATATCTATGTATATACCTAAGTAGGTATGCAATTTCATTCTTCGATGCATAATAAAATGTTGACTTAGGAAAAGCTTAGTTTATATTTTCATTAATAAGAAATTTTAGTCTATATTTTTAAATTTAAATAAAATCTTTTAAATATAACTAAACAGAAAAAATTATTCTCCAGATTGAATAATTTGCTAATAAAAATTTATATCACGATGTATGGAGATTATATTCATACGTAAAAGCAAATTTTGTTTTGTTTCACTGTAACGTGGGTTAAAATTTACATAAATATAGTTATGATAATCAGGACCAAAAATGTGAAAAATTTTACAATTTGTTCCGGAAAATAAATGTTAATGAAATTTAGTTTTTCATTTTTAAATAATTTGAAAATTATGCTAATTAATTTGTATAAACTTTTTTTTTTTCTTCCTTAACATTTTTAGCTATAGTTTAATACTTGGCGGGGTTTAGTTTTGAATTTATATAAATATTTTACTGCCGCGGTGTACGTGACCGTCAGTTTATCGATGATATCTACTATCGTAAATCTATAATGTGCGAAAACTTTTGTTTGCACTTTCGTATGCACACATGGTTATATCGAAAAATATTCTCTGCCTTATATCCTCCACGCAATGTTTCCGGTTCTCATGAAATAAATCTAAAGCTTTTTGTACACAACAGGATCATATAATAATAATCACAATGTTCGCCTAACGGCATGACGATGTCAAAAATTGAATTTTAATTATACATATACAACAGTTATAAAGTTAAGGGAGATCAGTCTTCTCGGAAACGTTGAAAAAACGCGGCTGTACGGGAAATTTTGTACGGATTATAGGATTAAACGCAGCGTTCTGTGCCTATACATATATAAGTATATACACATGTAATCACAGTCAGACTGTGTTTCTGAGACATCAGATCTGTGCATTCTTTAATGTGCTTATTATTTATAATTTTTTTAAAATCGTTATAGATACGCGAGATCTGCGTAGTTTAACAGCGGGGTAGATATATTAGTTCGTTTGATACAATTTTTTTTTCGCTGACGATTGCGCGATATTTGTATTTACATTGTATAATATATAGATATACAGGATTTTTAGTGTAAATATAGATCAAGTTTATCTTTTCTGGACATTCGTAATCTTGGTATTCCACAATTAACTAGGTTTAGACAATTTTATAATTAATATAATTAAATGTTTATTAAAGCTACAACTACAACTACGATGTAGCTTTTAAATTATTCCAAACTAAGTTAAATATAAATTTAAATAGCCCGCGACGATATTAAATTCACTGCAATTATTCGGGTCGCTTTTCAAACGACACTGCAGAAATAGATTGCGTAATATATAGGTATATGTATATATATACGTAAATTTTATACCATTCGTAAAGTTTATATAATCGCTAATTAGTAAATATTGCAGCCTCGAAGTTGATCGCCATGATTATCAAAAATTCAATAAAAGGAATGAAGAATATGTAATGAAGAAGTAAAAAAAAAAAAAACTATTTTCGACTGAATAATTCGAATTTTTTTTTTTTTAATTAATTTTATTCCAGCTGTTTTCAATATTGTCATCTTCTCTTTTTTTGTGTGTTTAATTTGTATAAAAAGAAAAGAGATGTTTGCTATTTTGTCACGTATATATATATATGTACCGATACTTTCTGCATAAATATTCGAGTTTAGTAGAAAAATAATTTCCGCACTTTCGTCGAGCAACGAATGCTAAGAATTCGTGGTGGGGGCAATATGCTTGGTAAACCCGATGAGATATCTCCTCGGTCTGTACATATAAGCCTTGACCAAGAGCACGTAATATATAGTGTATGAGTGATGAATGCAACGTAACGTTGGTCGAGTATCTCGCTGGTGCCTTAGACGAACGTATCTAACGTTTGAATTTTGATTTAATTTGATAAATCGAGTTTGAAATAAGAATTCAAAGTACAATAAATACGTGAATAAATAAGTACATAAGAAGACGTGTAATTTGCCTAAAATAAAAAATATTTTAAAATGCCAACTTGCAAATGTGAGCACAAAACGCCTAGCGTTGAAAGTGGAGGTGAATTGCATTATCATAACTGTGAGGCAAAACGTATCGAAGCTAATGGCTCTAACACTTCAAACGGGACGACAAATGGATTGTTCGAAAGACGTGAGACCTGCAGGTGAAAGAATAATAAAATCAATCTATTTTATATACGTGTAGGTATATTTGACTGTGCCAAAAAAATCGTTAATTTTCATTTCAAAATTTTATATTCATGAATAATAACTTTTGAACTAGTGGGTTTATCATATGATAACTAAAGAGCTTTTTTGTAGAGCATCAAATTCCCTGCACAAATATGTTAAGGTCATTTCTGTATATCAATCCGTTAGCGAGTTATAAAATTTATAAGAAGTAAACGAAAATTTTCCCATGTTATTTAAATGAGAAATAAAAAATCGCGATGATGGATCTTTGAATATTAATTTTTTAAGAGCTCATATTTCTAGAGGATTTTTTTCCATCAATAGCAACAATGATTTAGAAATAAATTTTGAAAAATCATATAGTCAATTTTTTTGGCAGTCTAAAAACGCGAAAAATTATGAAGAGTCAATCTCATAGCACATAGCGTTTGCAATTCTTTCGTTCAGAATTGCATCTGCTTCAAATGCATCCTTTCAAGAAATATGCGACTATGTGATAAGCAAATATTTTATTATATCATGTAGCTGCAGGTGTGGCTACAAATATTCATAATAAACGTTTATAATAAGCTGGAGGACTGCTTGCCTAGTTGGTTCTTTAATATTCATTATTTATAATGAGTTTCGCTCAAGGGCAAAATGTGAGAAATTTTGCTTTGTTCTTAAACGGGATAATCCGGTAATAGCTTTAAGCAAGAATCTAGCTTCGTGTAAAATGCTCTTTAGAGTCAAGATTTGACGTTAAATATTCAGTCGCTTAGTAGCTGTTGCGACTAAGTATATTGCGAAATATGATTAGTGCATAATATCAGCTGATGCGAATTGATCAGGAAGCTTAATTGATTGCGTATTATGCTTGTATGAGTTTATACAGGGTGTTCGTTTGAAAAGCTTTCACCTTAATATCTCGAGAACCAGGAAAGATTTTCAAACGCAATTTCCGGGAGATTGAAAGGTATCGAAAGGGAAAGAACATGGTGCAGCGTCAGTTTCAGTAGACGGAGACGTCAAAGGCGGGGGAAGGTCAACTGTATTTTTTTAAATAGAAACTTATATTTTTTTATTATGTAATTCTGTTCTATCTTAAAAATAAAACGACTTTTGTATGAAACATTTTTTTGGAGGATACCAATTTTTTATGATATTCAAATGAACAACTAGAGATTTTTGAACTTTTAAACACATTTTAATTTTAAACTATCAAGATTTGGAGAAAAAATCTAAGAGACAAAAAGTGCGTAATTTTATGCAAAGAATCTTGAAAAATATTTTTTCAGAACTTTTTTCTAACAATTTTTTTATTATTTTCACGCAAATTATGAAACTGCAATAAAACAATGATAGGAAAAAATTCTGCAATTATTTTCCAAAATTCATAATTCAAAATTACGCACTTTTTGTCTCTTGCAATTTTTCTCTAAACTTGATAGTTTAGAAGTGAAACGTGCTCAAAAGTTGAAAAATCTCTAGTTGTTCAGCTGAATATCATAAAAAATTGGTGACTCACAAAAAAATGTTTCATACGAAAGTCGTTTGATTTTTGAGGTAGAACAGAATTACATATTAAAAAATATAGGCTTCTATTAAAAAAAAAACAAAGTTAATCTTCCCCCGGCCTTGATGTCTAAACCTACTGAAAATGATGCTGCATCATGTTCTTTCTCCCTTGATACCTTTTAATCTCCCGTAAGCCGCGTTCGAAAATTGCTTCTGGTTCTCCAGATATTAAGGTAGAAACTTCTCAAATAGACACCCTGTATACCAAGAATATACATTGGCACGTGAATTTCAAGGTCTGATCTCAATTTACTTTCTGGTAGGAACTAGTTTCTACAAACTGGACTAGAGTCTCACTGTAATCCGTCTATACTTGACAAAATTGAGAGAATATAACTAATTACAGAGAAATGAAAGAAGATTATCCTTTTTTTTTTTAAATTTATTTTAATGAACTCTAATTAATAGGACGAATGTGTCAATGAACGATTACTCACTATAGTCATTCCTTTACACATTGAAATAGACGAAAAATTATGATCTGGACAATATATTGGGAATTGACGTAGTCATGTAACTGCTAGCTGTTATTGTTTGTATATAGTACTTTCGAAACCTTCGTAATACGTGCGAAAATCATCGAAAGCTAATTCATTGGCGGCGTTAATTTTTATATTGTATACATTTTTCAGAAATAACGATAAAAATTATCTATAGGATTTAGCAATGCGAATTCTGAATCTGTTTATCTATTAATTTGTATGAAATTTAATACACGCTTTTCGATAAGCAATAAATTTCATTGCCATCGATTCGTTTTCTTCGTTTCAGATATCCAGATGGTTCGATCAGGCTTCGCAATCCCAATATCGAGCTAATGGACCAAGATATCTTGTATCATCTCGCTCTAGGTAGCGAGTCTCACGATTTGGTCGAGATGTTTGGCGATGTGAAGGTGAAAATAAAAGAATTAATTTTACCAGATTTAATCATTATATCGTCTCATAAATTGATACACATTTTGTAAATATTTAAAAACCGAAGAATTTATTCCTACTTGAATAAATTCTTATCGCTAAAAGTCCTTCTAAAGTTCTAATATCCATTAGATTTTCATTTACGTAACGAATGAGAAGTTCGCGGGATCAATTATCTATAAAAAATATTAATCATCTCTCTTGAATATATACAGCTTCGTAGGTTTGCTTAATAAATGTGTTTACATTAAGTATTATAAAAATTAATACTCAGCTTTTCTATCTAATCGAAATATACTACATCTATGCATTGAGCCTGAAGAGTGCACGAGATGCGGATAGAATTTTTTTAATTAGGTAGACTCAAACAACGGATATGGTATCTACATAATATAATATAATATAATGTAATATATTATATTATTATATAATTTTGATCGATTTTTGAACAGTTTGTCTGCATGGGCGGAACGCCTAAGAGAGTGGAACAATTCGCCAATTTTATAATGCAAGAAATTGGTCACAAGCTTCCCTGCGGTACAACACTCCTCGACATCAGTCAGTTTTCCTATCGTTATTCCATGTACAAAGTTGGACCTGTGCTCTCCATAAGCGTGAGTTTAATATCAAAAAATTAACCACATTTACTCACAATAAATAGTTTAAGAAATTATCCCTATAATTAAATTATTAATTGAAAATAATATTCTGTAAAATGAATACGTAATATCTGGGGCATTTCATATCGATATTACCAATCTCTATCTCTGACCATCTGGGATCTCATACAAGTTTGTTTTATTATATCAGTATTCGAACTCTGATAAGCATTCATATATATTTTTCAGATGGTTTCCGAAAGCGTTATTAACTCATGATTTTTTTTTTTTCGTGAGCTTATAAATTAACGTCTACTTCGATTTTTTGAAAATTATAAAATAGATCTGAAACATTCTTTGTCCGATTACGATAATTTTTAGTCATTTTAGAAAATGACACTAATTATTATAATTTTTTTTGTTTGTTTTACATTCATTTAAACGATTTTGACGAATTTTAATTACAGAATCAATGGATCATTTCACTTTTTTCTGAATGAATGAATTTTTAATAGTTATAGTATTCTCGAAGGTAATGAGGCATAAAAATTTGCAATTACGATATTTTTAATAAAATGGTAATAAACAGTTCCATTCAAATTTATTTATGGACAAACACGATACAGTTTCATATATACATTTGCATTGCTTATATCTTTTTCCGTATCCTTTACCTTCCTGTTACTATATAAGTAAATATTAAATAATCAATAATCAATAGTAGCAATCGAAAGATATACCTATATAAAAGTCAGGAAAGTCTAAAAATATCTCTCTGATTCAGCACGGAATGGGTATTCCCTCGGTCGGAATCCTGCTCCACGAAGTCATAAAGCTAATGTATCACGCCAAGGTCAAGGATCCGATCTTCTTCAGGATTGGTACCTGTGGAGGGATCGGTCTCGAAGGTGGGACTGTCGTTATATCAGAAGAGGCGGTGGATGGTCTTTTGAGGCCTTTCCTGGAGCTTGTAAGTATAAATCCGATTTTTTACCTATTGGGAACAGAGTATCAAAGGAAAGAAATTTATTGCGATAATTAGAGTGTAATAGCCTTGATTGTTGAACAGTTTTTTACTCCATTTCCAAAAATGAGCCTTAATGTTTTTCCAATTACAGCCAGTCTTGGGTAAAATGGTACAAAGACCGTCAAAACTGGACAAACTTTTGTCACGTGAATTGAAAACATTGGCAAACCCAGACCAAGATCCGTATGACACTGTGATTGGGAAGACAATGTGTACATATGACTTCTACGAAGGTCAGGGACGTCTGGATGGTGCATTCTGTGAGTTTTCTGAGAATGACAAAATGGAGTACCTCAACAAAGTTCATAAAGCAGGGGTGATCAACATTGAGATGGAAAGCTTGTCTTTTGCATCTCTAACGCATCACGCCGGTATAAGATCTGCTGTTGTGTGCGTAACTCTGCTCGACCGGCTCAAGGGTGATCAGGTAATCCCAAAAAACATGAACTGGCATAATATTATCATGCGTATTTGTTGATTGTATCTAAAAATTAGGACAGCCCAACTGATCTTGTTTTTCGGCCTTAAACTCTCACAAAAACATAAATAAACAGATGACCATGGTCTAAGTCATCAATCTGACTCTGCTGATAAACTCCTGACCTTTTTTAACTTCGCCATCATTTGGAAAATGTTGCCTAATATTGACAAACCCGCTTCTGATATACAAATTTAGCTATTGCAATACAGATGATGTCTGTTTAGATGAGAAATTGCATCTGCTGCTTGTTTAGATCAAATATAATGAAATGTTTGTTGTTTAGGTGATGGCTCCAAAGGAGGTATTAGACGAATGGCAAATGCGTCCGCAGAAGTTGATATCTCGATACATAAAGAGGTATCTACAACGTAAAGGTCGATTATCTGTGGAGGGACATGGTTCTATGTGCGTAAAGAGTCCCCGTCGTTTTAAGCTTGTACAACAAGAGTCCGAGACCTACGATTAAGCATAAAGTGATTACTTTGAACATAATTAAACCTAATTATCATTTGTGTTCACCAGTGAATTGTCTCGGGACACAATCTCTGAGTATGGAAGACTTATCCAATAGCACAACCCAAGGAGAAATGCGGCTGGACCAATAATGTGGCTGGAACACGCTTTTACGTCGGCTTAGATATCCCTACGATTTTTCTTTTTATTTATTTAATTAAACGGTATCATAAGATTTATATTTATGAAAAAAAAGTGATAATCATCTTAAAAGATAGTTCTATTCTTTCATTGAAATTTTTTTTAATCCGAAAAAAAAAAAAAAAAATGAAACTGACCTAGTTCTTTTATCATATTTATTTAGTTCTAATTGATTTAGTTTTTAATAATTTATTCACCCCAGTTAAAAAAGGAACGGTATTTTAGTAATTAAAATTAAATTATTATTGTCATTAATTTTTTGCGTTTTTTTATCCATTGGTTTCTCTTTAGTTTAACCAAAGCTATCTATATTAGATTTTATCATAGTAAAATCTGTCTTTGACTAATCTCAAAGACATTCTTATTATCGATTATGTCATGGAACATGAATGAAACATGATTTGTTATTTGCTAATCTGTAAGTCATATATTTCATGGGTTGCGCTATGAGGATTTACTTAATAGAAAAATTAAGTAGTAATCTGAAGCTTGTGCCGAAGTTCATTTTATGTATGTATATCGAGGATTTGCAGCTTTACTAGACCCCAGAATTATGAATAATCGCAAATAGTATCAGTTTAGTATGTTTTTAAAGATTATAGATCATTCTTATATATACTCTAATGTAAGTATATTATCGCTTTCAGAGTATAGACAAGAAGCTAGAACGTCGATTTCAAATCTAAAAAACAATCATCAAAAAAAAATAAAAAATACTAAACAAACTGTGAATCCTAATGCCTACGTATTACACCCTTTTAAATTAATTCTCACCACAGTATGTACACAAGTACAAAATGAAAACTGGCACAAATTTTTAATCGCTTATCACAGTTCTTTTTACTATACGAGGGTGGACTGCGGGTATCACCTGCAGCTAGTATAGCTGTGTATATATTTAGTTTTACATTCAATAATATATTTTAGTCATTTAACACACACACACACACATATTTTTTTGTTTGCAGCTTTATATCTCTCTATTCTTCTTTGTTGAATAGTTGTTGATGATTTAAAAAGGGGCCAAAACTTGAAGTGCCAATTCGATCAGTAAAATCAATTCTCCAAATCCTCCAAGTTCAAAAAATTAGGAAATTTATAATACCTGCAGAAATTGATTCGAGTCTTTTTTCGAACAATTTCCTCCCTCGTAATGTATTGTAGAACATTAAACAAACGCACCGTAAAATATTTCATATCAGGTTTAATTAATTATACATTCCAATTAATTGTACTGTATTAAGTATCTTGTTATTTTTAATCGGACTGTTTCTTGACCAGATAAATTAATATTACAAATATATAAATGATTTTCTGTTGTTTTTCTTAGTTTTTGACTGCAGTAAATCACGACGTGTAACTAATTTGTTAAAATAATCAATGTGGAAAATTCGCATACGATGTAAAAATAGGAAACATCTGACCCGCTTGGCTTCAAGTTTATCTGAGAAAAACTTTGGAGTTTAAATTAGATAATTAGACCTAGGTAAAGACGATTAAAAAAGATTGAAGAAGTGTCCACTGGGTGGGCATTATAGCATTGCACGATAGAAAATATGTCGCTTTTATATATTATTATGTATTTATTTTATTTGAATTTATTTCATATTATATATGTGGGGAGATCCATACCAAATTGGAAATTCGTTGTCCACAACTCTTTCGTTTTTTTTTTTTTTTTTTTAAATTAGGTGAGTTTGAAGATTTAATTGAAAGAAAAATTCCCCTAAATTCCCGAAAGAAAATTCTCTGTCGTAGATCGCGAGGATTAGCAAATAAAAAAATTGCAAAATACATGAAGTTACAAACATTTTGCATCACTTAACTTTTCGGATCCCGCATTTAATTTTTGAAATATAATGATTTCAAAAAAAGCCAACACAATTTTTTTATTCGCTATTCCTCGCGATCTATGGTAGATAGAATTTTTATAATTTAGGGGAATTTTTCTTTCAACTAAACCTTCAAACTCACCTAATTAATAGAAAATCGAAAGGGGTGTGGACAACGAATTTCCGATTTGGTATGGATCTCCTCATGTATGTACTTAATGTTAATTTAAAGGATAAATATATCAACGGTCAAATGCGCACGATTTATGAATAGTCAGATGAATTTTCTATTCAGACAAAATCGGACCCTCAGTCTTTACATGCATATTTATAATCAAATGTACTTTATAGTCGTATATTAAAACCGCAATAAATTTTGAAAAAATATAATAAATCAATTTGGATATAATATTTGGGCAGTTTATAAACTTAGTAGTAGTAGTAGTATAATAGTAGCCTGTAAATGTATGATAATACGCGAGTTGATATATTAATCATTGATCGTAAATAAAAAATTTCAGTGAATACTGACTGTTTTCCAAAATAACTATTTCTATTAAAAAACATGTATAATTATAGTAGAATATTGATGATCGTCAGCCTATGCAAGACCAAAACTTATTCTTGGCTGCCATTGTTGCATTTATCAATAATTATTGCTACCTACTATATGAATATACATATATTCAATAAATAAAACATGGAAACGATTTTTTTTTTTATTTTTTGTTTTCATTCTTGTTTTCTGTTTGTTTACAAATCAAAGAGCTATACAAAGATTTATCATGTATAACTCGGCTATAATATCTCTTCTCCGTTATAGTAGATTCCCAGACTCGTGTAAAATGTTATCATTTATTTTATAAACAACGACATATCTGTGATGCATATTGTTAAATGTTACGACACATGGAGTAAAACAAAAAAGTAAGAAATGAAAAAAAAAACATATAAAAATAATAACAACTAACCAAAAAAAAAAACCACAAGTATTAAAAACTAATGTTAATTTTGAATAACCCGTAATAAAAACTGTTGACGTTATAAATACTTGTATTAATATATGATATAATAATATTATATACTTATATAAACTGTAACTCGTATACAAAATTGTTATTTCACTATTATACATATAAATACACACATAAATATAATATTGCATATTATTATATGTATATACTATATACGTTCGTAAAAACACACACACACACACATGTAATACACATAATATTAACATTGTAATTGTGTGATTCAAATAAAATTGACATATTATGGTATACATACATATACACATAACTATATCTATTGTATAATTATATTCTGTATACAATTATATTATCATACGTTACATACATACATACATGACATGACGTACTATACGTTGCAGTATATTTACATTAATAATAATTTATTAGCGAATATCTCTCAATAGTTCAAAGTTCAGAGTTTGACAATTGTACTAATTATTGCGAGTTACTTTTTGCTCTGCAGGCACATCTTTTTCAAATAACAATTAAATATATCTTATTATAAATAAATATATATACGTTAAAACGAAGGCCTTTGGCGAGCGATACAAATTGTTTGGTCATAAATAAAAAATGCGAAATTGCGAAGCTATAAACAAAGAAAACGAAAAAAAAAACAGAAAATAATTGATTCCGTATAGTAATGATTGCATAGAAAGAGCAACACGTCCTGGTGAAAGATATGTTAGAACATGATGAAGGCATAATGGTTAAGATTGTTGTTGATTGTGTTATAATACAAAAGGACAATAAAGGAATCTACATGAAAGAAATCAATTTTTACTACTTAATTCAGGTCTTGCATAACTCTATTTGTAATTCCGTTGATGTGATTTCCGCATAGGTAGTCCCCCATCTGCTCGGAATTAATTACTGGTCTTTGCAATCGTTTGTCGGTCATTTGTTGGTGAATGATAGACTAATCCGGACGTTTGACGGTAATCCGTTGATTAGAAAAGAAAAGAAAAGAGAATTTTTTTAGTTAGCCCCCCGCTCGTGTTACTTTTGATCCATTTTGATGTTGATCAATGTTGAATCGTTTTTTGGTGATTGATCAACCATTTTTATAAAGAAAATTTGGTATATTACTCAGTCGACGATTATAATGTAGAATAGTTGATCCCGCCAGAATTTAAATTGAGACGTCATATAGACTTTCAACATGGCGGCTAGCGCATGCGCGAGGGTTCACGCGTCGGATCCGAATTTGTATCGTACGCGGGGCAGTCATAACATAGAGCATGGACTGCGCATTCCCTACACTGCCTGTGGTAATGCAAAAAGTGAGAGAGAAGGAAAAAACACGCGGCTACATCTGTCTCTCTCTAAGCATTTGACGTTGTTGGCTAGAAAGAGACAGATTTGGCCGCGTGTTGTTTCCTTCTCTTTCTATGAAGTGAGCGATTCTCGGCCCGAATGCGCAGTCCATGCTCTATGTCTATGGACACAACCGAGCTTGTTGAAAGTCCGTATGACGTCATCAGTTTAAATTCTAGCGGGATTAGCTATTCTACATGATAATTTATCTACGCGACAATTTTTCCTTTTAAGTTTTATATAGCTTTCACTTCAACTTTTAAGCCTCGGAAAAAATAAGAAGATATCCAGATTGTATTTTCTTCTGTTCTTTCTACGATTATTGGAAAAATATCCAAATTTTCTTTGTGAAAATGGTTCACCAATCAGCAACAAACGATTCTACATCGATTAACGTCAAAACGGATTAAAAGTAATACGATCAGGGGGTTAACTAAAAAAATTCCCCAGGTTAATTTAAAAAAATTCTTTTCTAATGAACGGATTACCGTCAAACGTCCGGATTAGTCCATCATTCACCGACAAACGACCGACAAACGATTGCAAAGTCAATTAATTAAGTTCAAGCAGATGAGGGGCTAATTATGTGGAGGTATCCTCGGGCCAGATGTTCTACTGATACCAGGTTCGAATTTTTTGACTCACAGAAATTTGAAGTCGTATAATTTTTCCAAACTGCATCGGGTGCGCCTAATGATATGCAACCTTAAATAGCCGTGACATGAATGTCGTCTAAGTTGCATACAATCAGGCGTACAAATGATCGCTGGCACAGCGTTTGTCAATTTGCATATTTGACCTTGCCCTTTAGTCACATAGGTATTATGAGCCCTGTAAATAGTCAATTTAGACCTTCTGTAACTTGAAAACCATCAGTCCCACCAGTTTTTGGCAAAGGTCATTTAGACTTCATAATGAATCCGTTCTGAAAAAATGGCTCTGGCAACTTGAATTATCCTTATACATATCTACCTATAGTGATAATTTTGTGTACTGGCTGTTACATATTGCCTCGCATTTCGTAGATCGACTGAATGATCGAGAAGATATTTTGTGAAATGTCCTTTATTTAGTATAACTTTGCACAGTTTATCGGTTATTAAATTTTTTAAAACAATTACTTATACATAGTATAGAAATCTGTAAACTCTACTTGGTAGAATATTGATAATACATGGCTATTTACTAGTCATAAATAAATATAAGCTTCTATGAAAAAATGAACCCCTCTTCCTCCGTGTTAGCTTCCAAAAAACATTTGTCTCCCATTAAGACCCTGAACTGGACGGAAGTTTGCTGTTATACAACCTCCCGAGTGAGACTTCATGTTGCGGAATAGTTCAGCCTGTTTTTTGGTGATCCTGATTGGGTCCGGGAACAATATCCAAGTAACACATTCATTGTAGGGTGGTGTAGTCAATGAACCATGATATGTATAATAGCCACTGCAAAGACAACGACCTTGCTTCATCCAGGCGAGAGCGTCTGCAATAATTAATTAATAGTTATTTATAATCATTTGAAAGATTTCATTTTTTCATCGACGTCGTTATTTTTCATTCATTTATTACTGGATATCTTAGGATATGATTATACTAACCGTGCGGAAGTTCAGCTTTTGTATTAGGTTCTACTACGTGGTGAAGGTGGTCTGTGATTTTTGCAAATTGAGGATGATCCTCAGTCCGATCGTCGCCAACTACTTGAAGAAAATATCCAACAACGACTAGACCGTCATGTTTATCCATGCAATTCTCAATGGTGTCGTATTTTCTGTTGAAATGTACAGCGTGGGCTTCCATAGAGAATCTGAAAGATTTAAAACAACTTTTATTAAACGTTCCAAAATAATTTCGTCTGGATAAACTTAATAGAGTCTTGACTAAAGATAAGATTATCATAGATTTGGACAAAAATTGTATGCTAATAGAAAAATAAAATTGTACTTACAATTTTCCATTCAAAGAATGTTCTGCCCCATGGCAGTTGCTGGATCCCCAATGAAAATGTAACTGTGCGAATTCGAACTCATCCTTTAGAGGTCCTCCGGACAAAATAGCAGGAGGTCGGTCCAGGCTTAGTCTGATCTCAGCTGTCGTATAATTAAAAAACAGAAACCTTTTTGAAATTCTCACTAACTAAGGGTTACTGAAAGTATACATAGGTATAATAAGGCAATAACGTTAGAGGTATGTACCTTTTCATGAACAAATACTCAAATATCGGTGTACCCGGTCTCGCATATCCGGGGTTATAATTATTACACGGCTATAATCATATCGTTACAAAACTCACCTGTACTACCAGTGTTGTACATATATGCAGATCCAAGGGGTGTCCAATGACCGGTCATTTTCAAGGGTGGGAATTCTTCGTTACGTACTACCTCCGTGGGTGCGAGGTCGACTGGTGATTGTCCAGTAGGTATTTCTGAAAATGATAATAGTGATTCGTAAGTCGTTGAATTTTTGGAAACAATACCACACTTGATAAGGAAAAAAAAAAAAAAAAAAAAAAAATAAAAAGAATTATAATGTACTTTACCTTTGTTGTAATGGTTGCAAGTCGTCTCGTCATTTTTGAAGTGGTTTAACCCGTTTTTGATGGCTTTTGAGGAGCGGAGACCTGTAATAAAAATCGATTTACTTAATATTTAATTTAAAATTTCAATGAATACTCTTCCCGATAAACGCTGTATATTGATCAAAGATATATACCTGCTCGACAAGACACTTTGCAACACTCGGTGCCCACCGTAGCAATTGTATTTCGAAAAGAAGCCGACCGTCGGGAAGAACGACGTCGTAATGAACGAGTTTGATTTGCTGGCATCTTTACGAGTTTTAATTCCCGATCGATGAGCTATGGAATGAATATTAAAACCGATTATTGACTTGACTACTTAATTTTTCAAAATCAATTCAATATATCGAAGAGAAAATGTTACTATAGAATCGGTTAGTTCTCAAAACTTTCAGTTCTTTATACAAACAGAATTATATACCTGATCCTATGTAGGATTGCGTCAGTTTCTTTAACCAATAATGAAATTAGAACTGACCTGTTAATTACAGTATGAAACGGCGTATATCTCACTCTCACTTCCGTAACAGGAAAGATGCGTATACTTCAATTGCAAATTTCGCGACTGAGGCCGCATGTGACGAGCACCTATACTTATAGTCGCCTTGATCGGGTGCTTATCGATGATTATGTACGTCAAAATTCCTAAGTAATCCACGTGCTAAATAGTCTGACAGTTATATCGGTAGTCTTGAACGTGATATCTCATCGCGAATCGTTATCGAGTCTTGAATTTTCCTCGTGACATCTTCATAATCGCTTAATGCAAAGGTGTAGTAAATAATGATTAATAAGCTCCGGACTTAGGCAGACTATTATGGTATTAGCAACTTAATTGACTGATTGTATTTTGCATAATATTAAAGAAGAAAGGTTCTTATGAATTGGAAGTATCATAAAAAGACTTATTTTATAACAGGCAAAAATTTGAGTCGTCTCGGCGTTAAGTGTGTCATATAAAATATAAAACACTACCTACTTAATCGTCAGTTTTAATCTCAGAAAATCATCATGTGACTGTTTAATTGTGCAACTCAAACGATTTTATACCTATATGTATGTATAGTTACGAGAAACATGTTTTGAGTGTTTGGCGCTTATACTGTTATCGGTGAATACCGTATGACTCGATTAATTCCAACAGCACGTGCTGTTTATTGCAGATAAGTGGATACACAGTATTGGAAAATCAGCTCACTTTTTGCAATAATATACCTAGGCAGTGCTAAATACTCTAATTTGTCACGAGACTTGATACTAATCTCGTGAAAATATTGTACATACGTATTTCACCATATATGGTTTACAGTTTTTTATTTATTTATTTATTTTTATCATATGGTGAAATCCGAGTGCTAAATAACCATGATTAGTATTTCGTGGATAGTTTTAATTTTGAAGAAAATACAAGAAGAGCCTATACCTTCTCTGATACCTGTTTTTCATAGAAGACGGCTTTATTAACATACAGCTGCAGTGTGATATTGATAAATTTGGTATTTTGATACCCTTCAAAATAATAATTAGCGAGATACTGATAGATTTTTAATTAGTGGTGATCGCACGTAGAATACGGTATAAGTATATAAAAATGCGTAGTAGATATTGTATTATAAAGCATTGCACGCGAATGATCGATCACTTAATTGTTACGTAAAAAAAAAAAAAAAAAATAAAAAAAAAAGTATTTGCGAAAATCGTTTTGTCAACATTCTACGTACACATTGTTTGCTGATTGATCGTGTAGAAGGTCATGTCCATAAAAATACGGAAGCCGAAGCTCGTTTGCGGTTTAAAAAATTCCGAGATAATTTTTTCGTCGGTACAAGATATAATTCAATAATTTATTTACATGATCAATAAAATTTTGATCACTTTGAAATGATTAAATATGTAATTAGTGGATTGTGTTTCCAAGTTTAAGAGAAAGAACGTAACTGACTGGTTCGAAAAATGCTAGTTTAGAGATGACATGAATGGCTGTTTTATAGCAAAAATATAAAACCCAGAAAAAACCAACGGTCTATCGCAGGGTGATATCGTTCTGTCATTAACGGATGATGTACAAAAAGTAAATACAAATAATCAGGTTATTGATTGATCGACTTTATAAATTGTTGTACCATTATCAGGAAGCTCAACTTCGTTAATTACCTACCGAGATATCCGCGAGACTAATTGCTAAAAAATATGATATCCCGTTCGAATATAATATCAACGAAACATATTCGGGCCTTGAAATTGAAAAAAAAAATTAAAAAACTCTCTGGTAGACTGGAAATTCTTAAATTCACGTGATCCTTATTTTCCTACATGTTATGACAAGCGGATTTATAAATGGATCTTATCATTATTCCATGATAAATGTCGGTCTGCAGAATTGACCTTTACTCGATTGTTTTTTTTTTTTTTTTGCGCGGTATCGTCAGCCTATACATTTGAAACAAGCCAACACCATACCACTGTTTTACTTCTTGATGTAGTTTATTTATTTGATTAAATATTTCCAAGATCTTAGATAAAATAAGAAAAATTATAAAGTTAACCTGAAGTCGATTTTTATAAATAAAGAAATAAATTTTCGCTCAAAAATTCCACTACCCATGTTAAAAAGCAAAAGTAATTACCGCCCGATACCATCGAGTTGATTAAAAATGTTTGACTTTTCATTACCCGAATTTTTGGTCGTATGTGGCAGCGTCTTACTCATAGGTACGATTCTTATCAATTACACTTCCCATAATCATAACTAAAGACAAGCTACTGAAGATTAGCCAAAATTTAAAAATTTCGTAGTTATCTATAAACCGAAATTTGTTACCCCACAAAGTGCAATGACATATTTTTGGTTAGGAATTAATCGACACTCTAGAAATGTTTATATAACGGATAAACTTTCGCGGTCTGTGACTTTTAATCCAACTTATAAAATATACAATATCAGATTATAAAGCGTCAGTCAAAGTCTCGTGCGATAAAACAATTCCAGCTATTAATTCACGTGTCGTTATTATAATCAGTACCTACTTTAATTTATTTTCAATATCATTTATTTTGAATTTATCCAGCTTTGCTCCTGACCGAAATCCTCGATTGGACCCAAATCTTCGCTCCTTTAGACTGCCGAAACTCTCCAATATTTATATTCGGATATGCTGATCACAACGGACCTCATACTTGGAAATTTTCCTATCCAGAAAGCGATGGTAGTTCTCAATCGCCTATCAATATCGTCACTCGTTATGCATGCGTTGTCCAACCTAGTGACCCTCTCAAATGGAGAGGATACAGCATTCAACCAGCATCTATGACAATGGCTAATGACGGTAACAGCGGTACGCATCTTTTCCAAATACGTACAATTGCTCAATCGAATAATCATTGTGAATAACTTTTCTTATCAGATTTTATTACGACGATTAAAAAATTCTGCAAGGTATATTGAATCAGTAAATACTAATGTACAGTGTTAATGTGCAGCCAATTTTTATTGGTGCAATAAGCACAAGTGGAGTAAATCTAGCCTTATCACAATTTTCATGTAAGGTATATGTGGGTATATGTGTTAATAGTGTCAGTATGTGCCTTTTGGTCTCGATGTTCGAGGCCTTCGATCCAAGGAGGGCCACTCAACAGCTGCTACGATTTTTACTCAATGATGTTTCACTGGGGTCCTTCGGATGTTGAGGGTAGTGAACACACCCTTGATTATGTCCGATTTCCTATGGAATTGCAGATGATCCACGTTAAACGTGGCTTCAATTCTCCCCTAGACGCCATCGTCCTTGGTGCTAAAGACGGCGTGATGATCATCTCGTTCTTCTTCCAGGTTTGATCCATCCAAAGTTTTGTTTGCGATATACCCTGGATCTCGTGTTCGTATGCTTAATGTCAGATCATCGTTTTTTCATACGTACAGATCACGAATGTAGAAAATCCTTACTTGGACCACATCGTGACGAATTTATGGCGAGTAAGTCAACCCGGTGGTAAAGTCTACATTCCACCATTTCCTCTTGAATGGATGTTTCCACCGTTTGAAAAGAACTACTACACTTACAACGGGTCTCTTACTCAACCACCGTGTAGTGAAGTGGTGACTTGGATCGTTCAACCAGAACCGATCGCAGTATCATCCACACAAGTTAGTCCTCAATCGATTTTTTACGGGTGGTTAATCTCAGCCATGAAGTTCTAGCCGTAGTCTGACTCATGATATGAATTAAGAAATTACACAATTGAGTGAAATAATCGTTTCCCATCTTATTGAGCAAAGCTGATATCGAAGGAGATCGGTTATCGTTAATGTATAATATATATGTTTACCCGGAAGAAGTTTATTTATATTGGATCTGATAACGGAAATATCGTTTCACTATTATCTGAGAATATAACGCCCAAAATCATTGAATAATTATTATCTTTGTGGAAAAAAAAAATGGCATTTTAATTTTTCAATTAAATTAATGACAAATATATCTACCCACTATCGCCTTGATTGGAGATGTTTAATTATTAATTACATCGTCAATTGCACTTGAGTTTTCATGTTATCTATATATCGTGATATATTTTATCAGATATTCTTCAAATGATTCGACGGTTCTATTTCTGGCGTTGCTGATTTCAACCTACACTGTACTTCTCTCGTATAAAATTATTATTGTTATTTGAAATTTCTTAAAATTGTGGATATGAGTTGTCTAGATTCCCTGTAGACTTTCAAGGACATGGATTGCTGCGTATATCTTGGTTGAAGTACCGCGCGATAAATGAAAAAATTTAGCTATTTTTTTCAGCAAGTGAGTCATTTTGAATACTGACGTGTTTTTATTTTTCAGGTGGCAAAGTTTCGGAAAATCTGTTCTCTGGATGGACCTATTCTTCTGAATTCAAGACCCGTACAAAACCTCAACGAACGCAGCATCTACTTGCACGAGTAAAAGAAAGCTCTTTTTCGCCCAATAAATATGTTTTTTATTCCTTTTTGTTTTTATTTATCTCCCTTTACTCGATCTTCGCAATAATTGCATTTGTTGAGAATTATCTGCAAATAGTGTGACAAAAAAAAAAAAAAAAATTTTTTTTCTATAAGATTTTCGTGATGCATATATATATGTATATACCATAAATATGTGAAACTTGATAACATACACTAAATTTATTATATTTCGTGTTTTTACATTATTCAATTGCATCAAATGATAAAACAGTTTTCGAAAATATATACGAGCCTGTATGTTATTAGGTTACACGTGTTATTAAAAATAACTTTTATATTATTAAAATGACAAGTTTTCAAAACTCTCGAGTCACCGTGTATACACGCACTTTCATGTCACAATTACTTGTTAACTCTTATTAAAACTAACAAATATGCTTAATATATGTACAAACAATTTTTTTATTTTTTTTTTTTTATTTTTCTTTTCTTTCCTTTTTTAGTTAAACGGCATATTTATATATATATAACGGACTTATTGATTTATATAAATATATATGTATATATGTATATTTATATATTATTATATAATGTATAACACAGCGTGACACGGTTGTACACAATTAACTTGCCTCTGGACATATTATATTCAAGTCTTAGATATACTTGACAACATTCTCTTCACATGGACAGATATAACATTTAAATGAAGTTTTTTCATCCTGCACTTCATTTAAAGACATGGCTTTTAACATTTATAAGCAATAACTAAAGCAGTTATATACGTTTCACCAACAGTGACGTATCGATGATAATTATTATCTATACAAAAAAAAAAAAAAAATAGAAAAAAAATGAATAACAAATCAATAAAATAAAAAGAGCAAAAAGAATAAAAAATTTTTTAACCTGCATATATATATATATATATATATATATATATATATATATATATATATATATATATATATATATATATATATATATATATATATATATATATATATATGTATGTATAACAATATAATGTAGTTAAATAAAGCCGTATATGTTTTACATATCTAAATAATTAATCTATCATACATACGATACTGTCTTACTAATATAATTTCTTCGAGTAATTTTTTTTGTACAATTATTAATTATTTTTTACTAGCCTATATAATATTATGTATTTAATATATTCTACTGCGTGATCATTTCAAATATCTATGAAAAAAAAAAAAAAAAAGGACAAAAATGAATAATAATTCACTACAATATCGAATATCAATACCATCAGCATCGCATTAAAAATTATCCACATAAGGTACGAGTATATATATTGCGGTTATTAGACTTTAGGTATGGTTAACACAATTAATTCATATACTCATCATAGATAACCACGGGTAGTATAACATTACTCATTTATAAAGTGAACTGGTAGAGTCACACAATATATTATTAATGCCGACGCATCTTAAGCTGCATAATTGACTCTAATTGGCAATAAAGTTATATTCCCCCCCCCCCCCCCCCCCCCCCCCCTTCCGCGCCGTCGTGGTAAATTTCACACCAGCAATGATTATGATACTCCGAGTTGGCTCGGTAATATATTAAAAGAGACGGTTAATAATTCAGCGAGGTATATTTCGTCATTCACATAATAAATTCACGAAACTATAATTTCTTTATTATTTTGCTTTTTGATTTTGTTTGTTTTTTTTTTTTTTTTTTCTTCTTTTTGTAACAAACTACAGACCCAATCATACCTAATACAGTGAACTCTCATACCTATATGGTTAAATCTACTCCATGACACCATATAGTTAATAGTTAGCTCTTACTTCCTGTGTCTACTGTAGCTGTTTTAAATCTATGAGTTTGAACAGTTATAATTTTAAGAATTCAGTAGGTATTTCGTATTTATTTTTGTTTCTTTTAAGTATAATTATGTATTTAATAATTAATGCTTGTTTCATTATACGGTTTAACTGGAAAGTTAATTGCCCGTAAAAAATACCTCAGAGAAAAGAATAAGGTCTGACTTGTATATCTGGTTTTGAATTTAATTATAATTATGAGTAGGTACTTTAATTCCATAGTTGTGTTTCGGTATACAAGGTATATGCTGACTGTTGAAAATTTTCCTCAAAACTAAGGTACAGGAATTCGTCAAGACCCTAACCACTTAATATTTTTCATGTTTACCCACACGAGCATAGTATAGTACAACAAGCACCGCGTAATGAAAATTTGTTTGCACTGAAGAGAACGGCACTGCAGGTATAATATATACCTAATTGGTGAGTTTATTAGAAAACCGTGAAACGACCAGAAAAATATAATTTTAAGATCTTCGTATAATCGGATACACAAAGTATATATGTATACCTGATATACTCGGTAATTATATTAAACTAACGAATTTATATGCTGTAATACGTAAGTAAGTATACATATCATACCTTAAGTGCAACAAGGCCACAAATATTTCAATTCAATTCGATATTATATTATGAATAAAATAAGTTTTACCTTATCCCACGTATTTGTTGTAACAAAAAAATAAAATATATGTATATATATACTTATAAATGTATATGGTATATTTAAGTCAAGATAATCCCAAATGTTCATTTTTTTTTTTTTTTTTTTTCATTCTTTCTTTTCTTTTTTCTTTCACCAATTCTCTTTGGCATTACATATAGGTACTATACTCAACTGTAATAACAATAAGAACAATGCACGTAAAATTCGCATCTCCACAATCAACGATTTGTCACAAAAACCACGAAAATCTATCAAGTTTATTGATAGCTTATGCGATTTGATCATTTATTATCATTGTTTAGCCAATTCGAAAAGACACGAAGTCCGTTTTATGATTTTACGGATGATCGGTATGAGTCTGTAGGACATGAGGTCTTTCCAATCAAGTTGGGCGCCTTCGCAGAACACTTATTACTTAAAACACCTGTTAAACGAGGTTGATTGATCTGATTAACCTGATTTATCTAGTTCAAATCGTGTGCCTTTTGATGGCACATATAGGTAAGGTATAACAATTAAGTCGTATTTAATCTATATCCATATCTCGAAGGGTACGGCAGAGAAAAGCTGAGGTGATGATGCCGAATGTCTGAAACATGTGAAAATTCAGTTGAATAATGAAAACTCTAATTATCACAAACGAAAAGAACAGAGCAAAAAATTTCTCGATAAATGAATCGAATAAGAAATTTTGAATTTACATTCAATTCGAATTAATTAACTAAGGTGAATCTTAATTTAATTAATTCTTGCAGTCAGCTATACTCAATTACCAAGCGAGTGAATTCAATCGAGTATGCATGTCGATTCAGTGAGGATATCTATATCTGTCTCAATAATTTGTCCAATCAATCGATTGGAAATTTATAACTTGATTACTCGACCATAAAGGGTGCTAATATACTTACTTGGATACCAGCCATGGCCATCCCAAGAAATACGAGAGTGAAACTCTCGCATTGAAGCCAGCTAGTAACTTTGCCAAGACAGCCCTGAATGAAAAATTTTTTTAAACATTTGTTAAAAGAAGAAAATTCGTAAAAAGTAGAATAATTCCTGATCCGCAAAGTCACTATATCAACATTATAACAAATGAGGCTTAATTCCGCACATATTAATTCTGTAATAAATTCATATACTCAATTAAATTATTTTTTTCTTTTATAAGATGAGTTACCTCTTTATGTCTGTGGCCTTCGTGGCCTTCAGGGTCTAGAAGTTGGCAAGCCTTCTCATCTTTCGGTTGAGGACGACGCCACGGCTCGTCACCCTGGAAGGGTAGTAGAAAGGGAAAAGAAAAACAATTTAATCCGTTGGTTTAGTATATGTGGGCTTTAGACAGAGCATGTCGAATACACATCTACAATAAATTGTGGTATGTAAATGTGATAAGATCTACTCACATTTCCGTGAAATACTCTTGACACAACGCTGATGGGACTACCAGCGTTCTCAACCTGCAGTAAAGATTTGAAATTTGCGGTTTGAGAAATGGAATGAAACAAATCGTGTGACACGAAAAAATAAACATTTAACACATTGATGGAAAGTGGTAAATAACGCCAAATTTATATTGCCTAATAATTTCTAGGCGAAAAATGATCAACACAAAAAACCCACCTCCATATTTCTTAGCACACAACACGTCAAAGGGACTTGCCGGTTGTTTCCAGAAAATTGACTGTGTCTCCACCACGCAGTACCGTTGTAGTCTTCATCGCTGTGAATACCGCAGCAATTAAACTAAAATAAAATGAAGAAGATTTTTTTTTGGTATCTTTATCAGTTTTCAGTCAGTTGCTATTCTCTAGATACTTGACTGAAAAAGGAATTGCAATAGATTTCAGTTTCACAGACTTTTTACTCATAGACACACACACACGAGTCACATGGATTTGATTTCGTTTTACTATAGCCGTGGACGTTGACAAAGATTTTGGCAACTTCAAAGCTCAACTTGTAATAATTAGTTTTTGATAGTAACGTGGGTTGGAATATGGTTTTACCTTATACTGTGCAAAGTCGAGACTACGACTAAAAGAAACATCACCGGTTGAATCGTCCCCGTAATGGTCAGCGAGCCGTTCGTTAAGTCTTTCTTCCAGACCAGAGAGCATTCGGTATGTCACCAGACCACCTACCGCTGCAGTCACTAGTTCTGTCACTATCAAGGCGATCAGCATGCTCATGTACTGAGGACAAAGTATTCCATTGTCAGATTATGAAGAATGTTAGGATTGTTAAAATTTGCTTGACAAAATTTTTGAAAGTGAAAACACGGACTAAAAAAATTTCGGAAACAATTCCGAGTCCATTTTATCCAGGAACTTGTATAACTCAGTTTTAAACACCTGGCAATTCATTTTGCACGATTACTCACAATCGCTAATATGCATTGGTTTCCGTAAAACGCAGCTCGACATCCGCAAAATCCAACCGTGAGGACGGTGACGCCAAGACCTAGGAGGCTGTAGGCGATCAAGTGGATGGTCTCGTGCGGAGTCACATCGGGCACAAAAAGGTTCAAGAGATGGCCTTTGCTTGGCTCCAACAAAAGCCAGGCGCCCATTACCAGGACGGTACAGCCAGCAAACTAACGTATAGAAAGTACATGGTAATAATGTAATTAGTCTACAGGGATGTCGATAAACGATACAAACACAACAATTCATCATACTTATTGTATGAAATAGCAGAATTGATATTATTACAATTTATCCATCAGAATTGAAGCTACGAGTGAGAAGGTTCATTCACAGAAATTAGTAAATTCTAGATAAGATTGGATACTCGAATTATTTTTTTTTTTTGTTTTTGTTATTAGTTTTTGCTCAGTAGATACGTTTATATAGTGTTTGGTATAATTTGTAATTACAGTTTAATAAAAACGAAATAAATTTATCGACGTGTTTGTTTTGTATTCCTAATTCCCTCCTACAATCGTAGCAAGAAATTGCTTGATCTTAATTAGTCAACTTCCAAGCGTAATTACAACTTTACAACAAACTGAACTTCCTAGTTATTATAGTGTCAAGTAGTAACTCATTTACGAGGATATTTGCGCAATGCTTTCGATTAAAATATACAAAAATACGAATTCAAGGATAAACTCTCGTAAGAGAATAGAACTTTTTTTATTTCTTTATTTCTTCTTTTTTTAATTACCCATATTAAAAGGTTGAACATGAAAAGGGCGACCTTTAGGTACTTCATGCCGCGTATCTTTTCACCGAAATCCAGTCATCAATCTGTAAATATTAAATCCTCAGCATTAGTTAATCAACAAGTAAAGTATATTGCAGCTGTGTTGTTCATATTCGAGTAATTATCAGAATTACAAACGTAACTCATTGACAAAGCTGCTGCCACCAAACTTTGGTAATCAGCATGATAGGCAAGTCTATAGCGTCTGTCCACGAGAATGACCTGTGGATGGTATAACTAAATTCTGTATCTCCCGTAGCGAAAACCAATTTGTGGAATTGTTCCACGTATGTACCTACATACGTACGTATGTGATATTAATTAAAATTGATGCAATCAATTTATGTACGAAGAAAATTTTTATCAAAATTTCGATAAATTTAATCGAATATTATAGAAGCGATAAAGTTTTCTTTGATAAAGTTTATTCCTTTCATATTCCCGTCATTCGATCAAGTCTATCAATTTTTTTTTTTTTTTTTTCTTTATTACCACAGATATATATCTGTCCATCAAATAGGTCCCAAAGCATTGAGTAGGTACGTGAGCGCAGAAAAATTCAATAAAAAAAAAAAAAGAAAAAAAAATCTTGAAACTGAATTACAAACCACCATAATCCTGATACTACTCAATTGCTCTTTCCTTCGCAACAGATGACTACCGTATCGTATAAATTGGGTAAAAGGATCTGTCGCACTGCGTGCGAAATCGTTGTAAAAGTTAAAGGGGCTACTCTACTTCCGTATATAGCTATAAAAGCCAGTGAACTTTGGGTTGAATCAGAGTACAGTGTACACAAATGCAGGTGTCTCTCTGGATACATTAATATCTTGAATAAACGTTAATTGTACACATTTACATCGCCTTACATTATTCATCGTACTGCACTAATTAAATATTCTACATTCAACAAATACATCTAGTATCATAATTTATAATTATATTAAATGAATAATTGATATCTTTCACGATTTGCATATATATATATATATATCTACAGTTGTTAATTAAAATACTTTGGTCAGTTAATTAATATATGAAATATCTTTTTCATTTTTCATTTTACTTTAGCAACAGTTCATTACATTTATGTAATTTGCATAGTTCGGACTAGCTGAGATCAATTGGACGCAATATTGGAGCGCTCGCTTCTCGCATTGTGGTTGTATAACAATTAAGCTATAATCAGCAGTTCACTTTGAGGTGAGCTCGAGTTGGTAATTTCCAAACAGTAATAGGTTTATAGCATGACATTTCAAGGATGTATCATCCATTGAACAAATGGATTAATCGGATTATAAAGCAACTATTGAACTCGGAGTATGTAGGATTTTGTTACTCATGGTATAACGCAGGAATCTACTTCCGTTAAACGGGTTATTATTAATTTGCATATTATGCACAGTAGCTGTGCGAGTACATCAATTATACCAACGTTGTTAAATAGCTTTTGAAATTCTGTTTTACTCTGGCTAATTATTTTGTCGGTTTCATATCATAAATTAAATTATATAAACCATCCGGATGAATTCGTAGCCACGAGTATATAACGTCCGTCGTGACATCATATACGTGTCCGAATGCAATATAAGTGAAACCAAAAGAGTTTATCAGGTTTTAGATAATATCTGTTAAAAACAGTTCCTCGCGATTGATCATCCGAGAAATCAAAACTCGATGATAATCATGCTTCCCAATCATCGGTCATTGAGTCAAAATCAACGTTTGTAGCCCGATCTATAACTTCTCCACGCTGCAATCGACTTGAATGACAATAAAAGTGTAATCTGCGATTTTCAACTAATTTCCTAGATGTTCAATATAATACTCATTGCACTACCATAAGCCCCAGCTATGGTAGAATACGAGAGAAGCTGTTTTCAGTCTACCAGACATTTTTTGAATGAAAATTGATTCTCTATCCAGCGGTTACTTGGTGATTAAAATCCCACATTTAACCAGAAGCTACAGATGTGTTAAAAAAAAATTCGTGTCTTGACAAGGGCTTGACTTTTTTGTTTGTCCCGTAACTACTATGCGAATTGTCTTACTACTTGCAGAATTTTTTGATCTGCCAATTTTCTTGAGCGAATGAGATATCGATAAGAAATTTGAATCTCACTTTAAATGTGATTATTAAAATCTGAATCGTTATATCAAGAAATCTTCCGATTGCACCTTAAATATTTCACCGAATACTCAGCCCCAAAACTTTCGACGTTTTCTTTGAGTTGGCTAGAAGCCAAACTTAAACAGATTCACAGGTGGTTGGTTTCCGCAGAGATGATTTTCAGATAAATGAAATGACTGGAAACTCTGGTCCAGGGATGTCATCGAAATTTCATAATCTGAATAACGCGAGTGTTTCCATACAGACGAGAGTATGTAAGGAGGGTGTCTTGCCCGAAACTCACCGACGCCCTGTTTCCGCGCTGTTATAATAACGTCAATGGCTGTTGTTTCCGTTTTTTTGTGACGTTTCTTTATCTTTCACCAATGCGTATCTCACATAACGAAAACACTGTCATTTAACAACGGACCGACCATCATCACCTTCGCACTCGCCCGTAAACGTTCAAGACTAAACTGCGCTTCGAGACGGATATCATCTGGCCAGTTTGTTTGCTGACTATTGTGCATGGGGTTCTACGTCACATTGGTCCAGACGCGGCTGCGTCAACGAACGACGGCGCCGACGCCCTGATTTCATCTCTGAGCCGTTTTCTCTACCACCCCTGGTACTACTACGGGGTACGACTGCGTTCTGAAGCCTCCTAGTATTCAATCTCCGCGTTGAAAACCACCACCATACCCTCTGAGCCAATCACTATACCCTGTTCTCCATCGATCGGATAAAACTTTTTTTCGGATGTTTACTCAACTGCACGAAACAATTTCGCCCTACTTTTTCGGGGTTGTTTACTGCGATGGGGGTGGGGTGTTGCAATTTTATTTACCACCTTTTGCAAATAATGGAAAACAATTTTCAGTAGGTAATCGAAAGTACGTGACATATATTATATCGGGGAATACCAAACATTGACTCCCCGAAAGGTGGAAGTTTTTGAAAAAACTTTCAATGCTCTTTGACCGACATTAAAAATTATTTTTTCTGAACCGAAAACACTTTTTTCATTTACCTTTATCTATTTTTTGAATTTTAGGATACGACAAGATGCACCATAATCGGGCTAGGGTCATATTAGACTAAGCGAACCGGAAAATTCTATATAAATTAATTTTCAAACCTTGAATACCCCCGTGAGTAGCGAAAGTTTCAATTGAATTTTGCATATGAAACAATTTCCATAAATTTCTTGACTATTCTCAGTAGGTAATAAAGATTTACGATGTTATACAAAACGCTATTCATTACAAATACATAATGCATCGAATCGTACTAACAAGTAACATGGTGCATGCAGTCCCAAAGATGAGGAAATAAGTATCTAAGATCTTGATTGATTAAAATTAATATTTATCGTTTTTTTGTTTTTTTTTTGTTTTTTAGGTAAATATATAATAATTTTATTAATAATTATATCAACAAATTTTTTTACAATTATTTCTTAGTTTCATTCAATTAAATATTATGCGCTCAACCACAGGTAGGTATAGGTAATAATATCAACGAGGAGTATCTTTCGATCTATACTGATCATCAATACAGTTATACATATGTATATATGTATATAGGTATTATTATAGATCATTCTGTATTTAAAACAATTGTTTAAAACTGACCACATCACTCTAAATCATTCGCCATATTTATAAAATGATGATCTGATATATTATTTAAAAATTAATTGTCACTGCACGTAAATCTCATTGCATATTTATAATCTATAAAACCGAAATTCATATCAACGGGAACAATTTTTTTTTTTTAATCGATATAATAATCAGTTTTATTAATTAAATTGAAGAAAAGTAACGTATTATTACAGTGACACGTTTTTTTTTTTTTTTTATTTTTTTTTTTATTGTAATACTTATAATATTATTAACAAACAATTATACATGTTATATTCCTTATTAATCGTGTAATTAAATTTTCACACATAAGTATAAGGTATATAGTATACAATAATCATAACTCGAATCAGGCCGATTTTATAAATTTAAATCGATAAGTTAAATGACTAAATGAACATATCGATTCAAAAAGGCACAAAAATAAAAAAAAATAAAAAAAAAAAAAATAAAAAAACAAATAGATCGGTAGTAGTTAAAGTTTTACCGATTATTAATATTTATACTCGAATAAATTCGTCGTATTAATTAATAGAAATTAATTTTTCGTACGTGAGTATGATGATTGATTATCAGAATATGAGCAAATGCAATTTTTTTTACATATTATACTAGAACGAAAAAGAAAAAAAATAAGGAAAGAAAATTACAGATCTATTGAAACACTACATAGATAATACTATAAGACCGTTTTCAATTCAAATCTATTATGTATACTGGGTCAGCGATTTTTTAATGAGGAATTAATTAACGACTTGATAAACGTTATATAACTAAATTCTTAATTAATTATGGACGGTTACTGACTCCAGATTGATATCATGGATATACATGCGTTATTGAATTTTTTTTTTTTTTTCTTTTTTCTTTCAGGATTATTGCTGAGATTATTAACGTTACTTTTTAATATATTAAAATATACACATATATATATATACTACTACGGTAATAGAATATCCTGTCAGCTATATTATATAACTATCCCACGTTTCGTCTCACAATTCTCTCATACAGGTATATAGTTCTCGTAATTAATGTACAAAGATATTTATTAGCTTAGGGTGTGGCGAGAAACGATCTATATAATATAGAAATATCAGCTGGTATTGTATACATGTATAATATATGTATATATAAAGAAAATGAAAAAAAAAAATAAGAAAGGGACAAAAAAAAAATATATTCATCAAACATGAGCATACATACATCCTTTTTATACCTATATACTATAATGTATTTCCTCCATTATTTTACAAGATATAAAATAAAAACAAACATAAACAATTCTTAGCAGCGTGTACCGGTACATACATACTTTTCTAAATATAAAAAAAAAGGGGGTAAAAAAAAAGAAAATTATAAATTGTCATTAAGTACACTTTACAGTCACAATTATGAGGCGATCATGGCAATATCGTTGTTGTTTTTTTATTATTTTATTTATAATCATAATTTTTTACCTTAAACACTGAAGTCCTTATATTTTATACACAATTGGGATCAAGGACTCGTCGCACAGATTTTGATTTTCATATCTGAGGACCTTGGACCACTTTAAATTGTTCTTCATATAACCAAAGTATTCCAACGTATCCTCATTAACGTTCGGATGCTAAATAGGATTAGTATAATCCCACGTCACTTCCGGTGAGTATTCGCTTTCTTCTGGTTCCCGCGGCTATATGGTTAACTATAATTCCGTCGTGGTTTCTACGGGGCTTTGATCTCCCAAGTACGTAAAACCCAAATGAGAATAATCTTTCCTTTCCCTAAATGTAACGTTATCGTTTGAAGGACTTGGGTTCAATAGATCGTCACCGTGATTGTAGAGTGGATTCAAAACTGGCGTGTCATGATTATGGTTGTGACTATTCAAGGTATTCATATTATTCATATTATTAAGATTGTTCAAGTTATTTAGGGTCGCATTCTTCCTTCCAACGGTATTGCGTCGCAATGATTGCGCGTTTGACTCTCCGTGATTTCCGGCGATGCTTGATGCTCGTGCGGTTGTAGCTGCTTCCGAACTTACCGGACTTTGCTGACCTGAAAAACGATGAAAAAATATCCGGTCATTACCTAATGGATTCGGCTTAGTAAAACGTTAAAATAATTCGCATCTAACTAATTATTTACAAACTCATCACTTAGACGTAGTCCAATTTTAGTTGCATCTTTCTTCGTTTTATTTGTTTTTTTATTGTTATATTATGCAATACAGTATTTCGTGCTATATCAATAAGAATTTCAAATTGGACCATTAATGGATTTGAAAATACACACATACTTAGTGCCAATCAAATGCATTGGGATTCTTAAAGAGCCACCACCCTCCAATGTCTGGTTTCTCGAGAACCATCGAGAAAATATGGACCTACCATTGATGGCCACAGTCAAGTTTATGATCGTACTTGGCTCGCTGGCTTCTACATTTAATTACCAATTTGCAGCAAAGTGGAGATGATAATTAAATTACTGTACCTGTACTCCCGCCATGATCCTTGGTGATGTAGCTAACGTTGTCGAGGCTGAAAGCGTGATTCTTGTTACTGAAATCAAGCTGAAGATCGTTGTAGCTATCATTATCATCCACTGGGACACTCATCTGCAATACTTGAGTTTCGTACTCCTTGAGGTTCGGTTCTACGTAGACAGGATCGTACCTGGGCACAACGTACATCCGCTGCATGCGTTCCTTGTAAGCCTTGTATCTACGGGAATTAGAACAGATATTTACGACATATTTTTAACCCGATGGATTTAATTGATATATATATATATATATATATATATATATATATATATATATATATATATATATATATATATATATATATATATATGTGAGTTAATATATGTTGGGAGAATGGTATAGTGGTCGTATGCAAGTCCACGGAAACCAAGAATTGCAATAGCCTTCGGCACCGCGTGCCACAACCTTAAATTGGCTAGGCAAAAAACTTAATGAAATTCTCGCTTTATAGTAGCATAGGGGATAAAATTGAAAACGATAATTTCTTGCGATAGATATTTGTCGATTCTCGTGTATTGCAACGGTTATGCACTTTTATGCTGCGGTTTTATCCTGCATACGTGGTTTTTCAGTATTTATGTAACTTATATACTTTGTAATTCGTATACGTGTTGAGTAAACCACGTCATTAGTACTGTTCAAATACATGGTAAATGATAATAATTTTTATTTTGAATCTAAAGTCGCAGCATAATTTGGATCAATCGAAATAGAAAAGTATAGTAATTCTTAGTTAATGTTGAATTATTTGTTCGAAGTTTTTGATCGTTATAACGTTAAATTGCGGTCAATATTTACATTTATTAAACACCCTGCATCGTTTTCTTGTACACCGTTTATATAACCGCGTTATTGTTGCATAAGCTAGTCGTTCCACGTTGCGAAAACTTGTCGCAAAATATAATTGTGAGAACAGAAAAAGTACAGTAATAACGATCTACCTATTTGAAAAATGATAATTTCATCTAAGAATTTTTGATTAAACTAAGAAAAATTGCATAGAACATACGAGTTATTATATTGTATCAAATTAATTCGCATTTAACGTAGTCTGGTCTATTTTTTTTTTTTTTTTACTTATATTTTATTTTCTGTTTTGAGGATATATAATGGTCAGAAAAATTTGGCTCCTTTGAGTTGAAAACAAAAAAAAAATACAAAAAATGTAGCTTACTCCAAAGATTCCAAACATTCAAAGAATTTTGAAATATGATATATGCAAACGGCAAGAGTACTCTCTCATTTCATCTAACCAGTTTGCCGTAAAACTTAATTGATATTAATTGGACGAATGGACGAAAGGCCGAATTAACACAACGTTCTGTATAATTTAATCATGCTTGACAACATTAAAAACGTAAAACTACACAACACTGAATTTAGGTTCAAGTGTAATATGTGTAAAAGTCACAGTACGAAAGTTTACTCGGTTATTATGTAGGTGACTAGTATCTAACGTGTGAAACAAAAAATAACAAAAAAAAAAAAACTCTAATTAATACATGTAATTCGAATTCGTTGGTCCGCGACTTATTCTTTGTGACATTCAACCTCGTTTCTCTAAGGAATTTTCTGTTTTTGTTTAATTAACATTTTAATGATCTTTAAAAACATGTCACTATACGCGGTAATATGTGCTCGTACATTCTGAGTACTGGTTGAAAAAAAAAAATAGATAAAAATAAAAAATTAAATAAACGTTGCTCCATATATGGAAGATATTTGGGAATAAAATATCGAGCATTGCTGCACCGGATCGGATCGAGGTCATTCCTGCACTTACAATAAAGGGATATGAACATCGTAACACGTGTAACAATAATCGTAGAATCTTTTCATAAGAGAAATCGTTGAGTTAGATCTTCACTTTGAACGAATTTCGATAAAAAAAACAAAAAAAAAAATAAAAAAAGAAAAAAAAACTATACGTTAGATATTGCGATAAACTTTTATACGCGAACGTATACACGAGCTTTCTAGGTTGATTTTTATGAATAGAACTATAGGCAGATTAAGTAACGGTAGAATATGCAGAATTGTAAAATGAAAATCGTTCACTTACCTTGACCACGAAATGCAAATATAGATAATTCCAGCAATTCCCAATACGAGTATAACGCAGGCAATAACAATGAGAGCGTAAGGAAAGACTTCTGCAGTATATGCAATGGTCGGTTGTTTGACGACGGGCTCAGGCGCAGACACAGGTACATGAATGTCAATTGCAGTTGCGTGAATCAAAGTGGATACATCAAAGGTGATATTGGAGATGGCAGATTTTTCCAAAAGTACCCTGAACAGAAACGGGCAAAATGAGTATAAACGGCAGCCGGTCATATCGACTAGAAGACAGTTCATTAACTGCAGGACATTCTCAACTAACAATTTTCACGGAGATAAAGTCATAGAATAATTACACTGTATGAGACACGCATTTTTTGCATTTGCACTGCGTTTAAACTCACGCAACTTTGCATCACACAATAAACTCTACAAATACTCTCAGCCCGGTTATCTTCAAGTAGTTATATCATCAAATGACACATAATTATGATGGAAAGTCGTATACAACTCTCAGTACATTTTCCATACATACATCGCGTACACAGAACTCTGCACATTCTAAACTCGCTTCAAGGCTGAGAGCTACAATTACTCTCATAAGTAGACTCCTATCACGTCAAGATTGAATAACTTGTATAAGGATAAAAAATTGCATAGGTCTGATCAAGGAGCGGTCTAAGTCTCTGCATATTAACTTGAATTGTTGTATACTTAGACGTCTGAAATTCTAAATCGTTATAAAAATTTTCAAGTCACTTTTTCATATTTTTTGAACAAAACGCACATTTCTAACAAATCTTGATAAAAATTTTCTAAACATATACACGCAAAGACGTTTTTTTTTTTTCAACGTAAAATTTAAATTATACTTCTGTGATTTTTTCGTACCGAATTATTTGGACTCAAACTGAATGGTCTTGATCTATGAAACGGATATGAAATGACTTACTTTTGTATCTGCGTGCTGTTTCCATCGAGAATCTTTTCGGTAACAGGATCGATAACGTAGAACCATAAGTCCGAATCTCCTGGAAAAGTTTCGACTGTACCATTTTTCGTAACGGATCGTCGAACGGCAACTCTTTCAATGCCAACTAATAGTCCGGTTTTGTTCTCAATGACACTGGCCATCTTTAATACCTCCTTTTGTAGAGTATCGGTAGTTGCATCCTGAACGACAAGAACTAAGAGATTTTCACTACCGATTAAATTTATGATTACTGGTGCTTCGATTGCGTTCGAATCGGTTGTTGAATTCGGATTGTCTCTGACTTGAACGTTGAATTTGAATGGTAATTCGGAATTATCAACGTTGTCAAACGTGGTAGCGGTTCTTATGATTCCGGAGAATCCGTCCATTGAGAAATAATCAGAACCCCGACCTGTCAGAATCTTATACTCGAGTTTTCCAAACTTTCCGTTGTCTTTATCCAGCGCTTTGACTTGAAGAACTGTCGACGAGAATTGAGCTGACTTAGGAATCGCTGCGAAATATCTATCCTTGGTAAGTTTCCGACCTGCCTCTGGAAATACGAAGTACGGTTTGTTGTCGTTGACGTCAAGAACCTGGATCTTGACCTGAAATGAAATGAGAATATCCGCTTAAAGTTTTTGGATAATTGATTAACCCTAATACCTACATCTTCTTGGATTTTGAAATGAATTAACAGCTTGTGGTGACGTCTCGATAACTTACCATAGTCGTGTTCCTGTCGGCGTTCACGAGTCCGGAAAGAGATTCAAGTTTGATCTTGATCCGATACGATTCCGTGCTTTCGTAATCGAGCGCACCCTTCTTAAGCCTCAAGGCGCAATTTCGTTCCTCGGTAATATTGGCATCAAATAATCCCACCTCGTTACCGCTGTATATGGTACATTTTAGTGGTGGAGTATCGTGATGAGCATGGTTGTTGATAATGGTCAAAGTCTTTATGAGAGTGTCGTCGTTCGCATCTTCCGGTATTTCTACCGTATAAGAATCCTCGGCAAAACCCAAACCGATTTCGGGCGGTACTGTGGCCACATGTCGTACAAAAATCGGCACCGTTGTCACCGATGATAGTTGAGGTTCACCGAGATCATAGGCCTTTACGTCAACCTATTAATTGAAACAAAAAATCCGACGTTAATCCTGGATAAAAAAATATCAATTTTTTTATTCCAAAACTTTACCTGATACTCCGAGTCAGTTTCCTTGCGTAGATCATCGCGTACTCTGATCACACCAGTATCCGGATCCACGAGGAAATACTTGTTGGCTATACCACGTCCGATAATCTCATAGCGTACCTGAAATTAAACAAACGTTTGTCCAAAGTTAATGAAAATTTGAAAAAGTAATTATGAAAAAACTAATTTAGCTATCAGATAGCACACCTGGTTTCCTGGTGCAGTACCATCAGAATCCGTCGCAACAAGATTGATGACTGTAGTTCCAATGGGAACATCATCGTCCAGAGTGATGGGACGTGGTATTGAGGTGAATACGGGAGGTATATCGTTCACATCCTGATGAACATGATCATAAACACGTGAGAGGTAATGAATATCTGTCGTACTTAAGACTTGTAAATATTTGTGTTTACTCACTTGAACGTTAACGACGACTCTTGTAGTGGCTCCTGGAAGATCGTTAGTATTCTCCATTGTTCCGACGATGAGAATATGCTGGTTATCTCTTTCGTAGTCAAGACCCCTGACTGTTTTGATGACCCCGGTCTTTGGGTCTATACTGAAAAGATCCGTGTCTCCCTGCTTGATAACGTAAGTAACCTGTTTCTTACTGTCCGGATCATCGGCCTGAAAGTAATCGCGTTAGCTTTAAGTTCCCGTGAATAATACGAGAAGCATTTGAGCCTTTCCTTTAGTGACTGAACTCACGATATCAGACATTGATTTTTCGTTTATAAAATTCACGACAAATAGAACTACAGAGATCAAATTATCGCCACAACATTCCTTTCAATTATTATAAGCTTCAAGGAGGTATGGTTCGTTGTATAAACTTGAGTCGTCAAAATCGGCTGAGCATTTTTGCGTAGGAGTAAAGAAAATCCCAAAATATATTAAAGCGAATTTTTACGATTTAACGTCGTCGTTACATCAAACGATATTTTTAATAATCAAACTCACCATAACCTGGGTCACCATGTATTCGGGCACGTTCTCTTTGACTCGAGCTTCGTAACTACTCTGGTGAAAGATGGGCACTTCGTCCTCCACGTCTATCACCTTAACCGTTACCGTTGCTGTAGCAAGCCGAGGATCTGGAGCCCCGTCTCTGGCCGTCACCACGAATTTGTACTCCTAAAAGCAACAGTTTTAACGTAATTTTGTACGCGATAGAAATAGATTGGATGATTTAAGTCGCGGGCGATGTAGATGTAACAAGAGATTGGTAAGTAAACTTACGTGATTTTGCTCATAGTCGAGAGCAATTTTTGTCAGAACATCACCAGTTTCCGGATCCACGGTAAACGGAATATCATCAGGAGCGAAATACGTTACTTCAGCATTGATACCTTCATCAGCATCAGAAGCATGCACACGGCCAATAAGCTTTCTGGCTTCTCCTTCTTTGACGGAAAATTCATATGGCAAATTTTCAAATTCAGGATTCTTGTCGTTGATATCCGTTACTTTAATGTTCACCGTAGCTGTGCTAGAAAGTCCGCCAGTATCTTCTGCTTTTATAAGCTAAAAACCCAATATACATTTTTTCCGTTTAAAAAAATCTCAAAAGCTTCAAGATTTTGGTATATTATATAATAAAATCTACTCACCAACTGATACCGCGTCAGGTCTTCTCTATCAAGTTTTCTTATGACCGTTATCACGCCAGATTTATCGCCAATTGCAAATTGCCGCAGGTCATTTCCTGACAGAATCGAATAAGAGACAGGATCGTTTTCAGGATCGACAGCCTACGAATGGTAAAAGTACTGGGTAATTATAATCAACATCGCATATGTGCAATTAAAATGTTAAAAAGTAAAAATAAAAAGGTAATAATCTCAAACGAAGTTTAAACGCCAGCAGCTGACGTAGATACTCACAGTGATTGTGGCTACGGTGGAATTTATCGATGCACCTTCGCTGACTTGAACCTCATAGACCGGTTGCTGAAAGACAGGACTCCTGGTGTTTGGCCCTGGTATAACATTAACCTCGACAATAGTTTGCGTGAATTTTCCCCCATTATCAGTAGCTTGAACTGTAATGCTGTACTGTTCACCAGCGTTTAGTTTACCCACGGATTCAATCACGCCTGATTTTGGATCGATTTTAAACTTCTGGATCCCATTGTTCGATACGTGATAAATACTGTAGGTTATTTCAGCGTTTTCACCCTCGTCGTTGTCCGTGGCTTCCACCTGTTGCCGTATACATATACGTGCAAATTATAGTCGTTATACTATACGCTGCAATTATAGGGTGTGCTGTGCTGATCTACTAGCGATGAAAAAAATGATCTATACGAACGCGAATGCCATGCCATGGCATGGCTTGGCTTGGCTACTTTTTTTTTGTCTTTTTATACCGATTTAATTTCTACATATATAAGTGTATGCCTGCAGTGTGTGCCTGAGGCTCAATAATTGCATGCGATATATAGACCCTATCGAATTATCCTGATATCTTGCAACGTCGATCATACCGAATAACTATCACGTCAGTTTCATCACCAGGCAGGTAAATTTGAAATTGTAATTTGTATTGTATTCAATTTCAATTTATATTGTGAAATTTATTTATTGAAATAACTGATTCGAATCATGAAACTCATAATATAGTGAAAGTCTTACCTTAATAACTTCTCGTTTTGTTTCACCGGCTTGTACAGTGATCGGTGGTGTCATTGGAAGTACGGGTGCATTATCATTCACATCATTGAGGGTCACTACAAAAGACAAAGGTGACGAAGCAGCGATACCGGATTTTTCTCTAGCGACAACTTGAAATCTAAATCGTCCAGGACTCGGTGGATCTCGGTCAAGGTTTTCCTCATTAACAACGAGCACTCCGGAGGGATCAATGGCAAAGAAGTTCGTTGTTAACTCGAAAGTATACGTAGGTTGGGGATCCTCTGGACTCTGTGAAATATCGAGATAAATTTTCTTTGTCAAAAAGATCTGTATTATTCAGAGGATATATCGTGTACCTATACCATGATACATCCTCACTGAATAACTAATGCGAATAACGTAACCGGTAGTACAATGCTTTCTGTTGTATTCCAAGTCACAGGACCTTTTCCCAAAGTATTACGAAAATGTACTTTTGTACAAACGGATAATAGGATCAACGCTTTATTCCATTATAGTGTAATTCTAAGGAAATCTGAATTATGTGCTCGGATGCATCTGGGGACGCGATTTTCAATACAGTTCCGGAGAATGCGGAAGAATTCTTTAGTGGGCATTCGAAATTTAAATTATTTTTTTAATTTAACCAAAGACTTTAATTAACCAAAACTTGATAACGAAAATTGGCAATTAACAATCCTAAACCAATCTTTGATATAAATGTTGCATGTGATTGACTTTTTCACATTTCGGAAGTAGACTTACCAGATCAGCGTCAGAAACCGTGAGTAAAATAAAGTTCCCGTTTTTGTCAATCACTTTGGTCCCTATGGGTGCGTTTTCGTCGACGAAACCTTCTACAGAGGAGGCGGTAATAGCCGGGGGATTACTATCGACGGGTTTAACCGTGATGGTAAGCTTGGCTGTCGCCGATCGAGAAGCCTCGGACACCTCGACAGCCTGAAAAAATTTATTTCCAATTTAGAAATCTGCTTTTGTAATTATTTTCTGTAATATAAAAATCAGTATAAAGACAGAAAAAAATTTTCAAATAATATCATAGATGATATACCTTGATGATAATGTCAAACTTTTTAGTTACAGTCGTATCAACGGCCTTGATCTGTTTTACGGCTCCAGTATTCGGATTTATTTCAAAAAATTCACCAAAATTTGGCGGATTACCACTAAGAAAAGAATAATGGATCGGTGCATTGATGCTGTCCATATCAACGGCTTGAATTTTTTCTGGTGATATGTTCAGAATTCCCGAAAGGATTCCACTCGATACCTGATAGAAATTACTTCATTTATTAAGTCGTCTTTATTTATAAAATCAAATAAATTTTAATATAATTCCAACATACGGATGCAGAGTATTCGGGATTAATGCAAGCACCGTCAGAGAGCATACAGCCTTGGTATATAAAAGACGGATCCTGATCATCGTCATCTTTAATGTTGACAGTTAGTGTAGTCGTTGAAGAAAATCTCTGTGAAGAATTCCGTGCTCGATCCTAAAAATTCGAGAATGGATTCATATAAAGATGAAATAATTTTTTGTTTTTTTTTTTTTTATTGATACAAATCAACGCTCAATCCGTGCCAAACACACGCACGTCGACACGTTTGATCACAAGGACTTGTGTGGGTAGCAGGATCATTAAGAGTAACCCCTATATACTTTATGCACGGTCGACTGACCAGTGAAAAATTTAAAGTAGCATCAGATGAAGGCTGAAGTAATTAGATACAGTTGATTTTAACTTTTTGTGTTCACGAAATTGGAAGAGAATAATACAGATAAGTTATAGTTACTTTGAATACTACGATATATCTTATTCCTTAGTAACTAATTTTTACAATGGTGATTTCCAGTCGATATACAGCGAAACTTTCTTCTGAATAAATTATGAAAGCGCAGGAAATTATGGTGGTATCTATTTGCAAATGAATTCAAAGTTAATAATCACGAGTCGTGAATGAAACGCTGGTCGACATGAGAGCCAAAGTAAATTTGCATTAAGGCATAATCCTAATGGCAACGTTATATGGAATAGAAAAATTATGAAAAATCTAAGACACGGTCTCTGCAGCTGATTCCTTCCAAGATAATCGGGTGGAAATTATAAATTGCATCGTTATGTAAATATCACTATCGCAACTCAGGCTACGTCTATAATCCAACGCTGTCGAAGCTGGTTCAACTTGTTTCTAGAAACGTTATCTCTGTCAAATTGAAAATAGCAATAATTATGGTCTGTAGAGTGAGATTCGTTGCATCAGAACAAATCGACTGGATTCAATTGATCAGAAATTCTGCAGATATGTGTATTTCTTTGAATCTTGAAAACTGCAGGGATTCACCGTCTACTTCTTTTTTTTTTCTTCAATTCCGTATGCTTATTCACCGTCTACTACTAGTCGAAAAATTCCTATACCTATTCTACTATGTACAAAAATAACCTTCAGAAAATTCGCCACAATTCCTTGGCCTCATTTCGTATCTTACGTATTGCAATATCGGAAATCATTCACGAAGCAATATTTCACAGAATTTTATTTGAAAGTACAATTGTTCTCAGAGAGCTCTCCTTCACTGACGTCAATGTTGAATTGATACAGAATGAAAAGAAGAACGTGTGTTTCAGTCACCGTCGGTTTCACGGCTTCCGCATCAACTCAATATTACAAACGATTCTTAGAAGTATAACATTACCGTGTTTCCTTCGTCAAAAAAAGAACAAAAATTTGCCAAAACCTTTCGCTCAATGGATTCAAACCAGTAGATAAAAAACAGTTACATGAATGTCAAAAGCACGTGTCTCCAGCTGCAGTTGAGACCATAAAAACAAATTTTTCCACAAAACTGTACGAGTGCTCGTAATTCTCTGATTGAATAAACGCAAAAAATCAAAAAAACATGAAATCGATTTCTATACTTATCATCGATATAATAATTATTCGAAATAGATGATGACCACCCCGGCGGAAATATCCATACAGAAGTGAGTCTTAGAGCAGTAGAAGATACAACTGCCTCCGAGAGTTCGAGAAGTGTATTCGATTCCATTACAGTCTAAATCATCCAGCCGTCAGGATTGGTAATGGCGTATAATCTCGTGGCGGCGGTCTTAAATTATTAGTTGAATCCCGGTACCTATACACCGTCGTGTCCTCATCCGCGTCATTCAGTACGTCTTCGGGGTCCGTGGTTGCAGTAAAATGTTCGAATAGAGTTTCCTTGGGCGTCGGACGTCGCCGTCTCCAAGTGTCGGGCGTGGCTACAGCGTGGCTTTTACACCAGTAATTTAACCGTTTTATTTTGTTCTTACAGTAAAGCGTAAGACTGCACTTGAACCGCTAAAGTGTACCTACGTATGCCGTTTCTGAGTTAGGTAATTCGTTCGGGCTTCTTTGCTAAGGGAATTGTTACCGTATGCGGCCGGCCAATCGTCTCGCATCGGTTTCTATAGCCGGTAATGTAAGTACCCGAGGCGCCAGTTTTTACAATAAACGTTTTACACGCACAATATAAAAGCTCAACCGCGTCGGTAATAGACGCGTCAAACAACGAGCCAAGCGCCGGATGAAAATTACTCCAATAAATTTCTCAAACTTCATCATCTCGCGATTATTTTACGTTAAAATAGTTTCACGTATCTAGGAAAAACCGAATAATATCTCATCAATTTCAGGCCGTGACGTCACATCTAGAAAAAAAATTCCTAAAAGCATAACTCGAATTTTTACGTTTGATGCTTCGAAACTTTTTTCTTGGTTCCTTGATTTTTCAACCGCATTTGTCACACGCCTCTGATCAGGGCTCGCAGATTATAATAGGATCATAAATTTATTATAACGGCTGTAGATGCAGTTTCAGGATTATATTTGCGATTTTGATTTTAATAGAGTTTAACTGCGTTGTAAAGAATATTTTTTATAAACCGTCTAAGCACGTCGGTGTAACGTTGAGAGATTTTGATAAAGCATTGAGATTTCGTCGATTCATTATCGGATTGACAATTTGACGGTTTGTTTTTTTGATCGATTTACAAATCGCGTAGATTATCTCGGCTTCTTTACCATATCAATTGAATTTTGACATTTAATTGATGCAGATCAGATAAAGTGTCAATTAACCGTCTCAATTAATAACCGACTGTGATTATACATGTATAAGTAATTGCATGTGGCACTTTAGAAAAAATATAGCTACACTTACTATCCTTCATTGCGGAGTATGTAACTGAACGTTTCACAAAACGTTGCAAAAATATGGTCTGCCCACACTACGAGAAAGGAAGAATGTCTTTCTTATTGTGCGCGGTGTCATTGGAAGACATATTGTGACGTTCGTACGGTGAAAATTCAATTTTAAATATAGATGTCGATTGCTAGGTGGAAACGCGTGCATAATATGCGATACCCCTGACCTAGATATTATTATTTGAAACGCAGATAACAGAAATAGAAAATACTTGGTTTATTTTCACGACGTTATGTGATCCGGAAAATTATACTCATATCTTGTGGTGATACGAAACGGCGCGGTGCAGCTAATATGAATATTATTTACTCCGGGGCAGACTTGAATTTCTGAAAATATGTATTTGGGTCGAAAAAAAGACTAGAGATACTAGCACTGGACTCCGAATAAAATCAATTTTGGATTCCTTTTTTCTTATTTGTTTGCAACTTTGAGCTAGCTTTACCTATGTTTGAAAACGAAAGTTTTTTTAAATCGATTTTACTGGAATTAAAAACAGCAGCGTTAATGGCTTCGAATGATTCACGTCTGTAGCAGGCGAAACATTTTCATTCAGATATCCAAAATAAATTCAATGTATTTAGCTGTAAATCAATGTATAGATATGATAGGATGAATAATGGGCTGAGAAGACCTAAAAAGACGTTCCTCGATTATAGAAAAATGGGAAATATTTGAGTGACGTGGCATATTGGTTTATTGTCGAGTAATATTTCATCCAACTGTGAAGCAGCCTTCGGAAAAGTTATGGAAAGTCTACATCAACGGGGTGATTACAATCCTGTATAATCTGCACGAGGAAAAATTCGTTTTGTTCTACTCGTTAAGCTGCTATAGTTGGTTTGTTATTTTTCATGAAATGCCGCACCTCGTCGTAGTTCTACTGTATTTAAATTATCTACTCTCGGTTCGTGCCGCGTGAGTCGTTCCAAGCTTATCAGGATAGAGACCTTGGCATACGAGGTATTCGTTTCGATAACGGAAATAGGCACTATAAAGTTCTAGAGTCCAGACTTTAGAGTCTAGAGTATAGAAATCCTCACGAAGGACGATTTCTTAATTTGAAAACATACAAAAAATTAACTGGAGTGAATGGGAGCTGGAGAAAATAAAGATGAATCAAAAATCAGACTCATATTCGAAGCAGGTCTAGATTGAAAAGGTAAAAATTGATCCAAAAATCTGAAGATCGAAACCCAAGAATACCAAAAATTTAAACTGACCACAAATAGTTGTGGTCCTTAGGAATTTCAACGATACCAAACACGAGTTTCTATCATATCTAAAGCTTGGATTGTTCAATTTTCAAACTCGGACGTAAGCCAAGCTATTTTTCCATTATAAAACACATCGCTTTGTTGATCAAAAAATTGCAAGCTGAATTCGCATGGAACTTTCCGATCAGTTTCTTAAACCCCATCTTTACTTCACCCTCGTATGATGGACTCTTAACTCACCCGTATGCAGCCAATGCTTTGGCCTTGCATATCCGCAAGCTCAGCTACCACATCGAGAAGAAAATTGGTCAATAAATTTACCGATATCATCCGAGAATTCCTAAGGATGAAACGGATCCCAATATGAGATTACGGGACTGTGAAATGTAGATGAAGTGCATCTAGACCACCGAAAACTACCCAACCCTAGAGTATCAGTTAACCATACCTATAACGTAACATATGTTATGACACAATGCTGTGCAGCCACAGATATCGAAAGGGGCGTGTAGACTACATTCCAAAGAGGCACTCACCGCTGGGAAGCTGCTTCTGTAGTTGGACCCAGGACTGGCACACACGGTCCCGAGGCCGAACAATACTTTCACCCAATTAAGAAGGTTCATTGTCAGTATTCACGGTGTGACATGGACAATCGCTGATCAAACTTTATTTTATTCAATTATACATTTATTTTTCGGGATATCAGCTCAAACCACAGTCAATTACTTTCTGCACGATCGATGGCGGGGTAAAAAATTTCGAAACGGTAAAGGTACAGTTTAGTCAATGTTGCTAAAAGCGGAATTCGAAACTGTTCATCAATCAAAAACAACGCGATAGCACGAGTTTGAAAATTAGTGAATGAAAATGAAACCCATTTTTAAAAATGCCCAAAATCACTTTTATAATTCTTCTACAATTATGATTCAACAGTAAGAATTGAGAGGTGAGAAAAATTGGCAGAAAATGTGGATGTTTGCAGCGCGTCGCTGAACGGTCATTACCGATTACAGATTGCTGATTACAGTTCAATTCCTTCCGCATTGGACCTGCGACACTAGTATAGATGGGACTGCACTAGCCCTAGCTGACCGCAAGCGTGCCTCGAGAGACAGTACGATAATAAAGTAACTTACAAGCAATGAAAAACGACGATGTGTGGGCTGAATGAAATTATACAGTAATCTCGATTCTCGATCTTATCGAAGCGCGCGCAAAACCGTGTAGAGACCAACGCAAAGAGCAACGCGCCTTGCGTCAAAGATCACGAGAATACGCGTATTTCCGGTTTCCTCGATGAACAGGGAGACAACACTGTGTACAGCATCTCAGTCGAGATACCGTCAGTGAACCTTCAGCCTCCCGGAAGAGCGCTTGAAAGCTCTTAGATTTGATCGTGAGCAAATGAATGAAGTCCAGAAGACTCCTTGAAAGTAGTCTAAGGAAACACTCTGGCCAGATTATAGGCACTGACAAAGCCTATTATTAATTGAACTTGAATGAGCTACAGGATGTCGTTTTTTCTATTCGTCCATAATTCCAATCGTGATGTTTGGTATTACAGGTCTAATTACACACCGTTTAGGAAATAATCGTCTGTTCACAATAACGAAAGTGAGAAAGATGCGCGTCGAACGGTGACCAATGCAAAACGGCAACTGCCCTGCCTAACCGAGCACAAAACGTAGCGTCTGAACACGCACGTAATACCTAACGCGCATTGTGTAAGCAAGACTGACTAGTACTACCCACCGCGTAGATACCTACGTAAGCTCAAAGTTTCTTTGTTCTCTATTGTAGATACGATTCTATACCTACAATACTCGTGTGCAATGGTGACTATAAGATCCTGCATTCCTAACACCTTTCATAAGATGACGAATTCCAAAGTAACCAATAAAATATCAGAGATTGAAATTTTGATTTTTGTTTGGAAAAAATGGTAACTGGCCGAAATTGACAGTCTTACAAATCACCGCTCTAAATTGATCAAAAGATTGAAGATACCTGATCTTGGGTTTCCTGGACAGCTGTTGGATGTAGACGAATTGAAAACTGGGAAGATAACAGATCGAGATGTTACATTGAATATAATCAATCAGTTGAGGATCAAAAGCGATAGAGATTTTTCTGTTTATAATAGAATTGCCAATCGTTTGCTCGTAATTGCAGGCTAGCTCGTTTGCCATTCTTCATTGAGTCTAGCCAGATACTGGCAGAGACTTCAATTATGTTTAAGATGCACCTGCGAGCTAGTATTGCTTGCTAGTGGGCATATAACTATCAAATACAAGACTGGAGGACGTTAAGGCGTGAGCGAACGGCCAAAAGAGAGTAAAAGAGGGAGAGTGAGAGAGGTGGATATGCAAATGGGCGAATATGGCGTGCTATCGGCGACTCGGACCCGGTGTGAGTCACTTCGAGAAGTTCAACCCACACGGCTGACCACTGGCGGACATATACGACCATGGGATCTTAGATGCCTGTTGCCTCTCTTCACCATCCTTTTAGAAGCCAACTTCGGTGAAGATGAGGTGCTATTTTTCTTACACGTATGGATAAATTATCACACGTTTAAAACAACTTCACGACATTTTCACACACATCGATATACTATCTTGAATTTTTACGATTTACCAACGCTCGTCAAGGAATGACGACAGAACTTAATAGCGTTTTTTATACCATCTATCAATTGCTGAAATGTATAAGTGTATGATTTATTCGACACTTATTCTTTGCCGTAGCTATCCTTATCGAGTATGATAATATTTTTGAATTTTTATTATAGTAACAGAAATGAACAACAGTGAATGCGCTACTGTCCTCATGTACACCTGCTGATAATAACTACTTATTTATTTCGAAGAGAGAAATTGGAATTTAGTGGTAGACTCACCGATGCCACTACGGTGACCAGGTACCGTTGAGTTTTTTCATAATCAAGTGTCCGGTTGACGGTCACTTGTCCTTGATGAGGCAAATTGATGCTGAAGTAGCCAAACCCATCGGCAGTAGTGATTCTGTCACGGCCTACACCGTCGCTGTTTCCAATACCCGTGCCATCACCAGGGGCTATCGAGTACTCGACGAGCCCGTTAACACCAGCGTCTGCATCCTGGGCCATGATATTTTTGAAGATTGTAGAACCGATCGGAGTTAACTGAAAATGAAAAAAATATTATGGTGAAATTCGAAATTGGAAAATGATTGTTAAGCTGCTTTTGAATTGTTATATTGAAATTTCTTGGGGTTAAATATAAATGGCAATAAAAATATGCTACAAGTACAACGTTCGCAATTACTATGGTAAATTCATGTGCATTTTTATTACACTTGGTATGGAGTTATTTTCAGTAATTATAAAATGGCATCATGATCTTCATGAGTGTCTGAATAGGCTCTATACCGCTTTAAGAAAATGAAATCTTGGCTAACCAAACTGGTCTCACGACTACCTTGCATTTTCTATTGTATTTTGAATCTGTGTCTATTTTTCGTGAGATAGTTCGTGTGTTGAAAGTGTCATTCGAGATTTAATTGAGAAGAGAAAACGCTAATTAGCAAGGTACTCAATTACATAGCATCTCATTAACATAGACGATTACCCGTTTGCTGGTTCCATTCAAAATTCTCACAGTTTTCATAGAGTTAATAAAAATCAAATAAAATAAAATGATATACGTGAGAGCAAAAGATGGTGGGATTAAAACCAGTAGTCGACTAATTAGTCTGAGAAGTTACAGTTTCAAATGAAATTATAGAAAAGCTTCTTATTTCTTTTTGAATTGCTTTGCCTGTATTCATGAGCAAAATATGATTCCTTCATTCCGCCTAAGTTTACATAGAATTTGATTCATACCTGACGTACTATCAGTTAAGCTAATAACAAGCTACCCTATATCGTGAACGGACATTCGCGTTGAGCCGTTTCTCACACGGTCGATGCTGTATCTAATCCCAAATTTTATTGCAACTCCAAATACGTGGGATTTAATTGAAACTAAAAAGTTCCAAGTAACTAAACTACCCACGTTACTATCCTCATTGCAATTTATCCCGGCTTTAAGAGTCGTGAAAATTTTTACCAAACTGAAAAAACATCAACGTTGTATACCCTACAGCTACCCAAGTAGGTACATCTTGGATGTAAGTATCTGCAGCTGATCGTGGGCGCATGAGTAACGTGAGTCTCCGAGACACATCGAACGATTGACCCAAGGCTAGGAATAGGGATTCGTTATCATCGTTTGAATCACTTGTAATACGAGTCATAAGAGATATCGATTTCTAATTTTTAACCAAACTGCCACATCCCGTGGGGGACATTTCAGTGAATTATGACGGATGATTTGAAGCCATTCTTTCTCTTCGTCTGTCGTGAGTTCAGAATTTGATTAATGGTGTTGATTGATTGACGTACTTACCTCGGGTACGGTAGTTTCGTATGGCGTATTGACAAACTTTGGTGCATTGTCATTGATGTCTGATACTCTGACAATGACGGGGATGGTTCGTTTCTTGTTTGTTGACTTGACCGTACAGGTAAGCTGGTGAAACAGAATAAATGATCAAATTATGAGATGGAATAACTTCCGTTCAACGATTCTTAAAAATTGTGAAATTTTTAGATTGAAAATCGGTACAATTATTACCTGAAATACGACGTGTGATAAGTTCTCAGCATCTCTGTCGAGAGGCTGTAGAAGTTTTAGCCTTTTTCCGACTAGAGTAAAGATTGGCTGTCTGCCAGGGAATAACAGTTCCAGTGTAGTCTCGGTGTACGGATCTCCGGAAACCGGAAGTTCTGCAGGAACTGTCTCCTGGTCGAGTCCTGGAACGATTTCGAAAACCGTTAATTACTTTTTATCGTTAAAAGATACCGAAACTAGCAGCATAACTTGACTCTGTCTAATTTCCTTCCCTCGTGTTCGTTCACCTAGTTTAAATAGTGGCTAGCAAAATCTTTAAGCTTCACTCTTTCGACCCTTGTACATACATACATATATACGACTAGTTTCTCTCGTTATATTTTGTCCTAGTTTTCATTGTATTATCTTTAGGCAAAAAATTATAATTGCTTTTTGGTGGTGAGAAAATAGCGGATGAAAATTGTATAGGTATTTCATATGGGCACTTAAACGAACGAGTTCTGCACTTTTACGAACCGGGTGATTCTCTCGGTGGTAATATTCGCCATCGACCATGGGCAGGGTCATGCTAAAAAATAATCGACGGGAAACAGCGATAATATTTTACGATTATGTTCATTCCGTGGGATTATTGACCGGTATAAAGTTTAAAGTAAATTGATATCGTGTAATATATAGTATGTTGGTGCAGTATAGAATTAGATAAAAAAAAAAAAAAAAATTACTTAAAACGTTTATTGAACTCTTATGGTAGGAGTTTATGAGGTATAAAAACTAAGAACTTTCAATCACGCGAATTTCGTGCCTTTTGAATAATTTTATTGTGAAATGTTTAAACGATCTGAACTGTAGCTCGCAATAGCACTGAATCACTCCGTCGTTTAATTGCTGATTTCAATATTGCCCTCGGCCAAATCTTCTTCGAATTTATCTTCGTTCAGTGGCCATTCTACATATAAGACGTCTTCATTCGCGTATATAAAATTGACGTGAAACTGAGATGGACTGTGGGTAATGCGTGAAGTGTACGTGGCTTGATTGACAGTACTTCGATCTTATGTCGTTCAAAAGGAGAAAGTGTGGCTCCTCATCACTGTGATCACTACCCACCCGCATCTGAAATCAAAATGGACTCCAGCTCTCACCCATCTCACGTTTCGGAACGCCTTTGAGTATTCCCTCAACGTTTTATGAGAGAAATATAACCCAGAATCTGCTGCTTATATATAAATCCTTTGACACTGAATACATGTATTTATCTTCACCGCACCTCTAACAATTCAGTACGAGTTAAGTTACTGCATTTACTGGACAGATTAGAGAACGAAACACTACTCACCTTCACCTTCATAAATAAGAATATTGATCATAGATCGTGAATACGTGTAGCTAATAATAGATACGGTTAACCATTAATAAGCAACTAATTATTAATAGCCAACAGCTCAGGGATAACAGGTGGTGGATCGTTCTGACCTTAACGGTACATGTTTGTGTAGTGATTGAACAGTGCGATGCACTGACTTGTACATACGTCTTATGATTTGTTACAAGTGTCGAAGAAAAAACAATAATTGATGTTGAGATAGATATGAATAAAAGAGTACTTTGTGCTACAGTGAAACTTACCAGCTCCACTACTCTCCTCGATGTCAAGGATGATATTCGACTGGCCTGTCTCTACTTCACATAAGCCTGTAACAGGAAGTATAATTTACAGTTAACAGTCAATGGAAAGATATATGTGTGAAACTATTAAAGTGCTTCAAAATGGATAAGCCTTCGGCGAGTGTAGGTATTGTAACTTTTTTTTAAATTATATCTACAGTGGTTGATTGATCGTTACATAATCTCGATCCGATATAAGAACTATTTCTTGGCTAACTCTCGTTACGAGATCAACGATTTCTAGAGAGATGCAGTTTCTCGATAACCTTAATACGTTGCAGTTGTTATACTTTCGTGGTAAGTTCGTTGGTAAAGAGGTCGCGGTCGTACGTGTAATAACAGTCAATTTTTAACCCAACGACCACTTTACTGTACAAAACTTTCATAGTTTGGTTGAGCTTTCATTGCACTGAAATCACTATCAAAATATATATTATTCAACAAAGTTTGTTCTACCATTACCAAAATAAAACTATAATGACTATAGATAATATACGTTCGCTATTAAGATTTTTCGACAATTGCTGACCGACATTTTTCGTATTCATTTGCTCATGAGGTAAAAGCGTGTTCAATTCCCGAGTAAAAAAAAGTCACGATGTTCTGTCCGAAGCTTTATATCATCAAAATTAAAACAGCCCTTCAAGAATGGTACTGCAGTGTCTGTGTCACTAACGCGAATCTAGATACGAGATGGGCAGCTTGTAAGTTAATATTAGAATGCAAATGTCATCGTACAGAGACTTGGAGAAAGGCGCATCCTTGGCGTATGCTATTACGATAACCTTTGTCAGGAGGTAAACGTTTCACATCCACTGCACCTTCACCTGAACAATTTTCAACTTTTATATAAGTTGAAAAGTGGCCAAACGGAAATATATCTCTCAAGTCTTGACTTGCTAGAAATTCCTAACGTAAAACCGTTACAGAAGTTTCATTTTCCTTTTCTTTTATTGTGTAATAAACGATCTTGATTCATTTCGTTTCCACAAAAAAAAAGAAAATAAAAAAAATGGTAGTATTGATCATTCAGCATAATCTTTTATAAAATAAACGTTAAACAAAGAAAAAAATTGGTCTTCCTTTTGCTCATTTGATACCTAACTTTATAAAATGTACTACGTGCTACATATATACGCTGACGTAACAACTTTACGTAATCGTTCTAGCTTCAGCAAACTATAATATACCTTGCACTTTTCAAGTATTATCACGAATGACATATATATGCATACATATACATATATATTTATGATTCGAGTATAGGAGCCGCGTTTGAAGTTGACGGGTTTGATCAAGACTTGTAACCAAGATTGAGTATAGGTAAATAACGGTTCGTTACATACCAGAAGATGCTGTTGACGAACGTCAGCAGAACTTGATGTTGATTTCTCATTAATTTTTTCGTCGGAATCATTTTCATTTATAAAGAAATAGGTAATGGGTTCGCGTTAACAAGGTATTGTACTTCCGTTACAATTCTCACGATATACCTACCACAATCCAATCAGCCTGCACATTTAGAATTTTAAGCAAGTATAACTAATACACGTTCATAAATCTACGTTACAGAATATTATTCATAGGTACAGGTACGATATGTATTATGACTGTACATGTATATATACCTATATAACGCAATTGCGTAGCTCTAATTCTCATCTGTTCTAAATAGCACCGAATAATCCCTCACAAATTCATAAATATTAATAAATAATATATTTTCACCTGAAATTAACACGAGTTATATTTCATTTTGTTAACTATATCCAGCAAATTAACTAATTTAATTATCAGACCGCACACGCGGAGCTTTTAGTTCATTCAAATCCATCAGACCTAGTTTTCACGCTCGTCGACTCTATGAAATGTTTGAAAAAAGGTTTTCGCGTCAACTTATAGTTGTTAATCAGATAGACTTTTCAATACGTATACGACTTACTTCTTCCCACGGGAATTTTCTGCTACCAAAGAGTGGAGCTACCTGTTAGACTGGTAAAGGATGTGAAAGAAGAGCTCAGCGAGGTATATATATACTTGAAGAATAAAGGTAGGTACCAGCTATCCCTTTTAACTTTACTTAAGCTGCACCTCGAACCTGTAACGACTTAGAGCAAGTAACTAATTGGCGATCCATGTTGGAATAACGCCTGTCGTTAAGAATTCCGGTAAAATAAGTAGCAACAGAATTGTCGTAAGGGTTAATTACTATGGATCAACTGTGCTTCACGATTGCCCGTTTTCTCTGCGAGTTTGCCCACACATATTATGCAAACCGAGATATACATACCTTACGTGAATGAACCTGCAACGAACATAGCGTAATACGCCTACTCTCGAGATTTATTTATATTTCTATTTTCAAATCTTTATCGTTAAATAAATGAAATATATATATATATTTTTTTTTTTTGATTTTACGTGATCGCATATGTTATTAAGACGTGAAACATCAAGTATAAAACTCACCAGCCTTTGAGATGACACCCGGTGGCAATTGAACTGCGACCAGGAACCCACACAACCACCAGATCATTGCCCGAGCCTGAAACAAGAGATATTGCATTGCACATTATACGTTGTAAGTGTAACCGAGGCCAGGTTTGTAGGTATATAAGATATTCATTTCTATGCATGTGTATCATCACACGGATACAAGATGTAAATCATAATGTGATCAGAAAATTTTTGAACGTCATATCGAATCATTTATTCATATAGGTAGGTATTGTAAATTCTAGTTGATGATCAGCAATTATGATCAGTATTTGTAACGGCATTGCAGCTAGTCAGTGTGTTGTAAGATACAAAAGACTAATGAGCGTCGTAATAAATAACTGATGATAACAAAGCTAATCGGCATTACGATATAACGACAGCAATATTCATAATATAATATCATCAAAGACGTAAGTTTTGATTTACCGTAAGTATTCTACTATCACATCAAACATCGTCTACTATTACATTGTTGTTGGTTGATTTGATCAGCTCGTAAAAAAAAAATAATAGCACGGAAGTCATGAATTACAAAATACTCTTTCCAACTGGTATATATGCAGATAATGAGAACGGCCATACAACGTCTAATAAATTTATATTTCCCGGACACATATATACTAAAATAAAAATACAAGATAAAAGATCGCAGATTTAATTTTCCAAATTTCATACAGCTAACTCGGTTCATTGACCAATAATTATAAGTACCAACACACTGTTAGTTGGTTACAGTTGACTGATCACGAATTATCGATATCTGCAGATACATATAATTATTCTACGCTGTTTAATATTCATTAAGAGTAGCTTCGAGATACCATATCACTGATTATGTACTAAAAATTGAACCAGCTAGCTTATCAAGTTATACAAACCAGTGTCACCTGCTGTAACCATTTGAAAGTGAATGTCTCAGTTACCGAGGAACGTACAGGTCTGACATATTTAAAACAGTCGTAACGAAACATGAGTTATTATAAAACAAATATAGGCAAGCCATGTTAACAGTCTCTATGGATAGAGTCTCCAAGATTGGACACTGGAAAGAGATCTTCAAATGAATGTCAGATTTCCATAAGTTCTGCTGCAGTATTTCATAATAGATTAAATCTTGAATAATTCATGGTCACAGGTTGAAGTTTCATTTTCAGATATCAAATACATCAAATAGATTCATAGAACACTGCATAGTGTGACAACGAGAGAGATCTGTGTTTCGTATAATATATATCATTATTGTGAAAATTGAACGCGTTGTTTGAAAGTCAACTTCCAAGTTTAACGGACGTGTCTTGTTAACCCCGGAACAAGATTCTGGTGACAGAGAAATAACTTGTAATTAAAATACGGAAACTGGATTAAATAAACTATAATTCTGAATGACAATAAGCATCGAGATATCAGCTCCAAGCGAGAAATCTGCGCGGTGGGATGGTTGAAATATAACTCGCTATGCGGTATAACGATCAATAATGCATCGCATGATATCGTTGATCCTTTTGTATCAATTCATCATATTGTCACGAAAAAAATTTCCACATAGCAATTTCCACTATATTCTCGCCATTGTAAAAGCAGATTCAATCATCACTTTTTAGCACATATACATATTGCAATTTCGAATATCACCTGAACGGATGCAGTCATTGGCACAAGGCGATCTTTCTGTCTGTATAACCAAGTCTCAGTGACGTTTTTTCAGGTACAATGAACAGATATGAAATTTTTTAAAACAATTTACTCGTGCGTCATGTGTGCGTCTTGGTGGTCGGTAATGTCGATAGATCACTCGTAGTATCCATCTTCGATCATCTCCGTATAACTCTGTGATGTTTGCCGCTAGTCGTGGAGGTATGCCGATTTATCTGTTGCGGATAGTTATCGATGTTTTGAATTGAATCGCGTGCGATTGATCGACTGTTATACGTCAGTAATCGATTCGTGAGCTTATGGTCGTGGATTGAAACAGGCATTCTGGAAGCTTTCCAATTAATGTGAAGCCCACAAAACCTCATTAAAGATATTGTCTTACGCAGATGGGTATGTATGTATATGGTATATGATCGAAAACTATTCAAGTATCGCCATTCATGAATCGGTGATAAAAATAATATCACTATAATAAATACCACGATCGTTGTAATGAATTAGATCAAACTGCCATCCACCACTGCACACAAGTCGGTAACCCTGTCATGAATGTCCGTTACAATTAGCCGAGCAAAATAGTATATATGTATGTGAGAAAAATTCTTTTTCGGCTAATTGAAGAATGTATAGGAAATATACGCAACCTACTGTATACATAAGTACATTATACCTTCATGCTAATACTGTCGAGAATTCTGGAGTAGGTATATCGCCGAGTGAAGTTAATGAGACCAATGTACCAAGAGTGGGGTGAGGGCGAGTCCCTCGTGGGTATCGTTAGGACATGGACGAACGTGAATGAAAACAATGTTATCATAACCGAAGTTCTGATGTGTGTGTATATTTATATTTCTCACCTAGGAAATCCGAAAGCCACCTGGTTCTCATCACCATACAATGGATACTCGCGCTGTTTGGTAACAGCAGCTGCTGGGAGTTCGGCTGACTTCTTTCTCGAGCCTTGTAAATTGGCTTGAAATAATTACCATATATCTATATACAAATGCTATACATATATACAGGGTTCCGAAAACGCTGATGTGTGGTATATGTCACGCGAGACATGGTGCGAACGGTAATTTAGCGGTGAGTATGGTAACGCGAGAATTGAAAACAGTCTCCTCCTGGTTGGTTTAAACCAAATAGTAATTAGGTCAGGGCTCGAAACTCCGGCAAGTGGATTGCACATGTAGATCGTAGGTACTTGTTGGAGTTACAACTCTCGCCGTATACTACTGTTTAAACGTGAAGTTTCAACCACGTGAATGTGGCCAGTTTGGGACCTGTTCAACGCTTTCTATCATGTGTAAAATTGACGAATTCTATGGCCATACCACGCTTTGATCTGACATGTTAATTCCGATAATACACGCTGGTGATTCCACTCGATATTTAGTTGCCCTGAATGTTGCATTATATGTATACGATTTACTGATTGCAATACTTCATCGTTCAGTTACGCTCCTGTATACCCATGGCTATAAAGCATTTAAATATATGCAAATGAAAGAGTTTTAAGTAGTTGGTATATCGATTATTCGCCGTTGGCTTATGGTAAAATTGGAAGCGGTCAGAATAATGAGTGGAATTGTACACGGATCTGATTCTAATGACGGGTTAGATAGGCCAATAGGTTACCAGTTCTGTTCCGAGCTGGAGATCAGACAGCTTTCTAATCAGCTAGAACTTGGCATGTATTTCACTTCTATGGTGTATGTGCTACTGCAGCTTTAGAGATTACAGTACCTACCTTTTTTCATTTATCATATAACACTACATTGTAACAATGGCTTATCGACAATACAGCTATGAGTATAGAATATGTATAAAGTCACCCGCTCAAATCGTAATTCAAAAAGCGTGTGAAAGTATATCCAAAGGAAAAACAAAACTATCGAGTATAGGACATACACGTAATACTGTGGAAATTTTACGCGAGTTTGTTTTACATGCATCGTGGGAGTATTTATTTTTTACACATCATCAACCTAGGGTTAGAGTCGTTTCAAGTAGAGTTTACCGATTCTTAATAAAGGTAGAGAAATAATTGTGAAAATGACAACCTGTACGAACAACATTTGTAAATAATTGAAAAACCACTGTTGGCGTAAGATGAATTGAAACGTTACAAGAGAACTGATAACAATCGACATTCAATTAGTAGATCAATCGCGATTCTAGTTACAGAACAATGTATAAAGGGAAGGAGAATGAAGCTTATTGTTATAGCTGTGTAAAGACGAGAGATTTGAAATGAAAAAAAGAAAAAACTAAAGCTGAATGAAGTCTAGTTCGTGATTGTTAATTGAATTTCCAACACTTTACTGTCCGTAAGATTGTGCCACGCGTATTGTTAGCTGTTGTACTAATACAGTATTCTGCAAGCGTATACAATTAGCAAACTACGATTCTTATACTACCTGGCTAATGGCAAGGAGCAAGACTTGAGATTCTGATTTAAATCTTAATCTGCAACAATGGCCCACTTTGGCTCTCGACATACTTTCACGCTCTTCAAAAAAATAAATAAAAAAAAACTCACTGGCTGTATCCTAGATGAAAAAAATTTCTAGTCTTGAGTACACACTTCATTGACATGATGATGCGAAACAATGCAAAACAATGCAAAACTAAATAATTCTACCCCATGTGTCCAGATTCCTTCGTGGCTGATACTATAAGTTGCGGTTTGAAAATTGTATAGAATGCAGTTCGCGATCTAGCTTCAGACTTACAAAGGTAGGTCTGCAGACTTGAAGAATGTCTGAGGTTGAGCCTAGAGGTCCGTGCAATATATGACGGAAGATAAGTTACGGAGTTCAGGTCACGCGAGCCAGAAGAAAGTGGCAGCTAACGCCGGAGGGTCGCTACCCCAACCCTATTTGACCTGTTGAACCTTTTTATTCTATGTATTTCTTTTCTCGTTACCGAGCCTCACTGAGCACGAGTGACGTCGTGTCCGAAGAGGAGGATATCCTTATTACTCTACGATCGAAATCTGACGAGCAATTCGAAGATATGTGTATCGGAAACGTCGACATTATTTTAAGTATTATGTAAAAAACAGCATCAAAATAAAATATGGTACAAAATTGATTGACTATTCTAAAGCGAGTGTAGACTTTCGCAACGAGACAAAAGTTATCAATTTTAAAAGTCACACAGACTGAAAAAATTGAAAAAATTTTAGAATTTTTACAAAAACTGTTCAACGTAAGGAGATACGGTTTTTTCGATAAGGTTTGTGCTCAAAGAAATAACAATCTGGTACCAACCCGAAATCCATATTTTTCGCAAGCTATGAAATCAATTTCAATATCGTTCTAGCAGATGATGGGCATGTAAGGTTAGAAGAAGAATGGCACTTAAGTGAATAAGAGAATGGTCAATAGTATTGTCAATAGAGTTGATAGACCCGGTGTCCTTCTAGCGAAGATGAAGACATATGGATAAATGTACAGATTGCATATATAGACATTAGTTAGGCACTCGCCACAGCTATAGTTTACAATTATCTATGTAGGTGTTGGTTCCCAGCACTGATCAGTCGCATTCCCGCGAGTACGTTACAGTCTACAATAGCAAATTACTTCACTTTCTACAATCTGCCTTATTAATCTCGAAAGCAGGCGTACCATTATCTAAGTCGGAAGCAAATTCAAGCGTCGAGGCGCTATGGTAACAAACATCTGCGATAGTAGGTAGGTAGGTAGATACACAGACCTAGCCTATCTCTCTTTAGCGTATGGATATGCAGTGTGCTAAGCAATAATTGGTAATTAGCGAGCGGAAAAGAGTTGGTTTTATTATCACGATTCTTTTGCGTGAGTTCGCTACCCGGCACGGAACTGCCAAAGATTTCCTTTCCCCGTCCGTGGAGTATAGGTGTACATCTTGATTCTATAACCCACGGGAAACAAAGGTTCGGCGTACCCTAAACCACCTAAAACTATATTCGCCAAATTATGGGATATAAAAGTGGTAAAAAAAATTACGAGGGATAAGGAAAAAAAAAATTACTGTGGGAACTGGCGCGAAGCTGAACAAGTATTGGACGTAACAAATACAGACAGCAAATTCATGCAGTTGTGAGTTTTTCGTTCTCAGTCTCTTTGGTGATGCTTGTGGTCAGCTGACTTTGGCGTGAGACCAGGCAACCTTTGACGTGGTTTTAAGCTCCCTGAAGGCACTGGTTGCACTTGTGCCCCATATTATTTCGTCTGGATTCTCGAAGGACCAAGAACGTAATTATAGAATATTATGCAGAGCGATGGTCAGGCTTGTTGAACAGCATCATCGAAAGCCAAGGGGATGAAAGGAGACGAACAGAGGAGGAAAATTATGTTTGAAATGAACGTTTAATTCCGGGCTGCAGAATGAGACAGAAAGAGAGAGAAAGAAAGAAAGAGACAGAGAAGGAGAAACTGGAACCAGTGCATGTCTCGGTTTACAGAGAACGACGTAAGATCAGTTGTGGCCATCGTGAATGCCAGGCTTGTCTTACTTTACTTTACTTTGCTTCACTTTACTTTACTTTACTTTACTTTACTTTACTTTACTTTACTTTACCTTACCTTACCGTACCTTACCAAGCCAGGACAGGTCGCAGTCAGCCGTGACCACGACGGCAGCTGCAGCTTGCAACTGACTGCACGAAGAGATAATCGAGGTAGCAGTCGCAATTCGCAAACGTTTCAGAATGGTATTGCGTCAAGACGCACCTGCCTTCGGAACTTGGTTTTGTACTATATCCGCCCTTTTTGTTTATCAGAATTTAGATATACAGTTGAAACCTGATGAGACAGAGAGAGAGAGAGAGAGAGAAGAAACCTATTCATTGTTCATGAACAGTGAAATCATCAATGACACGATCAACGTTTCGCAGCTCATTCCGACTAGCTGTGTAATTCTGACGGTCGAGCAATTCGATATTGACCACATGACCACACGAATAACGATACAAAATTGCGCAAGTTAATCGACAGGAAACTTGGTGAAATAGATAATAGACGAGAAATCGACTTTCTAGATTTTATTTACACCATCGATATATATTTCTCTGTGTACAGCAAGTGTCCCCACGGGTTTAAAATCTCGTGTCTAGTCTGGTCGACGTCTGGTAGGTATACAGGTAGCTTAGAGATCGGTATACTTTATTTACTTATTTTATTTTATATTATATTATTTTTATTTTACAACCCTTTTGACGCCATCTTGGAAGTCTCACCTTATACGGATTGTTTATTGCTCGTTATAATAGTACTAGGTAGGTATAAGTACTTTGTAGTTCGCGGCGAAACACCACCCGAGGAAACAGCAGCGCGATCAAGATATCGATAAGATCCTTGCCGCCAACGAGAGGATTTATTAACTCTCCCTCTTTCAGTTTTGACCGAACAATAATCACGAGCTTGTAATATACCTACTTGCTGGTAGCAAATAGCGAGCAAGTATGTACATACATACCTACATACATATATCCGTAGGAATTTAAACTCTGCAAAGTTTAACGTCCATGAAGTAGATATTTGTATGCCTCTCTGTACCTAGTTCGTAAAAAAACAAAAAATGTATATACCTATACATCGATATTGCATCGTAGTTGACTTATGTAACACTCTTGTAACGTAAGAATAATGGGTATAATTATCTTAACGTTCCGTTACAGTAATCGCTGATTCCTGATATTATAGCTGTAATTAATACTATTGCATTGTAAGTTGAAGTTTTAGGAAGGTGCACAGATATTATAATGTTTATGTTAAAATAATGAAATTCCTCAATATTATTAAAAAATTTTATCTCATATGAAAGATTAATTTGAACACTTTACCCATCGATTACACAATTGATGTCGATTCTCTGTCGAAGGATTCTTTAAAATATATTTTCACTTAGGTAATTTGAAAGTATGTATTTATATACGTAAGTAGGTATGTAACATCCTAATTTCACATTTATAAGTAGAGAATTTGCTTCAATGAACCGTATAGGTATATGTACAAGTACTTGTACGACATCGCTGAGTAGTATAATGATATTAAATAATTGCATAAGAGGTACGTATACCTACCTATGTGGGTATAATGTATATATGTATGATGAAATACGACGTACTTAATATATTTATCATACTAGGTATGTATGTACCAGTACCTATGTAGCAAAAATGTTTTTTGGACTATAGATCGTGTAAAAAATTATGGTATTTCGTAAATTATACTATGGGTATATATTTACGATCTATATTGGCGTGAATTTCATTTTCTTTTCTCAACTACTTTATCTAACACAAGTCAATCTATGACTAAACTAGCTCTTAGCCATTAGTGTTATAACGTAAATAGTTGGGTAATTAATGATCGTTAAACTAATGAAATAATTGTAATTGCTATGGTTATATAGGTATATTTGCAACGGAAATGAAACGGTGATAAACGCATGATTGGCATTGCCATTCAGAATCCGAATTTAGTCAAATTTCACGCAAGTATATCGAATCATTCTGCATCGGTGATTTTACTGATCTCCTCCATTCATTCTTTGATAAGAAAAAAAATAGAAAAATATTTACCGATATATTTAGATTTTTACTTTATTTATTTATTTCTTTTTTTGGTAAAAACAGGTGAACGTTGTAATTTATTCATGCACTTCTACTTATCCAACATAATCAACGAATACAATAGTTTTCAAGTAGATATTTCCCCGGACCACCGTTCTGATGATTGACAATTTTTTATTAATTAGAGTATTTCTTGTTATTTTCATTATGTAGATCGATTTGAATATCCCATACAATTTTCAGTGGCAAAAATCTCCCGTTAGTACTGAACGTCTTCTGCTTATAAAATAGTAGGAGTAGGTATCCGAGATGTTGTATAATTACTTTGAGCCTTATCAAATATTATCATTATTTTTTTTTTTTTCTGGTTTTATGTTTCCCGATTTTTATAATGAAATCCATAAAATTAAAAATCCTTGAACACGTATCAGCTTATTCTGAAAGTATATCAGAAATTTGAAGTTTGAATATACGTCTGTATATTAATCTGTAAGTACGTAGATCGTTTTACGAGGTAATTACTAACGCTACTACCGACAAAGATTACTCAATTATTGCATGAAATGCCGTACTAACTTCATGTGCGAATGCAACGCATATAATAGATACTATAAATAACGGTTTCTAAGATTTCTACCCGGCCACGGATCACTGACCGAGCCTTTTTCTCCATTTAAGGTATTATTCCACGCAAATTCTCCTCCACCGTTATACTTCGACACAATAAGATAAGCATATATACAATAATTGCCATAAAATATTCGAAATATGTATAACCTATTCAGTACATCGATATTTTATCTCATTATAAAATTTAGCACAAAGATATAAGTATCCAAAAATTTACTGCATTCATTTTTACCTGCAAGTATCGTTTATTAATGAATTACCTATTCCCAGTTCATTTGATCTCAAAAGTGCATATCATTTGCAGAGTATCTCTGCAGAACTGTGAAAAAATTTCAATCAAAGCTTTTTTTTTTTTGGTTTTTTTTTTCACAAGATTTACTACCCTAGTAATCGACAATTTTATTTTATTTGGATTGATCTAGGACCTACAAACCTACAATTTACTACTGAACCATACGAATGTGGCATGTATACGTTTTACCATGAAGTACAGCCCATTGACATTATGATATTATTCATCATTCGGTCATAAATAAAAGAATACAGCAACCACGGAAGTCAGTTATATACATACCCATATGTATACTGATAACTGCAGGCTTATGTGCGGTCTACCGTGATGAAACGGACAGTATAGGTGGACATTTATCTATGTATGCACTTCGATGTATATACATATACGTTTACAATCGTATAATATGTCTATACCACTACGGTAAAACGGCAACGTGCCAGAGAACATTGTGTAAGTTTTAGATAGTTTATGGGTTCAACGGTGGAATACAAATCCAAATATGATCTACGATCAGGTCCACGTATCGTTTTCGAGTATTAGATTCAAAGCTGGCTTCACAACTTGAACCCATAGATTATAAAATTTCTAGATATGAACTGTTCCGCGTCATAACCGGTTTGGATTTTATAGTGAAATCAATAACGTCGATTTAAATCGAATAAAACATTAGTAACGAGGAATTGAAGCTAAGGGATTGAACATCAGGTTTTTTCTTGCAGGAAATTTTTTTATTTCTTAAATTTTTTTTTTTTTTCATGTTTTCTTTACGTTTTGTGTGCAGATTCAAATATCGGTCCATGGACTGGTGATAATGGGATGCGATAGCCTCGAGCAGTAATAAATATTTGAAAATACCTATATGTGTGTGAAAGCAGAACAAAAACGTGACTCCTGCAGTACCGATAATGGTGAAAGTGTTTTACCACTAGCAGCCAATCTGTTGAATCCAGTGAACGGCTTAGCACACCACAAGATTGATCGAAACGTGTTGGAATCCGAAAAGATAAAACCATCGCGTGGAAATAACGTGAAATTCAACTTTGCTACAATCATGTCATAGATGTTAACAATGAAGAAGCTAAATCCTACGTATCTGTACATAAATCTCTGTAGAAGTGCAGCTAGCGAGTTTATTTCTCAGCATGTTTATTAATTGCAAAAATAAATTAAAACAAAAATATTTCACTTGGGTATGTATGTCCCTAAATCAGGTAAAAAGATGTGAACAATGGGGTACTTTTATGCTCGAATAAATTTCTATATAAGAATTAGTCAAGCCGTGTCAGTAATTGTAATGAATTCGATTACAGATGGCTGCCATGTATTGATTAGCCTGATGAAATACGTGTTTAATGAATTTTTTACTTGATCTACAGGTAGGTATTGTAGACCGTTGTCAATTCCGTATAATAGTAGAAAATTTGACCAATTGTTGATACGTGACGAGTTCAGTTTCGAAGTATTTCTTTCATCCCATACATACCATACATATATATGTATACCTCGGTTATAAAAGTTTATAACTCAGAATTCAATTCATGTATAGCTACAAAGCGAAATCCATCGACTTAAAGAACGGAAATGTGACGTAAGACGGATTGATCTGCGCATTCAATATGCCTTCACTTATATAGCAGATATGAATATCAAATTCACGTATACTAATACTAACGGATAGCATATTCGTTCGGTTACGACGAATCTATCAAGTTTCGTACTTGAGAAAGGTATTTGAAAAGTTTATGAAAAAGTGGGTTCAAGAATCTACCGAAGATAAGATTCATTTAGTTCGTATATGTATAGGTACGTACAGTTGTAATTTTGTGAAAAGGGAAACTCACTTAGGTAATGGGAACTTGTAATAAGGTATATAAATGCAGTTTAACTCTAGCTTATCACGCACAACCTCTTATTATATACGTTTGGTCTGTCGAGAAGTCGAGCAAATCGCACCTGCACCAGGTCAATCGTGGAATCTAGTATTGGCACGCAATCTGATCCAGGGCAACACTAAAGGTGCAAGATCTCACGGTATAACCGCAAAATATCTACCAAGTCACGCTCTCTTATACCAGTCCGAGTCTAACACCTCAACGATCCCTTTTTCCAAACCGATCGTAAGGTTATGGTTAGATTGATAAAAAAAAAAAAAAACAAAAAAACAAACAAAAATCAAAACCAACAGAATAAAACAAAAAATAAGGAAACCTGTATATCCGATTATGCACATAATTTGGGTATAGGCATCGTCTCATGTTGAATTTAGGACGTACCTATATTACGTATCAAGTTTATATTCAGTAAACGTTTAGATATACGTGAAAGAACAGTAAGTTTGAAAGGTACGAGCGCGGTGATGTGATGAAAACCATTATAAAAAGGAATGCATAGTATTTTTTTTTTGTTTCTTTTTTTTTTTTGTTGGTTTTTGTATGGAGTAAAAATTACCACCGGAAGCAATTTTAGCGAGACAAAAGATGAATGTATAATTATACGTGGAGCGTGTTTCGATTGACATTTTGCAACATAATAATAATAATAAAAAAACGAAAAAAAAAAAAACAAAAAAACTATGAGAAGAAAAATAAAAAAAAAGAAACAACCTTTTGTGGCAACATTTTCAAACAAAAAAAATATGTTACGTCGTGTTGCTCGTTACTTAATACAATATTACTGGCAGTATATCGAAAGCAGTTAAGTACAGCTACGAAGAAATGTATCGATCTATAGTGACGATAGTAAAAGGTGAAAGCTGTGTACATACATCGGTAAAAATTGTATGAATAAGTAGAAAAAAAAAAAAATCCACTCAAATTATTTTTGCAATAAAACTACATATCAGATTAGATACGTAAGCGATCGCGGTAAAGACTACTTATAATATATTTTTATTTTCGTTTTTTTCTTCATAAATGAAAATGCGTACAGCAGTTGGATACCGACGTATATGAACAAGAGTTGAAAGGTTAAGTAAACGTGCACCTGGTCTGCATACGGAGATACGTGTCGTAGTGAAATCTTGCAAAACCTTCCGGCTCCGTTATCTGAAGAACCGTTTTCATCGGAGAAGTAAACTTTCTGTATGTAAAGGCGCATGAATCTCTCTGTGTAATTAAAAGACATAGAATTCCGTTATCCAGGTTTCCTGCTGCAGGCTATTGTAAGGCTTAAATTAAAACGGTAAATAGTTGGCAAGTACAAGCGGAAAGAATGACGGTATAAAATCATTTGCGACAAGCCCATAAGACTCGATTATACATGCGACATAATTGGTTAAACTTTTTATTTACGTGACCAGACATAACGTACATATTCTTAACAGAAAAAAAAAAAAATAAATAAAATTCTGTGAGTTTTCAGTCAAATCTTATCCAACAAGAATGCTAAGACGTATATCTGACAGCATGACATGCATATGCGATATCTCTTTTACAATTTCATCTTGTTTATAGTTTCAGTATGTTTTACCTAAAACATTTCAAGACTATGAGAGAAACCGAATCACGTCTTTCCAGTCTTGAAGATAATGTGAAAAATATTAGTTCTCTTTTCCGTGAATACTTATACCTACTAGGTAAACCTGCTTCACACACTAATCAACTAGATTCGATCAGACGCGTGTGGTCCTCAAGATTATTATACCTAAGTTAAAAAATTCCTCGGACTTCTTCTTACGTAAAGAAGTAATAGTAGGTGAGGTATATTCTATTTCATTGTTAAAAAATAAAAATAAGTAAAAAAAAAAAAAAAAACGTTTTATATAAAGTTTCATTAATATACCTATACGTTTACATTCATCGAAGCGTTCCGCTATGCTGCTCTTCTACTAAAGAACATCTAATAACGGCACAATTAATGTCTACATGGAATTGATCGCCATTATACGTATGTACATACATATCTACCGTTAGTAATCCAAACTTTAGTAAGCGCAGATTGTTTCAGACTCTTTATTCTATCATCCCACTTTTACATCTCTCGTTTCATTAAATAATTATCAATTTTCTTAATGACGGCAATCTTGCAACTATAGTAAAGATGAGGCGTATAATCTTGAAGTGGGGCTCTTCTTACAGAAGATGAACTCAAAGTGTACTAGTTCAAGTGGATTTAAACTTTGCGAAAATTTCTATTAGTTGTATATTCTAACTTTGCAGAAAATACTTCTTCCTGAATTCACTGCAGATAAATCGAGTTCGCTTCACGCTAGTGAATATTCTTTTTCGAATCCATATATGCACAGATTAGGTCAAGAGATTTAGATAAAAGTTCACTTAGACTACTTCAGATCGGATGCTGTGTCGTAATCTTTTGTTTTTCGAGTGAAATTCAATAGCGATAAGCCTGACTGTAAGCATGGCATCAAGTAAAATCTCGAAAAGTCTATTCCCATTTCTGTATCATGCTACAGTTTTCTCGATCTTTTACTCGTTTCCTAAACGATTTACAAAATAGATGGATTTTAGAATAGGAAATAGATACTTTTACAGATATTTAATTTCTTGTACAGAGTTCGCGTATATATATATCCGAAGTAAAAGTTCAGTCTACGACTTTGGAAGTTCTAAGATTCTTATAGTGATCGATTAACCCCACCTTTCCTCTGACATTTTTCCAAGCTTTCAATTCTCTAGGACTATATCTGAGCAGCGTGCTTACTCAACAAAGTGCAATTCGAGGTTCTTCCGAATTTACGAGGAACAGTTTCGTTCAAGATTTCTAACTCTAGTTTCGTTTGCTTTGGTGATATCTTCTCTAACTCCATTATATCAGAAAGCGTGAAGTCTTTGACTTTGTCTCAAGTAATCAAATAACGCGAAGTGTCTTTTTCAGGGCTTTATCATCCCTTCAGATTTTCAATGGTCTCCTCTCATTAAAGAACACCAAAAGTCACATTGTTATCACTGCAGTAATCAGTCAAGTAATTAAACACGATCATTCGTTACTGTAATATACCATTTTTTGTCCTCTAATGTTTCGTTAAATATATTATCAATGGAATTGGGACACCGATACAAAAAGCTTAGCGGTCTATGCTCTGACCCTATTATCGAAGAAGTTACAGAATTTCATCCACCGAACCTCGACGCCGTAACCCTCATCAGCTGGTGCACAATTTCAGATTTACAATTGGCAATTTGCGATTTCCAATACCGAACCGACCAGCGTGTGTCGTCGATATCCGGAGGAAAAGGTCGTACAGCGATGGAAATCGCGACGCTGAGGTCTGCAGAATTTAAGAATTACTACTGGGCAATTATTTGGTTAATTCAGTAGTGCAAATCGGCACAGGGCTTGTCGGGTAAAGAAGTTTTGCATTAATTAGATTTACTAACCCGATTGTATCGTTTGAGTTACTCAACCTTTTCCGATCACATTTTGCAAAGTGGCAACTCACCATAACGGTGTTTCAATGGACCATCTGCCAGCCCAGGGGGTGAATAAATAATGCAGGCGAAGGTTTCCACAAATATCGATAATACCAATTAAGTAATTCAGTATTTACGGATAAAATTACCAATTTTGATCAGAAATATGGAACGACGAGTACACACGATGAGTAGTGCAGTGGATAAAACATTGGGTCAAATTTCTCCAAATGATGGAAAATTTCATTTGTGTATTTTATTACTTTCGAAAATCGTGGATAACAAGATAGATTTGATTCCAACCGAACGTGATGTTCTCTTCTAGACTGTAAAAATGATCCTTTTTCACAAAGGTAACTTTTTACGTATACTTCGAATGAACAACAAAAGTATATTATTTAAAGTGGAGGATAGCTGGAATTCCGGAAATTTACCAGGAATTGTGAAGGGTGAACGGCTGAGAAGCTTTCAAAAAACAAAGGTTGAAATTTTACAACGATGAGTCTGTACGGAATAAGCGTTTTTTTTTTTTTATATCTTACTCTGTCTTCATGAGTCTGTTGTCTGAATTCTAATACATATTTTGTCGATAATAAAATCTCCGACTTATTAACCTCTGTGATAAAGTTTTTTCGATATATTTTTTCCATTCAAACTTTTCCAAGTTTTTATTTTTATTTTTTGAGTCCTCGTCCTTTTATAATTTCTTTTAGCTGATCGAATGAGCTCTATAGGAATATATTCTAGATACGTTTCACGTTTTATCATACAATAAAATATAATCTGTTTTATACGGTAAAAAAAAAAGTTTATCACGCTCGAAGTGAACGACTTAATTTGTTCAAAAATAAGGGATCTCTTAGTACTTATAAGGACCGGATAATGAAAAATTTGATATACCTAATTATTATACCTTCCTTGGTGATATCACCACATATTACGTTACTAATAATTTGACAATAAACTGCAGCTGTTTCCACGTTGAAAATAATTACGGAAGCAGTAGATATGCGTATGTGGGTTTCAGTGCAATCATGCATCGGTCCACGTCACACACATGCATTAGAGCTACCTCCCAACGGCTCGTCATCCCCTCGAATGAATTAACGCTATTGAATTTTCCTGACCATCCGCAAGTATAGGTACTGTATGGCCACATTGACTGTACAATCGCCAGGAACAAGGCCATTACGGTATTGTAGTAGCAGAAACCTTGACCTTTAATCCATAAATCGTTTTCATACACAGATGAAATAATTTTTACCTATAATAACGCGAAAGTCAATGGAACAAAAATAATTATCTATTTATAGCTATCGGGTTTTGTTATTTATTAATGCCATCGATTATCAACATTTGGGAATAAGGTATGAAACAAAAAAATTAAATAAAATAATAATTTTAATAATAATATCGGTACTCACTGTTTAATTTACGAAAATTTTTGATATCCATACAAGAACGTAATCCTTTCTATATGTATTACTTATTGTCGGATCCCTATACACTTTCAATCGTCAAGAAATTAGTCGAAGAGAAAACCGATAACTTAGTGACACGAAAAAATATCTAATAAATATTTATCGTTCGAAAGATGCACCGTGCGCACGTGGAAAGTGAAGTATACATGTTACATATTACGAATCTTGTTTTTCTCAAGATGGAATGTTTTAAGGAGTGAGCCAATCACAGTATGTAAAGTGTGGAAGCAAAAAGTGGTGATATTGCATCGAACGAGGTTATTCAAAGCGTCTACGTTGTAATTATGGTTATCACACCGTACCGTAAGTCGCTATTATCTTGTCTCAGTTATAACTCTTGAATATTAGTACCTAAGTATAGATGTGAGATATACGTTGTATCCGCAGCTTCATTTCTATATTATTTTACGTTGCCATCACCGTTGGTGATTTTTTTTAACTTTTTTACTTAACGACATTAATTTAACGGCTAAATAAACGTCCGCTGTTAAACCAGGTTAACCTTAGGCCTTAGGGTCCCGGAAAAATGTACCAAAATATTAACCAACCGTGAAACGAAGCGTAATCTTACCGTGAAGCCTGCAGCTGTAAGTGATACTTTTTCAATAGTTTAAAACCGATAATCAAACTACGGTTAAGTTCCGTGAAGAATCCATAGAAATTTCGGAGGAAACTATATCTAAACTATAATCTTCCAGATATTAGGATATCCAATAATCCATACGGACTTCCTGATTCTTAAGATCTAGGACATCAATTTCTTCTTTAAGCTTTTGTTAAGAGGCTGCACAGCTGCAGCTTAAGAATGAATAACCTCTTTCTCGATAAAGATATTAAATGCAACAGATGAATCTTATTGTTAAACGTACGTATAGTCTCGTCTACAAATACTTTACATCGTTATTCTTTACTGTTAGATAAGCTATTGCAACGCCTGAGGGGGGTCTCGAATAAATTTAACACACGGTAAGAACGGTCGCATCCGAACTTGGCATGGGTACAATAAAATTGAAGACTTAAGTCTGATATTATCCGGTTTGGTAGACAGAATTGTACTAATAAAATCGTACAGGGATTCCCGGTGCTGCGGCATGGGCAAGTCGTAAAATTGAAATTTACGTGAGTTTGGTTGTAAATAACGTTCAGGTGGCCCCTGCAACGTCCAGAGTTCGGTATACTCACATGGTTACATATGCATATGTAAGCATATGGATGAGCAATAATAAGAAGATGCACCCCACGCAGAGATTGCAGATGCCGCAAGAAATTCAGAGAGAGAGAAGGGGAAATTTTTCTATGCAGTATTCGATTATTCTATATGCAACATATTCGTGTGCGTAGGCGAGTAAACGACGAAAGAAAATGAACTCTGTACAAGACAAGTTTTAAATAATAGAAAAACAGAAATGATATGATTAAATCAGACGATGAATTGAATACGAAACAAGTCTAGAGTGTTTTCCCATACATAAGATAAACATCAAATTTAAATTCCGTTCCATGGCTCATTAGTCATTATTTAATTTCTTGTATATTTTCTTTAAATACATCTGTGAATGCGTTTGATTACCGATAACCACGAAGTAGTTATCTCATCGTTAAAGTCAACCGCATCCTTCACTGATTCCTCTTTATTATTTCCGGCGCGTGATGGCTAAATGAGTTTCTGTTAAGTAATTTTTTTACAATTTATTTCACTATGCATTTGACTATACTCATATCTCATATGTTACAATATCCAATTAGGCGTTAGTTAAAATAACAATTTATTACCGAGTATTAACAATAAGTGAATGTCTAATTTTCCGTTTAATTTTTCAGTTTTTTAAACTTACATCGATATTGAAACACTTCTTTAGTTGTAAAATATAAACCGAGCTACGTACCTGATATCACAAAAAAAAAAAAAAAAGTACAAAATTTTGATCATCATATTTGAATATTTCCTAACCGAATCGAGTCTTGAATACCTACATTACGTTATTTACAGACTAACTTTTAGCCTGTGTAAAATGATTCGAGTCACGCGATACTGGTCACTAATTGCGTAGCAGAAGAAGCTCCGAGAATGTAAAAAAAAGTTGGTTATAATATGTGGGCATATCCGGGGATATATCTAATCTCAAAGCTATAGATAATAATAATGACATTTGATATACACATCATTATATATGTATGCGGTATATAAGCTGATGTTAAATTTTCATCATTCAAAGGTGCATTATAATTGATCTAATTTCAATCCAATAAGCATATTCTGGATTACCATAAGCTCTGCAAGTGTTAAGCAGATGTAATTTGTTGCAGATTAATGCGCGAATGACAGTGTGGGCATTGGTATAAGGCACGTTGTAACTATTTAACAAAAATTACCTGTTAGAAAGTAGGTAGGTACATACGTACATACATACATAGATACATACCTACTTGAGAGTGGGTTTACGCGTAGAAACGTCATTTCTAAACAAAGGTCAGCATCATGCCGCTATAATGTGCGGTATAGTTACAGGGTCTGCATGTTTCTATAATATATCTGTCTATATGTGGTAGAATGGCATATATTCCGTACATATATACCTACTTATATCTACATATATCAACTTCAACATTAACTTTCTTGGGAAGTTTGCAATTTACTATCGTCCAGTTTTACGCAACGTAATTTGGTTCCGCTCCAGCTTATATGATTTTCTCATAAGCGAATGTACATACAATATCTAATCCAATATTTACCGTTTTTACTAACACATATTTAAACATATTTGTTACATATGGACTACCCTGTATAAAATATTGACTCAAAAGTCGGTAAAGATGTGAATAAATCACACTCCTTTAAAAACCCCAAGTGAAACGTGTATCTTATCCAGCACTATTGTAGTGTACATTTTGTTCGATAAAACCTTAAGTGCTGATCATCCTCCGGTAGATAAGAGTACACTGTGTCGTATTTCTTCTTGAGATATTTCCTCGAGTTTGGAGATTCTGTTATATACCTTCAAAATAAAAGGTAGTTTAAGATTTACGAGTGGACAAATGATGAGCAAAATAAACAAATAAAAAATACACTATAAGATTCTGAACTCTGAACTGATGCTGGGCGTATTTTAGCCGATCTCTTCATCAAAACCGAGTAACGTATGTGACATAACGGATGTCCGGTTCGCTGATGTAATACCTTCTTCAGGATGACTAAAATGCTCGAATATATCTATAACGGAGGATTTATCTCCTTTTAGAAGCAACGTTCTGCTCGAATTTAAAACTCAGCCATATCTTCATAAAATTCCGACATACTTGGACCGGTCACTTCGTACACCTACATTAGCCAAGTATGTATGAAATATATTTGCACGTGAGTACAATTCACTATCAGAAACCTGCTCTACTAACTCCATCGTATACATACTGAATATACACAACTACACTGTCTCTGCTTTGTGATGTGATGTTGATGTGTGTGCAGTATGTAATCCAGACTAGGGTGCGTTACGTGGGTTGGTAAAAAACAAACGCCTTATATCTACCAAGAATTTACATCTAGATTATGGGACTTTTGTATGGAATCTGGTAGCGTCAGAGTCAAGTTAGAACGTCACTGTAATATATATCTGCAAAAACAGACACAGCATGGACCCGATGTAAATCGTTCATTGAACAACTGGAGTCCGTCCATACGGCTAACAGGTTTTTCGGGAAAAATTTCTCCGCATATTTCTATATGGGTAGGAATGTATGTACATACATACGTACATACACACGGAGAAATGGTTTCATTCAGAAATTCCCGCGATAGATAGAATTTGCACATGTTTCTAATATGAATTCCGAGACCTTCGATGCATTGAAGACGCTATGTTATTTTTTTAAAAACCGGTGATATGCCAGTTTCAATACGACTTGAACACCTGCAAAGATCCTATCACGATCTGCAGTAAGTTTCGCGACACAACTTTGCTCCATTATACGTAGGTTTGTATTGCGGTGTGGGTGTGTTTTTGTACGAGAAATCTGTAGGCAGTTGTAATATACCTGAAAATTTATCTGTATAAAATGACATTAGTAATTAACTCTTTCATCGCGTATGGGCTTTCATCGTAATACACTACGTAGGTGGGTAGTAGAGAGTTGAACAAGTAACTACTGCTGTAGTAATTAAACACACGTGTCTTCAAAGCGTTCCACTACCCTCTAGCTGGTAAACAGGCTAATCACAACTGTCTGACTCAATTTTAAACGATTTCTTAGATGACTATAACTTCTATAAGTAGCTACGTCGCTTGGATGTGCAGGGTTTATGAGCTTGCGAATTTGAATAACGAACAAACGTTATCAAAATATCGAAATTTTATCCAAAAATATGATTAAAAATTATTCTATTAAATTCATGATACTCGTTTAGTCAAATAAAATGCGATAAGTTTGTCAATGAGACTATAGTTGGATTGACTTTCGATTGTATTTACACTGCACGTGAGAGTGATGCTGTGTACTGAGTTGGAAAGAGGAGATATTATGTATGTTAGTGAGAAAACTGGTATAAATGGTTTTGACCGTTTCATCGATTTAGCATTAGCTTTATACGGCATAGGTATTAGGATAGATATTCGTGAAAAATGAAATACTTTAGTTTTGTGTAACCTCGAGTTATATCATACCTACTTCATATTAGATAGCCAATTCTGACGAAGTATCATCCGTTACCGTTACTTTCAATGGCTGTAAATTGTTTGAATATATTTATCTATGGCTTTAGACTTTAGACTTTAGACTCTGGAGTGTTACTGAAGGGTCTAGCATTATACCGAGATATGTGTTACGGCGTATATTGAAGGAATGACCAATAATTCAAGATCGTAAAACTTTTCTGTGATATACCTTATACATACCTGTATGCATTCTTCTTCCATAAAATATTATATATTCCTTGGGCACTTTCATGAAAACGATTTCGTGTGAATCACAGCTTTTGGTATTATTTCTAGAAATCGGTATGTAAACCACCCTTCCGATCAGTTTGTGTTTACTTTAATCTCATATCGTTTGACCAAACCTGGGAAAATATTATAACCGAGTGTTTGCAACAGACAGGTACTCGAAAAAAAAAAGAAAATTCCAAAATTTTACATTCTCCCTTTTACGTTGGTAAAATAAATTATTTACAGCTATAATTATAAAATAATTTTATAAGAATTTAGATACAGTGAATAAAATATAATTGTATCACTGTCTAGTGAAATAATTTAGCACAAAGCTGACTATTTCAAAAAGTTCAAAGGGATTATGTTTGAAATTACAGTAAAATTAGCTGGTTGAGAGAAAGTACGAATATAAAAATAAAAAAAACAACAAAAAAAATAAAAAATAGACTATATAAATATGAAAAACACACACAGTGCCGTAACAACAATCATTTTTATTACCCAGATCACGGGGAAAGGTGTGGCATGGTTAAATGCAGGTCTTCCAGTAAAGAGTCCGACAAAAAAGAGCATAATGCATTTATGGAAATAAAAATCAATATATAAAGAAATGGACAAAGTAACGGTACAGCAAGGCATGTACTAAATTACTATTCCTAGCTGGTAGTGAGTACCAGACAATTGACACCTATAATAGCGATAACAAGAATGATAATAAACAAGACAGACGTATTATACTGCAGCGGAACTCTTCGCCTGGTTTCAAACCTTTCAAAATGAAATTTATATACCTACTTTCGTTTCTTTATAAATGTAGATACCAAAAACGGAAATGAACAACTCCGCTCCCATGAGGACTATACAGCATTGATTCAGAGTCAAATGAATTATCGAAAACACTTTCAGACCCACGCAATGCTAATATTTGATGCGTAGGCTTATGGGGCTAACTAAGGTACTTGATCCGTGGTCGAAGAAACGTGACAACCATAGAGCAGCGCACCTGTCACCAAAGTTATTGAGAAATCTTGTCGCCCACATCTGTTTACGTTATACCTACTATATCCAGATATTTATAGTTTAACAGGATATCGTGATAGTGTAAGTATAGGTACTCTGCATGACCGCACATCGAGCTGCATCAGATCTTTTAAAGATAATTAATTTTGGATGGAAATTTTACTTCGAAAGATTCTCACGCTGTTCTTTATTTTACTGCACTCAAAATTTAATCCTTGTCTTTTGATTGCTCATGTCTAATGGCGATTTAATAATCGGAGTGTAGGCGTTAATATCTGATCTGTTTGACGACAAATCAGATTGACTAAGGCACAGTGATATTTCTTAATAAATTAAACGGTCTTAAGAATTTTTTTATTTATAATCAACTTCCTGCAGCTGATGCCCCAATGGCAATCATTATGATCGATACGGTTAGATTGATGGGTAAAATTATTTTAAACTTTGAAATTAAGTTTCAATGAAGAGAAGCATCGGGGCAGTTAATTACTGTCAATCAGTAGAAAGGTTAGAATATTTCATAACCATGTGAATATTGATATGAAAATATTTTCGCATCTTGATCATTGACGAGAAAATTAATAATCAATAAATTTAAACCGTTTCGATCTATTTCTGCATGCATAATATAGCTGATTAGAGATTTGAGTTGAACTGGTATATATATAAGGGTGTGTCTTTATGCTGTACCTTTACGGTATATAACGGAACGCAATAAGACAGATGGTCAGGAAATGAAATTTAAGATATGTAAATTCGCTGAAAGTGGTCTTGTAGACAGACAGTAATAATTTATCCACAAAAAGATATCATGCGATTAGAAACGAGATATAATATACTTAAATTGAAAAATGTAGAGTTGCTTGAACAATTGAACACAAGCCCCTTGTTAAAAAAGGGGGGGGGGGGGGGGGGGGGGGGGGGCCCGCAGGTGATAGCTTTAGTTCCCACAGGAAATGAAATTAAAAAAAATTTCAAGTCAAGCTTTGCACCAGTAATAATAATTTCAGATACACTTTTTCAAAATTATGACATCAGGTGGTTGACGTGGGCGGATGACGACCGTTACTTTCAAAAATGTGTTAAAAATCTCAGTGAATATTTTTTTCTGGAAATTTACTCATGCGCTACTTTCATTTAATAAATTCAACGAAATCGGATGTCTACTGAGATTTTTTTCAAGTACAATTTTTTCCGACTCCGTTTGTAAAAGTTTTCCTGAGTCATGATAGCATTCCGAATATCTCTGAACGGACTGAGCAATGCATGTGAACATAACTACATCTTATTGCGAGGTATGACGGAATATAAGAGAGCAGCGTTTCTAAGAATTTCATCTATTTTGTCCTGTATTTAACATATTTTCAGCATCCGTTGTCTAGCGCCATTCATTCATTCCCTAGTATTATTTGAAACTATTAAATTCTATGATAATTTCTTACCGCAGGCTTCCCGCTTCTTTGCTTGTCTGTTTCTTCTCGGTTATTTTATTTTCGTTTTTTCTCCTGAGACTTTCGACCATGATCATCGTCGACTCGACTGCAACGTCGTAAACACGCCGGTTTACTACCCGCAGCTTAATGTACAGTCGTTCCAAGTACCAACGTTGCGTTTGTACATCCAAGTATATATATATAAGTATTTGTCATATCCTGTAACACCTGTCGTCGACAAGTAGTAGACGTTCAACGGAAGTCAAGATGTTTGCTCTTGCCGATGGACCGCTTAACGGGAAGTCCTACAAGGTCCGTCATATTCACCAGGACCAAAAAGTATCTTAGCTGTAGAGAAATGGGCGAGGCTTTCCGGTCTCAAGGACCATGCAAACACTTGGCCATTGATGTATGCTAAACGCGGACGAATAAGGCCCCGAGCCCCTTGTAAGGCGAGACATTAATGAGAAAATGAAGCTTCTGATCGGATGAAGAGTCTCGAATTAAACCTCAAAGGAATAAGGATACAGGATACGATTAAGCCGGTGTAAGCGAGAGTGAGAGTAGATACGATGGATTATAAAATTGACTTTAATTGGTAGATCGAACGCCATAGTAAAGGTATAATGATACGAATGCTGAACGAATTTTTAATTTGTTATACCGGTAGGTAGGTAGGTAGGTAGGTAGGTAGGTAGGTATAGGTATATGGTAGTACGTTAAGATATACGTTAGATTTAATTCAATGACTTTTTGAATAAATTTTCAATCCAAGGAATTAACAAGGTGATAGAATAAAAACGAAATCACCATCTACTGGAGGCAATAATTTCAGTTTGGTATTTTTATCGTAAGAATTTCATTGCGGAAAGCCGACTTCCCTTCGGGCAGAATGTTATTTGTGACAATCGGATGTAGAAGTAGAAATTCGTGACTTGTATGCTAATCACTGGTTAAAGAATAAACTAACGGACGTAGATCAGCGGAGATGAGGTATGATAAAACGTCGGTTTATCTGTCAAGTCTTTTCAATTATTTTTCTAATACTTAGCCCGTTGAATTTTGAACTTTCTTTAAGCGTGGGTTTGTTTTTTAGTTTATCAAAGATGAGTTTATAACGGAGATCTTAATTGGACAGTTTTGAGAAGGCCTTTGAGGCTTGAAATGGCTAAATTTAAACTTGTCTTTATTCATCCTCGAAAGTCAAAAGGAGTACCACAAACTTTTATCGTAGGCCCGATAATATGAGTATAATAAAATGCCTGGAGGCTTAAGGTAAGCTTAACGTAAGGTGGAATTGCCGGGGTATGTCGTGAACGAAAATTATGTTCTGTAGGTTGTTCTTCGTATCCAAGATGGCTAAAAGTAAAAATAAATAAATAAAAACAAAAATAAAAAATAAATAAATAAATATCAAACACCTCGTTCTCCAGCCGTATAAAGTCGGCTCTGAAGGAGAATTAGCACATACGAATAGTGGCTGCGTTTATGCGTTTATATCGGTTGCGGTGGTGGCTGCAAAAGTAACAGCAGCAGCTGCACAAAGGGTTTTCTAAAATACAATGCAAATAGAAGGTGGTTAACCTTGGAAGCGGACACCACCTCTACAGAATCTATATACACATTACAACAAGCCGAGCCCCTCCCTTTCAATTCCTTAGTCGTTGCCGAAGTGCAAATATCGTTATTTGCAATAAACGTTAATGCATTTCATTTGCCCCCTCTCTTTGAAAGGAGCAAAAAAAGAAAAAAAAAAGGAGAAATTACAGCAAGAAAAATTGACCACAAACGAGAAACCTGGCGCACCCAAGTCGCCAAACAACCTCAAGTAAATATACAGCTTCCTCGACTACAGAAAAAAGGGTTTAAAAATTTATTCAGGATTTAAATTTTCACAGTGAGAATCGGTGCATATAGTGTAATGACTTAATCCTTGATGATTCAAATTGGCGGTCTCATTATTGGATTAAAATCAATAGTATAACCTCCAGTATCAAGAAATGAAAGAAAGCAGTTTAACCGGAAGATTTTTTTTCTCCATTTTCAAGGCTTCAAGTTTCTTTTTTTTTTTTCTTCTTGATCTTAAGTACACAGGTTTCACTCATATCAACGTTCAGTTCTTACTGTTATACGTTGTAAAGTAGCAGTCGATGTTACGTCAGTTGTTGTTCACACAGCACGTGGGCTGGAAGAGAACCAATCTCGTAAATTTTAAATCCACGTTCAGGTATGATTGTAAACAATTTCCAAAATGAAACGAATAAAAAACAGGGTTCACTCTGAAGCCTTATATATATATATATATATATATATATATATATATATATATATATATATATATATATATATATATATATATATATATATATATATATATATATATATATATATATATATATATATATATCCATATACGCATATACACACATGTGTATGCGTAGGTGTGTTTTAATCGAATCGATCGATCACACATTCCATATGACATACCACAGACTTGTTAAGATACGAGAATCATAGCCCAAAGAGAGTCCAAAAAATTTTCGAATAATATCACTAACATAAAATATGGATATTAATTAATTAACAACCACGAAACCTTCGACTAAAATTATACTGCAGACATCGAGCCCCATAACTTCGAATTTTCCATATATGAATAAAAAAAACAGTCGCCCATGAAGAAAATTATACCGAAAGGTATGATTAAGTGTTCTGTGTGATGTAAACAGTTCGTCGTTCTAATTATTTGTTTTCGTAGATCACCAGACTATAAATTTCTGATAATGAACTTATATCCAATACGAGAATAACCAAGAAAGAGAGAGCGAAATTTTCATCAAGTATTGAATTTTCGTGGAGTAGGTAGGTAGGTATAGGTGATAATTCTTTAGTTTATGTTAGCTACTCCAAATGCCATCTGCTATTTTCTTTTAAGGCATCACTAAACAAGACAACTGACGAGAACCAATTATAGGTACCTAAAAATTAGATCAACTATATCGAAGTTGAAGTTTACTCAAAGACTATATCAACGTTATTTATTATTATACTTTTTATTTACCTATGTCTAGAAAATATATGGTAATGAATGGCGAAGATCGGTGATCGGTGATACGTAGCAAATAATTTCCACACCAATTACATGCCATTCATTACGTAGGCGTTAACCGGTATTAAGTAAGCAGTATAGCAACTTAGGCAAAGCTAAACTAGAGTTAAAAGCGACATACGAAGTATCAGCAAATGTTTACTTGGCCATGGTTATATACATAAGAGAACTCCGCCACTATCTAAGAAGTTACACCAGTTTCTAACCACTGAAATGGTGCAAGCTTTCGAGCAACAAACACGTTATATAGAAGTGCCCGGAACTTGAACGTTTACAAACGGGTAGGTAGGTATGTATGTACATGCATACATACGTTGTACGAGTACAAAGTTCACCCTTTTGGATGACCTCCAAGGGATTTTTCTGATGTAATTTACTTCCTGTTTTTGGTCCGGTTATTCAAAGCGCATTGCGAAGGTAATAGTTTTAAGAACAAGTGTATTAAGTCGTGGGAATCGAGTTAACGCAGTGTACTTTACAATTACGAGTTTAGTTTGCGCATCGTTTCAAAGACACCAACTTTTTGTGATGTTGCATTTATGCTTCTTTACAATTGTTTATTATAATTAACTATTTCTGAATCTTCGAAAGTGCTGCGGTAGTTAAACTAATTGAATATTATAAGTAAGTAATTTCCTGGTCATGCCCTAAGTAAGAGTAAATAAAAAAATATTGGATTTGAGTAAACTCAGAATTGCACAACGAAAGCACAGAATGTAAGTTAGAATCTATCCTAGCATCAGTATAACTGATGCAAGTGCACAAAATAAACGAACCATGGGTCTGAGCCAAATGCAAAAATATATTCGGGTTTAACAGCACGAAAAATTTCAAAGTCTGACAAATGTCGCGGAAATGTCCATTCAGTAGATATATATTTCGAATCTTGGCATCTACGTAGAATAAACTATATGTCTATACCCTAATGTAAGTTATATGTACCTACTTTTATACGTAAGCAATCAGAAATTGTCTTCAAAAGCTCCTTGTCGGCACATCGCCAAGGGCCAATAAACTGCATTGTCTCTTCCCTCTAGTGCACTTAGTTAAACTTAAAAGTAATTCGATCTTCTCTTTTATGTCAACTCCAAATATTTAAGCTTTTATAAAGGAGAATTTCTCTTCCACTGTATTCGAGTGACAGAGTATATATATAAAAAAATGAATAAAAATGATAAAAATTTGGGGATTTATTGTAACTAACTTAACAACGCAACAAGGACGGTCACGACGGTCTTAGTTTTGACTGGACGAGAAAAAAAAAAAAAAAAAAATGATTCAATGGAAACGACTCGACATCAACGACGTGGGAAGTCTTACGACCAGCATACACGAATGAATAAATAATAATACGTGGTCATTGTCATTCGCTCACGTAACCTGAGGTTCGACACGCACGTTTTAAACGTGACGCCGCGAGGTTCGAAAATTTGCAGATCGTTGTCGTAGGTAGGAACGAACTTTTTACAGTCATCAAAGACTTGGTTAAAAAATAGAAGAAAATAATCATCTTTGTTGATCTACGTGGAACGTCTTGGCTCCTGAGGTGATGAGTTAACGCGTACTTGTACTTATCTATACACTTGCTTGCTTCAGGCGTCCTGACACCGTAAGAGTATTTTCACCATCGACTTTAACGAACTCCGAGATCAACCGACGTATGCTGGTCATGTGCAGTATTCATTACGGTAAGCGGCATCAAGGAAGAACTAGTTTTTAGCTTTTTCTTGTCAACTTGCTCCCTCCGCTGCAGCTTCTGTCCCTATTGCAAGCCACAGTAAACGCAAAAGCAAAGGCAAAGGCAAAGGCAAAGGCAAACGCAAGCCCACACCCAGACCAACGATGAAAGATGTTATGTACTTACAGAACAGCTCAAGTATACCTACCGGATCATGGCATCCAGGACTCGTTACAATTAATGACTTCTAGCCGGCAGTAACTGTTCCCTCATTATTGATTATTTTCAAAGATTCTTACGGCTAGTTTGAATTTTTATATTCACATCAAGATATGGGTATGAGAATCTGCAGGAATAGGGATCGTTAACTTTGCTTGCTGACATTAATGTGTAAATTGGTACAGAAATAAATTAACCAATTGAGAGGGAAGAGTGAATGAAAAAAAAAAAAAAAAAAAAATGAAAAGAAGAAAAAAAAGCACCTAGGGGTGCTTCTCAATGTGGAGCTTAATGGAGGCTGATGAATTATTCAGCTAACCTTTGGCCTCGGTTTCCCTTCGTTTCTAACTTTAGATAGTGAGAATTTTTGTATCTGAAAGCTTGCGAATAAAAAAATCACTATAAATAAATAGACTATGAAAATTATTCAAGGTTTTGTAATTTGGAAGAAAATTATTGCAGATGTTATTAATCGCGTTTGTTCATTCATCCGAACCCATGACTGAATAAAAATAGTTGGATACATAAACTCTGACAATAAATGACATAGATTGACCGTAAACGGAGCCTGTGGCAAATTCTGCAATCGATAATCTATATCGCCCTCCTGCTGGCCGAAGAGAGCAATTAAGAGATCGATTTATGGATCGCGCCAATCGTTACACACCGGACATCAGCGATGCCCGCACTCCTAATGACGTACCAGCAGCCGTGCATGTCGATGATACACGAGCGCACCTTAGTCTGACCTAATCCAACCTGTGGGGCTTTGCTGCGGCTAATGATTTCTCTGCAAGATGAATTTTTAACATTTGTAGAGGGTTGGAAAGCGCTATGTGGATTAAAGCAGAAAGAAGGAAAGAAAGAATATCTACAGTACTGGCGTTGCGCAGCGTATGAAGTGCAACCTGTTCAAAGCAAAGTATGTACACTTCAAAAATGTACAAAATTAATTGAAGGAAAAATTCAAACGCATTGTTTTCTATGTCATGAACGATGATACATAGATCGACGATGTGCGGACAATATAATTATGAGACGATAATTTATACGAGTGCTGATGATGTTCCCATGAATCGCGTAACGAATTTAATCATCATTTTCTATAACGTTGATGAGAAATAAACTGCGCATTATCGAATGACGTATGGATTGTTGAATGAAATTGTAAGTGGTACCTGTTAAAATGATCGTTGTAGTTGTATATTTTTTTCAGGGTAACATATTCTCAAATTTTTATTTCAAATATCTGTAGAGTTTCTAATAAATCTCATTCACTGCTCGACGTGGTTGATGAAATGGACGCAACTCGAATATTGAAATAAAAAATTAAGGTTATCAATCACCATTCAAGGATTTACATCTTGAAGCTTTCCAGCCTCTCATGATGCGGCAAGTGATTTCATGTAATTCTCTGTCGTAAAAAATTATAGGCCAGAAGTAGAAAATAATCTGATAGATAAATTTCACTAGACATTCAAACAATACCAATTGATTACTGACGTTACTGATTCGGTAACACACTATTTATTTTTACCTTCCGAAATTGAAGAGCCGAAAAAGATCTCTTGCCATTTATTTAATCACTCGGCGATCACAACACAATAAATTTTGATTAACACGTCATGCTGTACATTCTGCCATCAGTTATACCAGCTGGACTAGATCTTTTCACATAGTTTATATATTTTCTCTGACATTTTCGAAGTCTACGGTCAGGCCAATCTTATAACGTATAGCTGTCTACGACGGTCTTGATTTCACCTCGGTTCATCGGCGAAAAGAAAGTTATGGTACCGGAGTGTATGAGAAATATTATAAGAGTAAAAGTCACGATTCAAAATGCAATAAGAATGTCTGATGGTCTGATCGAATAATTAATTCCTGACATTATAATATCCTGAAATTTATAAACGCAAAGAGCTATGGCCCATCAGATATCTTATATACAAAAAAAATTCAACTATGTTTTAGAAACTCGTTAGAGACTTGTAATATTCTTTATTGTAACATTTTGGCACATTTCTACGATCATAATCTTCTACCCTCGTTTGTATTCTAAACTCGGAGTATACGACTCCTTGCCTTGATCACACCCGCAACTTTATGGAACTTTAAAAGTGTGGTAAGCAAGAAACTTTTCTCATATTGTAGTTTTCTGAAAAGAATTACTAGACTGGCTTCAAGCTCAAATAACACAATGTCTATATTGATATCATTTTAATTGGATTAATACGTACTGAAGTGTAATTTACGGAGCTACAACAGCAGCAATACTCGACTAGGTGCGGTAGCAAATCGTTGCTTGAATCTAGAAAGAAATCGCGAATGCGATACGCCATACAGTTTTCAAGGATAGGAATTAGAATTCATAATAAGAATCCTGCAATTTATTTGGAATATATTTCACGTTGAAAAGCGTTCCTTTTCATATCCACAATTATAATTATATAGGAAAACGAAGATAAATATACGAAAATGACTTCATTTAGAGTGCATTTATACTTTCACAAGGCTATAGCTTCTGGCGAAGCCTGCTTTTAATGACTGACCTTCTTTACACTGTAAGTGTTTGAATAACTTAATTATAGCGAAAGTTCAACGCTTTTTCTCTTTCTTCGATTTTCTAATTAACCGTTAAACTCACTTTTCGTAAACTTGCTATTAAAATTACGTAGTAATACCAATTCTAGCGCACTTTACCGTACGTGCTGTTACTTCGATCTTATGACAAGTTACGAATAAGTAAATCGATTTAATACCATGATTTTTAAGCCGTTTTCTTTGACCATCAAATGCCTCAGGCTCTTGTGGTAACGGACGTAAGAAATCCTTTCAAGTCTTTTACGATAGCGCCAATTTTACCATCTTTGTGGTCACACGAACGATCGTAAGCTTGGTTTACGGACCCTGTTTCTCTACCTCTTCATCCGGACAAGCAGCTTTTCTTTTGAACCGGTTAAATCATCAGAAGAATACAAACACTCTCACATATCAGTTGGTTTTCAACCAAAACAAGATTATGATAAAGTTTTTACAACGATCGATAAGATTGTTTTGCAGTAAAATATGAAATTAGACGTCGAATACTATCAAATAGATATCAAAGAATATGGAATTGGCGAAGGAAGTGCAGATCGCTGGCAATTAGCATATGAATAATTTATGCCTCTAGGTCTCTGTCTTTGATTTATTTGTGGATATTGATCTGGATTGAGGGGATATTTTATTAGCGGATAATTACGAATGCAAGCAGCGTAATTTAAGTTGAAAATTTTTACAAGGATGGGAGAGTGCAGTAGTCGGCAACGTTTATCTTGACCCAAATCCTTGCATCCCACAAAGTGCCAGAGTTCTTGTTTCTTACGCAACGTTGAGTGGTTTCATCATTATCGTACGTCAATGTGATTCTTAAATGTGGTTCCTGGCTTAATTTCGTGGAAATTACAGTAGCAACGAATTATTGGTTGTCAAGAAAATCTCTCCCGATGCAATCAGGCCAGTTGCAGTTGAACAACTCCAATTCCAATTATACCCTTTGGGTATGTATGTACCTGTCTCGATTTATACCTATATCGTTTATACATCTACTTTATTCCTTCTCTAACATGTACTCAGAGCGAATTGCATTAGTATTTTAATCAAAACTGACAACAATCTTGTAGTACCCGATAGAAGATAACGAATATGGGAAAATTGATTGAGCTGATGTTCTAAAAGACACAAAAAAAAGTTCCGAACGGTCAGCTTTATGAATTCATTTAAAACGATGGCAAATTTTCAGAAACGTTAAAGTTCACGATATTAAAATTCGGAAAGATCAGAATGCAGACAGCTCAATACCCAAAAAGTAAAAAACTCTGAAAGTCCAAGAATCCCAAAATTTAATGGAAGGGTAGGTACAACGTTAATACATGAATTTCAAGTTTCAGAGTTTTTAACTTTCAGATCTTTGGCTTTCAGAATTTTGAATCTTCGGTGTTTTTCGATTTGAAGTTTTTGAAATCGACTATGCAGACTTTCGGAAAATGACTCTTTCAAAAAATTGTGAATCGGTAATCTAATATTGAAATTGTGAATTTTTACCGTTGGAAAATTTAAAAATTCGGATCTCAACTAGACAAATAAATTACAGAAGACTATATGCAGCTTTCGATATAAAAAAAAAAAAAAATTCCACTCAAGATACTTCACATTAAATACTTTCACAAGTATGTACGAATAATTTCCATTGAAATCGATGAGTCAACTTGTTTGCCGTTTTATAATGACGATTGGAAATATTTGTCGACTAAATTACTTCATGTACTAAGAACTGCAAACACTTGCGCTGTTTCTGAATTTACGTGTCATATACAAATTCGAGTTATAGGTAATTAGGAAATCTACAAATAACCAAGGCTACGATTGAATGATAAAATACTTTTAGCCATGTATTTTCTTGTTTTAAATCGTCAGACAGGATCGTGCGCTGATATCTATGTACAGATTATAACAGCTCTTGGCTTGACTTACGCTATAAGGAACACGCCTCGTATAACTCAGCGGTTTTCACCGAGAAGTGCAGTGCATTTGCTTCAATGCATAATTCTTGCTGACTGTGGGGCAAAAGTATGATTAAAACACGACTTGACACAATTCAGTTTACGTTCTGCACCTGGCGCAATTAACCAAATGAAATATGGCCGTAGAGAATGTTTTACGAATTTAGTTGCCACGAAATTTTCCATAGTTATTATAATTTGCAATAATTTTATTATATATTGAAAAATTAAACACGTTATATAAATTTTGATTTTGATTCTGATTTTTTTTTTTTTTTTTTTTTTTTTTTTTTTTTTCTATGCGAAAAAATAACTGTTCATCAAAAAAAAACAATTTGAACGTCATTTTTGCGAAAACTAATCCACTTCGTCGCAGTATACGCAATCTAGAACAATGCTTTTTCAAATTTCTGCAGTTGTCCTCGATATACTTTCAATCGTCATGGTCAGTTCGACTGATCTTAAGCTGAGCGTTATGCTGCCAATGAGATCACGTTTTTTGCGTAATCAAATCGTAGTATATGTAACGAGTTAATTTGGTCCACGTATACTTATTGAAAAAGAGAAAACAAAAAAAAAATTTTTAAATTTAAAAAAAAAGTAAATCAAGAAAAATAACGCCTCGAGTCGAGTGTCTTTATAATTTTTAATTTTGATTCGTAAAACGATATGTAAACGATCTCGATCGTATATCCTCGAATACATATAACGATTCGTACGAAATTAATTTTTAACGATAGAATCTCACTGCAGTTTTAATTTAGTCGATTATTAAATTGGCTCCTGCGAGAACCTCAAGGATAATTATAAAATTATGTACGTACATACATACATTTATATCTTTTTAACGTGTTGGTGCATTTGATCAATAAAATATTATTATTCAAACCACGCGTCACAGCTTCATTGGTATATAGGTATATTATACCATACGGTTATAATAATCGTCCAGAAATAGCTACGTCATTTTTATTAATAACCTTTACCCGTTTAAAGGTGGAACACACATCCACCTTGTCCATTCTTTTCATCCAAGGATTATGTTACGTTTCTTCGTCGACGATATACTTTACCCATTTAGTTTTGCGTCGTATTTAGTATACCGTATGTCGCACGTATACCTATACGCAAACCGTAAGTGGCGAACAATAATGATACAAAGAATTTCATGAGTCAATATAGACACCTGTATTATTTGCTATCGAATTACCACCTTTAAATTATTCTTTATTATAAGCAGATAGGTATAAGGTAAGAAATTATCAACGTTTAGTACTTTCCACTTCTATTTATTGACTAGAAATTTACCGTATCCATCAATCTTCTCTAGCACATCTTTGCGGCTGGTATAGGTATAGAGTCTTCTGTAAACACGGTAGATAATTAACAAAGATTTCCCAAAATTCCACGATCCCAGTGACCCAGTTTTACCGAAACGGTCTTAATCCATACTTCGTCTTTTATGTGCTCAAGAATGGTTTATATACAGGGTGATTTTTTTTAATCGCTCCAGGCTGATTTTTCCGAAACTAAGCAAGATGCGAAAAAAAGTTTGGTGTAAAACATTCAGGGTTCAGAGGGGGACGAAACTTGGTGGTATCAGTATTTCCGTAAATGGAGCCGCCGAGGTCAGGTGAAGGTTAACTTTGTTTTTTAAAATGGAAACCCACCTTTTTCATTACATAATTTTGTGCTACTTGAAAAATCAAACAACTTTTGTATAAAACATTTTTCTGTGAGACATCAAGTTTTTATGATATTCCACTGAATAACTAGAGATTTTTGAACTTTTAAGAACATTTCACCTCTAAACTATCAAGTTTGGAGAAAGATTGCATGAACAAAAAGTGCGTAATTTCATGTAAAGATTCTTGGAAAATAATTGTAAATTTTTTTTTAAACAATTTCTGCTGTTTTTTAAGCGAGTAAAGAAGCTACAGTGAAAAGCTATTTGAAAAAAATTCTTCAATCATTGACCAAGAATTTGTGCATGAAATTACGCACTTTTTGTCTCTTGCGATTTTTCTCCAAACTTGATAGCTTAGAGGTGAAATGTTCTTAAAAGTTCAAAAATTTCTAGTTATTCAGTGGTATATCATAAAAAGTTGATGTCTCACAAAAAAACGTTTTTTACAAAAGTTGTTTGATTTTTCAAGTAGAACAAAATTATGTAATGAAAAACGTGGGTTTCCATTCAAAAAAACAAAGTTAACCTTCACCCGACCTCGGCGGTTCCATTTACGGAAATACTGATACCACCAAGTTTCGTCTCCCTCCAAACCCTGAATGTTTTATACTGAACTTTTTTTCGCATCTTGCTTAGTTTCGGAAAAATTGTACCTGGGGCGATTAAAAAAAATCACCCTGTATATACGTCGCTTAATTCGTACTGAAAAATGTGTTATGGTAAAGAACTACCGCACTTTAATACACAGAGACAAATTGCTTTAACTGCAGAATTGCGACACGTTGTGATAAAGGAACAGGAAAAACTTTTACCTCACAAAAGAAAATCATTGAAACGCATGATTTGACACTATTCGCAACTCATACTCCACTCCGGTGACTTGCATAAATAATAAATACCTACATACAGAGAAATTTAGTTTCTATGATGAAATGCGAGCGAGTGAAAGATCGATCGATTTATTATCCGATTTGTACACATGCTGCAGGTGCTTATGGAAAGTTGAATTAGACATGATTGGTTGAAATTTTTTTATTTTTTTATTTTTTTGATTTTTATTTCTTTCACAAATTACCTCTTAGAATTGAACTTACGATGATAAATTAATTTTAGATAAACTTAAAACTGAAAATAAATTAAGAGTTCATAACCAAGAGCTTAATCTTCGAGAATTGTAACCGATTCTTTGAATAAAATTTTAAATAAGAAATTTTTTTTTTTTTCCGGAATTGGTAACTGTGCAGGACATCTGATGTTTCCTCGTACTTATATGTATCTAGTTTTGATTATTATTCCTTCTTCGGGTTACGACGATTATCATTAGGTACTCATGCATGGCAGCAATTGAATAGCTCGTAGAATTTCAATTATCGTCAGTATAATACCCGCAAAGGCAAAGCTAGTTTTACTTACGATAAGAAAATAATTACGAGACAAAGTCAGAGCAAGAAACTACCTGTGCCCTGTAAATCTTTGACGTATGTATGTACATACGTTCTTGAATTCGATACGGATGTTTCATTTCGAGAATTTAGTAGACTAATCTTCTTTCTTTTTCTTATTCTTGTATAGTTCAAAATTGATTAATGTCCAGGTGGGAGTCTTGACGATTGTGACTACCTACAGTTAACTCAAGAAATATAAAAAATTATCACATATAGAATTTACAGCCATGCCGGACATACTTAAGCCGACTTTTTACAAGTACGAAATCAGCTCCGCTCATCAAACTAAGTAAGCTAATCCGTTACCGTATATTAGCGAACGGCAAATCTCCCGATGCATTCACAAGGAAAAAGCGCGAATAATATTATGATTTACTGTCCTACGGTCAGTGTATTAACCCGAGTTTCTTCCGGAGTACAAAATTGTCTTGTCGTTATTGGAAATGCAGTGGTATAAAACGTTGATTCTCTACCGTTGCAAAAGATTATTCAAAAATCTGTCATAATAATGAAAAGAATAATTTCACTCGCATTAGAGTAAATCCAATTGCGTTAGTGTGTCTCGCATTTATTTTGTAATATATTTTACATAATTAGTTGAAAACCGAACACAGTAGTTCTAGAGAAATTTTTCAAGCTAAGATAGAATCGTGAACTTTTGGTCGATAATAAATTACACAGCACCTTGTAAGACAAGATAATCTTAAATTGAGCTCAATTACGAGCCATAACCGTAACTGCAGTAGCAGCCGTATATGGTGATAAGAAAAAAACTAAGCAGAAAAGACGGTTTTTCCACGGTTATATTTTTAGTTATTAAAAAACGTGAAGATTCGTTGATATTAACAAAAGTAATTTTCAACCGAAACGAATAGTTTCCTTATATATCACCAAAGGTTATAAAAAGTAAAGATATTTCTACAATAAAAATTGAGGAATAACAGAAAAAGATTATCATGAGCGTAGCTAACAGGATAAGTATCACCAAAATGGATTACAAATTGCTATTCAACGAATCATTTGCCTTTCACTAAACTCGTCCTAACTTAACTATAGATACACTATAATTCCCGTATTTATATACACACTCGATTCTTCAGGTGATTAAAACTAATTAGCCTTGACTCAAGCTCGTTAGTAGCTATCGTTAAGTTGTATGATTTTTTTTTTTTTTTTTTCTCCAATCTTTAAACGTTTCATTAAATTTTTAATATGTTTCGAATACAGCCGAAAGTTATAACGAATTCCGCTGTTATCTAAGTCATTGCAATATCATTAAGCGAAAATATTTTTTTATTTACAAAATCATACGCGATTTGAATTAATTTGAAATAAGTTGAGTTAATTATTATTTATCTTTCATATGTAATATACACGGTGCCAGGATTTTCACAGTTGAACCTGTTCAACTCTATGTGTAGGTACATCACGCTCTTCCTCTGTGGCAGGAGAAAAATTTTATCAGTGCAGATCGCTCGAGGTCGAGATCTGCAAGGAATTAATTCTAGTATCACTTACCCTTATTTTTCCATATTTACCAATTTCTGGATATGGAATTGAATGACCGAATGCGATTGATTTGGGTATCCGTTAATCGCTATACTTGCTTTTATAATTTTGATAATTTTTTTTTAATTAATTTTTATATTTAATGTATACGCATCGAGAAAAGGTATGGAAATAAAGATCACAAGCTACTTGAGGTACTTGAAATGATCCATAAGGCGAGGGACCGCAGGGAGATTCGAGACCGCACGTTACAGTCTAACCGCATCGCGAAACAGCGCGGGTAAAAAGATTACCTTTTTTTTTTTTATGTGAAATATATATTTTTTATTTTATTTTGTTACCCGAGATTCAACCGCTATTGAATTACGCGATGCAGTGAAACTGCCAGATGCGAACTATTAATTTTCTCTCTTTACCGCATCCTTTGCGACTGACTAGATTTTTAACATTTTTTTAATTTTTTTTATCAATAGCCGAAGTGAAAATGAAAGCATCACTTTCATTTCCAAAAATTATATTTATAACTAACACAGGTTATAACCGCAGAGTAGATTACGCCTGTTCATCTGAGCGTGATATGAAATTCTTGAAAGATGAAGATGATGAAGATTTACTGTGGAATGCGAAGTAGCAATACCTGAAGTTACCGTTTCCATAATTGCTTGGCCGCAGCGTATGAGTTATAAAGAAAAAGTAAAACCTAATTAGAGTTAGATGGTTAGTAGCAGGCCTGCTGTAAATTCATGACAGTAAAACAAACGCAAAGTTAAGGAAGTTGGAAAAGTGAGTATGCGTGGCAAAAGATCGACAACAAGTTTCGTCCCGTTACCCGTTTCCTTGCTTAAGAATCCGTGTGCTTATCATACTCCATGTTGGATGGTTGACTTTATGAAAAATTCTAAACGGCCGGGACTGTAAATTATGCATAATGAAGGAGCAGGTTCGTGCCAACGATCACAGTTACGTCATTTATCTCGGCAAATCGTAGCCGGTTATCAAAAATAACCAAGAACTATCCAGTCCTGGAGCTTATTACAGTTGGTTGTATGTACGTACCTTGCGGCCGCATAGACTTATATCCTATCACAGCATCTGCAAGCTCGTCGCAGCACCGCGAGTCAGTTCAAGCTCGATATCAACACAGGATATACGATGAGGTATAGGTATCGATATTTTCAAGGTATCGATATGTATTTATCAATCGATATTTATTCCCTGAGTATCGTTGTACAGAAAATCTCTATAGCTAACGTACACTTACCATTATCGGTTATATTCGCGAATATCATCGCCGTGTTATATGCGTCTGGATAAAACATTCTTTATTACCAATTTCCGTATAATATATTAATTTTTTATTTTCTATTTTTTTTTTTTTTTTTTTCTATTCAATATCTCTATATATTTATCTACTAAATTGCCTTTGCTCATCTTTGAAAGGAGTGACATGAGTTGTATAATCTCTCATATACCGCCAGTCTTCTATAAGAATTTTTTCAAAACTCGTTCACCTAATTTCAGCGGACTTACCTGAAACATAAAAAAAGTTTTACAATTTAGTGAAAGCTTGCTTGAAAATAAGTACGGATTTTTTATACTCTCGTTCTTAATCTTGTCATGTAGTGGGAATAAGCTAACGTAAGTCCTATTTTTATATACCAACATTTATACATATATATACCTATATATATATACTAAGATATAATATCACGAAAAGTATATTATACGATAGCGTAGATCTATATGTATATACTTTATCCTCGTAACAATTAACAGTTGTGAGTATTTACGAGGGACGATAAAAACTTGACCAATTAAATAATTATTAAATTTCGAGAAATATTTAGTCATGATTTACGAATATATGTTACAATTTTTGTTTTATAACAAATCGCGTAAGTCTAACGCTGTATTGATACATCGATGATATCATTCAAATCGAATGCTTCACAGAGATATTTATATACATATAAACATATTACAGCTACGCGAAGTAAATCCAGCGATGATCAAAGCAGTTTTTTATACCAATTGCAAGACAGTATAAACATCAATTTTTCTAAACTATTTTACTATATCTCAGTACCTACATTCCGGCTAACATTAAAATTATACTAAGTTCAACTAATGATAAGCTCTTAAGGAATTACAAATTCGACCATATCTGCTGTCGAATCTATTTTCAAACTGTAATCTTAAAAAGAGCAGGATTAATAATTTCGACTAGTTTGACGACTTACCTAATTAAGTGTAAGCAAAATACGTAATACGCTATGTAGGTACATAAATGAATACCTCGTAATAAATTGTTCTTAATTTGTGTGTTTGAAATCGTTTTTAATTATAACAATAATTAAAAAACAAAAAGAAAAAATTAAGTATATATGGTTACTATATGATTAACTCAGACTACGCACACGGAAATCCGCGTGAGCGAAGTCGACTGACGAAGTAGTGGCTTCTTATGTGAATTAAAAGATCGTGTATGACCTTCGCGTAGACGTGAATATATGTATCATATATATGTATATGTATGTGAATGGACCGCGGATACATACCTGGAACAGTATATCACATGACTTAGAGAGCAAGACAAAAGCGACTGTTTAAAGAGTAGATATTACACTCATACGTAGTATAACATACCTGCTGTGTACATAACTGCATTGTTATATATTTCTCTCTTAAATTCTTCAGTATCCTGTGTGCATAATTTGCATTTGAAGAAATCCAGGCAGTTCTCTAAGTACAGCGTAGAATTGCGGAATTTATTTGATTAAAAAATTCTTTTTAAAAATCTCACGATCTTGAGATGAACTTTATTAGATTCATACCTCTTTATATATGGTACATATTTATTCATTTTTTATTTTTTATTCTTCTTTTTCTTTTATAGATTATGAAGATCTCTTGATCGCTGCAGAAAGTGCATACGAGCGTTACGAATCTATCAACGACATGATCATATTGCTTCGAGTTTTCGAACGATGTAGAATTATCTAAGTAATATACGTATCACACGCATACCTATTACTCAGTGACGTGGTCTAATCTGCAAACGACATCACGCTTCGATAATTTTCGTTCGGCTTCAGATACCTACCTAACAGATTTCTGAAAGCTATGAGACCGTGCAGCGCGCGGTTGTTTCATTACTGGCATTTGTACGGTCACGCAAGTTACTGGAAAATAGTTACTCTCATGGTCCGAAATTTTTGACACGGTCACTGAATCTCATAATCCCTCCCTCCCCCCAATAATATCGGATCATTGTCATTGAAAGCTTGCGGCAAAAACATGGATACCTATATACCAGCTACCTACCCAAAATTTGTACACTAGGGGATTTATCCCGGCTTGTACCAGGGTTTACCAAATATGCCTGACTGCATTACTGTCAAACGCTGGATAAACAGCTAGATAAACGTCGTTCATGATCTCATGTTGTTCCACGTTGCACCCGGAGGTAATAGGCGAACTGTACATTCGCTAAACCATAGCCAGAGCAGTTGCAAATCATTTCTACGCGAGCGGTAGCGCGTCACAAACGGCTAATTAGGATTCCCTGATCCCTGGTTGACCACAAGCTTCGTAGTTCTAATCGGTCCAATGAATTCCTGGCCTTGGGCCAGCGACAAGCTATTGCATCGGTCACGTTGCGTTATCAGAGGGATACACCTTTCCAGATCAGTTTGTAAGCCGTGAGAATTAGAGGATGCATCAATGGCAGACAGGTGGTGGTATACAAAGCTGGGTGTTCTCGGTCTATAGCCTTGTTGGAGAACGAGGTGATTATCACGCTTGTAAATCAGAGGGGCTGCTTTTTGAGGTCGAAGTTCAATACTGACCACAGTCAACATCGGAACCTAGAAATTTGTTTGCGGTTGTATGTATTTCGACTCACGACTCATTCAAGTTACATTAGGATTGGATTTTCACTTTTAATCGATTCATGGTGTTCATATAGGAAGGGAGAAGCTCAGAGTGGATTTTTCAACTGCTGACGGATCTTCGTGACGCTCAATTATTAACTATGAATCATGATTCGATGGGGGGAATCTGTGAATCATATCTATTATTGATATTGTGATATTTATAGTTATAATGAACGTATAGTTGAAATTGATCATGTTAATCGACAATACAAAGTATTCTTAGAATCGGATTTTATGAGTTTCGGAATATTTCCGATAAAGTGGGGAAACCTTAAAGTCATTTAAGTTTGAATAACTGTCATAAAAGATGCCGTTGTGCAACTGAAAAGTGGTACTATATACGGCACGGTGGATGGAATTCTCAAAAAGCTGGCGAAAATATAAAAATTCAACCATTTGCATATAAATTGAACTTCATATCAATTTCGAAGCCTGTCTCGGTATGGTGAAATTTGAAGCTGACCGATAAAAATGTCTAAAAATTTATCTGATTTGTATAGAAGTTTGTAATTTAACTGTTTTTAATTTAGTCTCGGTGATATCAACTTTCGATTCGAAATTTCAAGACCTAAAAATCGTGGACAACAATTTCTGAAAGTCATATCCGATTCGGACATAACTTTGTACCCATCTCTAAGTTCTTGCTGCTGTCATTGATTCCGGATTAAACTGATCACCAGGGGTCCTATTCACTGATAAATTCAGTTAGACGTCAGTCACTTGACTTTGATATCGATTTCTAGTCACTTGAAATCAGGTGAAATCGCACTAAATAGCATGAAATTATAAAATCTAATGCAGAATTGAAATCCACACAAAATAAAAAATCTGATCAATTCACTAATTTCAACATCTTTATCCTTTTGCAACCTCATGCAGTCTCTGCAATCACCTGCAAAATGACGACAAACTCCAAACACACAATTTTTTTTTTTTCAAGAAAAACTAACGTTGTAGTTACTTTAAACGATTGAATGCATTCTTGCATGATCAATTGCACACAAAATACTTTTTACGGTCAGTTTTGTCAGATCTTGACCCACTAATTGCACTGTTGGTCAGAACCATGTCATTTACAGAACGACCTATGACGTATTTGAAAATATTAATTCTAATGGAATCTCGGTCAGTCATGAAACGTAGGTAATGTATACTATCAGGAATTACAAATGTAAAACTGATACATATTGAGTGGTTATAATTCTTCCTACGCATCGCCTCAGTCTAAATTCATTATCCACGATCAGACAAGGTCTGTTCTAGATCCCCAACGAATGACAATACGAATATATGATACATATCCTAAATTTGGACAGCTGCTGCAGTGGTTTAATTAGCAGTTCACGTATCAAGTCAGTCTCAGCTATATGGTACGGCGAAAGCGTTTGTGGACGACTTTTCGTATCGCATTTTTTTTCTTTTAGATATATGTATACCGAAAAAACGCGCTTGCGCACGTGCACGCCCACGCACACATAGGCATTTTCTCTCTCCCTCTCTCTCTATATCTCTATCTCTGTCTTTTTCTCTTTATCTCTCTCTCTTTCTCTTTCGTTCCCCGCCATATCTGTTTTCCTGCTTGTGGATATCCAGTTCCGCAGAACCAGCCCGACGACCGGCGTCGAGGTATACATACATGCATTATAGTTTCGTTAACGTAACCATGTGATTGCATACGTATGTGTACACATGTATGTGCATAGGTAACACATACACACACACTCGCGTTAAACACATAAAAATATTACTATAATATGACCAGTGATTCTTAATGCGCAGCAAAACGGTAAGCAACTTTACCAGAACGATGATATTCCTCGAGGATAGGTAGTAAGCGCGTGATCTGTGCAATGCGCAGACGCGAGTTTACTACCTACGTACGCAACAGACGTATACATGTATGTGTATCCACGACGCGTTGATTACATATTCTGAAATCCTTGATTCGTGAGTCAAGACGTATTTGGAACTGGATTTTAGCACATATTTATCTAGTATATATCGATATATGTATATACCTTTAGTTTCTTCGAATAGATTTATGTACTACTTATGTGCTTTTTGCGTAAATATATGCTGCACATATATTGACTGTGTTTGTGTTAAATCTAACCGACATCGAAGATGGAACGACGACTTCCTCCAACATCCATGGACCAGCTGCTACAACTCTACGATATACCTATAGAGGATCGGATCGTCTTTCGACTCGCAGGTAGCCGGATACCATACGTATCCGTTGACCTTCGCTAAAAGTCATTCGGTCATCGTGCCAAGCGGTTGTTAAACTCTCCCGCGGTAAATATCATCTTGAAGAACGTGATGGATAAATTTTTTTTTCTGAAGGATTAATATAGTCAGTTTTACATATTCTTAAGACATTTTTATCCTGATGTAGCATAAACATCGAAAAATCATTCCACATTCTGTTTTAAAATCTACGATGAATTTACTTCTCTTTCAAAAATGTATTAGTCAATTTTTTCGAGTTTATATTCACATGGGAAATAAAAATCTTTCAACTACTTATTCATGATCTCAGATTTCGTATAGATGACTCTATACATACAACAAAGTATAGATACAACGATAAACAAACAAAAATTGGCACCCCGCAGGGATACCACAAGCAATTAGGTCCTCGCCCTCTACCCTTTGCTCTTTCGAATCATGGGCCACGACCGCGGTGTCCGTTCCGCATCAACCCGTCAGATTCTCTCGTTCTAGCCAGCGATGTAATTACCGCACTTCTCTGACTTCAGAATTATAGATCTTAAGCTTGGATCGTAACTCACGTAGTGTCGATCGGCGGTCATTACGGGATTGGCGTTGTGCCTGTGCCGCCCTCCTTTCTTTTACCTGTATAAGATCCACGTGAGCATGAACGTTAGTATCACGTTCAGGTAGGCACTAATCGATTTCCCCCTACGGCTTTGCGGCCTCATGGTTTGCCGCGATAGTGAATGGAAGCGTTAACAGAATTCTATTCTATGTTGGTATATCATGAACATGCCTAACATCCGATATTATACTCACATCTCACCTTCGTTATTACATTACAATGGTACAGGGCTATAGGTATTGACATCTGATTATAAGAAGCGTAGGTGTCAACCGTACGTACAGTGTGAAGTCATTTCTATAAATAGATACTTTTCTGTCATTGGTTAGATTTGAAAATCGTTTAACTCGACCGGTTTTTAAGCCAATCAATTCAGTAGGTTATTAACCTCGGTATATATATGGTGTTCATTTAATACAGTTTCTAAGTTTAATGTGTCCATTCATAAGAGTAACGGGATTATAAGTTGCAAAAACAGTCATAATTTTTTTGATTCTATATATATTTTGCTTTATGGTTTAATGGCAACCGATTTTTCGATTGAGGAAATTGACGAAAAATATTGAGAACATTTTAACAACACATATCGCTTAATTATTGTGGTAACAACGAATCTAATTTGACCCACTGTGCAGCACGTTTATCAATGGAAACAAATCTACTTTCATTTTGTCAAACGAGGCCATAGACACAATAGCTGCATTCGATACGTAGATCCAATACGGTAACAGTGCTTAGCGAGTGAAGCGAAAATATCGCCGTTCCAATCCGCGGTCTATATAAGCAACACTTTGCAATCTCGTGAATAGAATAACTCAGAAATCTAAGAAAGTTTAAAAGCTGTTTTGGATCGTCTGCAGTTACTGTACTCGTACGTTTATACCATTTGAAACGATTTTTCTATACGTAACAATTATTTGACTGTAAAAATAGCCCAAACTTCTCGACTGCAGCCTCCCAGAAATGTGTAGTTCAATTTTATTCACCTAGTTAACCTTAACATTTAGCGTATGCAGAATCAGTGTGGTCGAATTCTTGGCACAGAGGCAAGTGAGACAACCTGCAATTTCTATTCTCGGATAAATTTTTGATGTCCGGGATACGCAACCTCGCCTCAACGGTCTGTAACTACGGGGATTTACCGGGAAGGATCAACATCCGGTTACTAAATGGCGCCGGGATCAGGCAACTGGATCCGTACCCTGATTTCTGTACCATTACAAAAAGCCTTCGGCAATAAGAAACCCTTGGCCTCGGAGGTATGTGTTCAGTTTTACCCTTTACATGACTCACGAGATTAAACTCCATTTCATTTCCCACGATTTTCCATGTAATATAGGTTCTCACCAGCTACTTGCTGCAGACAAATGAGCCGCCCTGGACCTCGTACTTTGTGAGATACGCGGACGTCGTAAACGACCAACGAGGTATGTCTCATTTCAACTGGCCAGTTGGAAAGAGTAATTACCACATACTGAGAACTGGCTGCTACCCTTACCTCAAGTATCATTGTACAAAAAGGGCCAAGGAGGATCTCAGCATCGACAACACCCTCTTCATGGTCATAAAGATCATCAATCTTGGTAAGTAAGTCATGGGGAAATAACCCGATATCAATTTACAACCGGAAATGACTTCAGAGGTTATTTATTACCGATGAAATTTTATACTTTCAGGAATTCCAACCTTAATTTACGGACTTACCGCTACACAGTTAATTCGTCATCACGAAATCGTCAAAACTCCAAGCGGTGACGTGACCATCCACTTCTTATTGCCGGAGGACAAAGGCTCACAATATTAACCGATCATCATTCTACTAAGAATTCATTTCCTACTTTGTAATTTATCGTAAATAAATTCTGAACGATTTATACCATGGATTAGTCAATTCCTACACCAATCCCAGAACAAGACTTGCAGAATTCAATCAGCAAAGTCTCGAACCTATAGAAATACGCGTGCGTTATATCTACGCGCAATGCCGTTGACCTAAGTGGATTAATTAGTCATGATATTTCATAAGACTAGTTGATCGGTCTAACAGATCGTTGAGTATCGATAAAATCCTAGGCTTTCAAGATTGACATTCAAGTAGAGTATTTATGAGCGCACGTGGTCAACTACGATGCATAACGATTCGTGTTAATTATGTATGGATAAGGTGAGTCGTCGTTGAGAAACGGGTCGCCCACGTTAGACCAGGACGAGAATCCAACCTACGGTTTCATAGCTGGCCAATGTCCGGAGGGAAAAGAAGGATAAGTATGATGAGGAGGCGAAGGAGTTTAGCTTGGTGACAAGCAACGAGACTAAGACTGAACGGTAAGGAGCTCACAACTGTACTAAGCTTCGATGATTGATTTATATAGATACTAAAATCTCTAGAGGATTTTAATGCACTGTACCAGAAAGCGGCCGGTTCGTTTAATTACGAAAATAGTTACGTAGATAATTAACAACTACAGTAGGCGTTTATAGTCGTTCATGTTCCGCACCGCTTTGCCAGAGGCTTGTAAGTAGTTTTAAAATAAATGTAGAATAATTGAATTAAATATAAAAATAAATTATTTAATTGCTCTACTTAATTTCGGACTTATAAGAGTCTGTCTACAGTTAGCCATAAAAACATGTACCAGTCAGATAGATCTAAATCACTTGATGTGATGTTAGAAGTTGAAACATATTTCCTAAAATTATCAGCTATAGAGATTCCCTCTGCAATTTGTAAATGCGAAATACAGACTCGACATAAAACGTTGAAACGTGAATGAAATCTGTGCCCTGAATGTCAAAGGGCGAAGTTCTTTATTCGAAGGATGATGCCTTTCTTGATGTACATTTAATGATAATCCGGTAAATCGCACCTTATCGTTAGCCACCCAGAAAGATACTACACGGGATTTGAGAAAAAAAAGAAGAAGTTACACACACACACACACACACACACACCTCTGAACGCATTAACATCCCGTAATCATAGCCTGGATGCTTGATGTGTTGAAGTAACGGTACCTACCTACAAATTGGTCAAGTATTTGTGTATAGTTGTATATAAATTAACCATTAAGAACGTGAATAATTATGATCTAATCTCCGTAACAATAATTTTATCACCCATAGATATTTCAAAATATTATCACGTTTCTAACATAATTTAAAAAATTAATAAATCCTAAATTAGAAAGGTATAATCATTTCTGGAATCTTGATTGGATAGATGAAATGGTGAATCACGATCCGCAATACTATTTGCCGAGTATAATTTTCTGATATTTTCAATCAAGCAACTAAATAGGTATTAGATTATTTTCAATTTATATCAAAAAGTTTAATAATATACAATTTTGTTGAAATAGAGACGAGGATAGTTATGCAGGTTAACGGCTGTTAGATTAACAGATATATTGTATATCTTTCGAGATAATCGACACGGCTTTCTCGTCAATGTGAAATTGATTACATGAATCACACTCAAATAAGTATATGTGTATATACTTAGGTCATTTAATTTGTGCAAATTGGCGAATAGCACAAGTACCTGAGTAATAATATAATGCAGGTATGCATCAAAGTGCAAATAAATTAAGCTCTTGCATGCGCCGTTGCGCATATTTCCAATTGTCAAATAGCACTCCTATATTTATACAATCTCTAACATGCATGGTTATAAAAAATTCAAATTCAATTACGAATTGCTTTCACTTCCTTGCATGATCACTATGAAAACTTTCGCCGTGCGTCGTCATCCCTTTTATTATCCTTATATGCTGTACTTATATTTCATCTCTTTACACTAGCCTGTATCCACTCTCAACACGTTTTTTCTATTCTGTATGAACTACACTGTCAATTTGTTGTCCGTATAGTATTTTGAATAACAATAACTGCACCGCGCGTCGTGTCAGTCTCTTCGGTAATTAATGGGCTCGATCAAAACACGTTAAATGGAAGGGCCAAAACGTTGAACCTTGGACAATAGGTGACCTTATACTGTAGTTGGTATTAGCAAGGGTGTTGGCCTCGGTTGTCACAATGCAGTAAGATCGTGTATACCTGTATTACTTGTTGAAAAGAAGTTATATACTGCTGATTGTGAGAGACGAATGTTTCTGGTTTCTCAACCTCATTGTAAAACTGAACGTGGTGTAACATTGGTTAAGGTATAGAAATACAGGTAATTGTTTCATGTTTGCAGCCTCCTATTTTATGCAATTAACCTGAATTTTCTCAAGCTTCTTCCATTACTTTCCTTATTCGAATCCTTATAAGTACAAAGATTCTGTATCTTCCTTGTACCCTTCATTAAATCTGTATCTCGTATACAAGCAGCATTTTATCCTCCTCGGGGATTCCTAACTGCCTCAAACCCGTCTCTATATAGTTTTCGGAAATTGGAATTACTCACAATCCATAAAACCGGTTGGATGAAACCATGAAACCAATCGGTGCAGTATTAAACCTCCGTTTGCATCGATGACATTCGGCATTTTTTTTTTTTTTTTTTTTTTTTTTCTAGTAAAGGAAGAGAAGCTGATCGAGCGATCGTTTGCTTGAATGAGAATTTTTTGACTATCATTTTTGCGGAATCGTATAGATGCTGAAATCGAGGAAGTCACGCGAGGGAAATAATAAATTGTTTTCGCGGATGATAAAATTCAAAGTTTACGATCGACGTTTGTTCGTAATTGGCAGACGGACGACCGAACCGATGCGTTTTCGCTCCATTGATTCTGTCACTGTAGAATGCAAATAACGCTGCGACATCCGCGTTCTATTGCAACTAACGTCACGCTACCGCAGGGATTTATACACCATTCGGTATAGTAGCTATATTCAAATATTGCAAGTTATCATGTATATATTTCTGTTTGCAAATAGATATTCTGATCAAATACTATATATTGCTGCAGAAATACGTGTACAGAGAAAAACACCTTATACCAAAGGTGTAACAAGTATTATCGAGATCCTATCATTTTCAGTTAATTATTTCCGTTTTCTAGTTGAAAAACTAACTACGACATCACATTAATCCTCACGTGGGTGGCTGTTATTTCTCTCGTCTGCTGTAACTAACTTTGCACGAGTGACATCTCAGCATTGTAAAATCCAATTCGTAGATGAAATGCTCTCACACTTTAAAATTTGATACACTTGAAATGATAGTTAATTACTTCATGTTTAGTATTTGCATGTAATAAAGTTGAGTCACTGGTGTTTAAATAACGAATGCGATACCGAGGTCCGTACTAAGCGACTAATTACCAAGATCTTCCTATTCGAATCCGCATCGACACATTATACCTACAATAAGAAGCTAAAGGATCTATCTGCGTTATCAACCAGTTTTGCTAGTCCTGCTTAAGACAGCATCTCTCATGCTTGAATAATTTCATACATACAAATCACTACAGCCGTTCAATTGTGGCCTATCGTTCGATTTGCACACATGTCCAATTAGACACGGTAGCAGATTGCAGACATTAGATATCGACTTGGTAACGGTCCATTACAATATCAAATGTTCCGACAACTTTCAGGACTTAATTGTTACTCTTGTACTCGAGAAGAATGGACGTGGGATGTTGTGAATATTTTATTAACTTAACAGCCCACGTTAATGTCTAGGTTCAACCTCCAACTGCACTTCACTGATTAATTCATCGAATTTACCGTTCTGTAGAAAAAATTTTGACGGTATTGATTTTCGCGAATCTTTGTGAAGACGTAATGAAGATCGGATAAAGATGCTGCAGATATGAGGAGGCGCTCAATCCTTAAAATTATGAGAAGTCTACGTATGTATGTATAAGTAGATGATTGAGTGATGTATAGTTTAATACTAGATATATCTCCGTGACAGGTTGAATTATAATCGAATGACCTCGAATCAATACTAAGATTTTTAACCAAGAGAAATACGAGTCTGAAACAATAAAGTTTTGAACTTGTATTACTTAAGGCCAGCGACTTCCTTTATTAGCGAAGAGTCCTCGACTATAGGTATATATTATAGTTAAACACGACTTAGGTACGTTTTTTTCCCTCGGGCGATTTTTATGAGTCAGATCCAGATCTCCAACAAAGAAAAGACAAGTACCGAACCGTAAAGTAAGTGTGGTACGGTGGTTATGGACAGTCAACGTGGCTCTCTCGAATGTGAATGTCGATAAAATGAAAAAAATGAATACAAAAATGAATAAAAAAAAAAAAAAAAAAACGAAAAAGAAACTACTGTACCTTGACAGTATACAATTTGTTCGTTTACCGCAAAGTGTTCTTTACGTATTCAATTTTCCTTACCTATATCAGTATAACATTAAGTAGGTACATCCATATAGGTATGTAATAATTTGCTAGTGATGGGCGACTGCAGTATGATGTATCATGCTAGAAATAAAATTGCAGGTATATTAGAAAATTTCAGAATTTTAAACCTGCGGGTAGATTCGAACATTGAAGTTTTCACTTCAAATGGCATATATTTCCCTGCACATAAACCTACAAGGTGTAACTCGAGAAAAGCGATCTTGCCACCGCTGATGTTGCATTATGTGAATATTTTGCAGCAGTTGCGAAACAGCAACTTCTTGGCTATACGATTCTCGATACGCTAGCTGTTACTTCTACATTTCAGGATAATGGCATACGGAGAACAAAAGTTTAGAAAAATCAGGACTGTTTTTTGAACGCGAAAGCAATCGTTCTTTGGTATAAAAATAGCTGAAAATATTATGCAAAAAATGCGGTAAATGTGTGGGTGTTGACAAAAACGTGATGGACTAAGAACAGGAATACCCATGGCCCAGATGACCCTAGAATATGTATATATATATTTTATTTTTCCGAATATGACATTTCAAAAGTGACACGCGATAGTCTCGCTGATTCAAGGTTGACTTGTTTCCACTCACCCACGAAACTATGAAACCTGGTCCACCTTATACGAAGTCCGTGAAGTTGGACAGCCTTTCAAAGTTTCAAACTAACATATAATTTAGTATATATGAGAATAATCACGTGTCTTAAGACTCAAGGTACATTTAGTGTTCCCGCAGGGTATTTTGCACAAACGTATATAAGTATATGGTATATGTATAATACTAACAGTAAAAAATGACTCTATTCGACAAGCGTGAGGCACGTATCATGTGTGCCGTCCATCATAACGAGAATCTTGATTTCTTCGCTGCAGAGATCCTCCAATTCGTTACGACAATATTGAAAATTTCTATTTTTAATTCCGACATGCACTTTCAATTAAAAATATTGATGGACTATGAAAGCGAGTGGTTATAATAATTCTTTTCGAAAGAAACGAAGTCGATTAATTGGCATAAGATATATGAAACTGAATTATCGGTATACAATCATGAATTAATGACAAATCGTTTAGTTAATGATCAATTTGGAAGTCCCGAATTTAATTATTATAAAATGAGTTGTGGAAAGATTTTATTGAGGAATTGGTTTTAAGTTAGAAGAAAAGTGACCAATCAAGTTTAGAGACTACCGCTGACGATGTAAAGAGTGATGTAGCTGCCTAGCAGGCTATAATTGTTTCTGCAACGGTTTCCAAACTCAAGTCTAAACGGATGTTGATATACGGTTACATGTGGGAAGGATTTGAAACGGAGTGGTATAGATTAAAATTAGAGATATTTGGTCGGTATGAGACATTAATTGGTACCAGTAACACAAAGCAAATACACAATGCAGTAAAGTTACATAAGAACTATTTAATGATAAGCCCTGAGCTTAATCGAATTTAGTAAGCTTGGTATTGCGGCAATGCGATTTTACATCCGAGGTATTTTCCTCGTTCGGGTTACGTAAATTTCCGCGATTTTATATCCATACTAAACGTGAATATGAAACTGTTGTTCGGTTATGGTGAAACTTGCGCAAAGAGTTATGTAGTTGGGCAAAAATTCTCTCTTCTATTCTATTCGACAAAGTCTTCCGGGGAATTCTATACACACACACACACACACACGTACGATACATACATGCATAAATATTAACATAAATGGGGAATCTCTCCGACGAAAGTCCGCTTCTTGAGAAAGTGTCTGCTATGTAGACAGAAACTCTGTCTCGCGTGACATAAGAGTTAATGTAATCTGTATAATTAATGCACTACGCAACAAGACGCGAGTTTGTATCGAAAATTTACTCATTTTGGGCCGTATTTTGTTTGGAATTTTTCTATAATATTAATATTTTATTTCGTTTCATCCCACGGAGATCTATACTGCAATCTCTACGAAGCCAAGATATAACTACTCGTATACGCTTTGCCTATTAAATAGGAACATGTTCCGAAACCAGGTACGTCAGTTATAATAATTAAGCACTTCGTAAATCAAGATTTTTTTAATTGCCTTTATATCGATACCGCGGTAAATTGGCTCCTTAAATACTCGAGGAATCTAAAAAGTACTTTCTCGTATCTAAATGTTTAAATGACATCTTTCAAGTTGGAAGATAGTGAGTTTCTCGCCTCGTGCTATACGGACATACTTCTTCAATACCGTTTAATATTCTAACGATGTATACCTATAACACAAGTCGATGATGTACCACGCCTCGGACACGACCCCAACGATATTAGCCATAGGCACTCACCAGCTGTTGGTCATCTTAAACGATTAAGGAGTACAGGTGTACGTGACGGTGTCATTAACCGGTTGTTTATTACATCATGAACAGTTACGCTTGTCCTAGGCTCCCCAGGACTCTAATTCAATCGTTTAATTCACGGGTCTCTCTTGTATATTATATGATATTACGGCAAACTCATAATCCATGGTTTCTTTTCATTCTTCTTTTTTAAAACCAACTCAAGCTATTGATTATGTATATCTTATGTATAGCCACAGGTATAACGTCGGTTGTATAGGCTATCTGTACATACATAAGATGCGCATATCTTGGATAGAACCCAAGATTCCGTCACGGTGGAATTTTTGGCGAGTTAAAATCAACAAAACTGAATTATTCAGTGCTATACTCACCTACACGTAGTCGAATTCAGAGTTTAACAACGAGTTAGAGAAGTTCAAGGTGTAGTAATCTCACAAGGAAATAAAAATTTAGCTGCACAATCCTCTTGTTTACAGGTGCAGAGCGAAAAGTTTTGACTCTACCATAATAGGGAAGTCGGCAACCTGTTGCAGATGTCATGCGCCCACGCGAAGAGCATGAGACACGTGATCCGCTATATCAAATAGCTATTTCACTCTTTCATTCTCTATTTTAACATTTTCAGATCTCTCTCTCTCTCTCTTTCTTTCTCTCTCAGTCTGTGTTAGCGCTCGCAGATCTTGAACACAGGTATATAGTCGATTGTATGGTATATATGTACATACATACCTACCGACGAAGCGGTCTTCTTCTCCCTTCCTGTCTGTAGCTTCTCTTATACTTTCTCGTTCACGCTTTGCACCTGGCTACCTGAGTCTCACTCGTATTTTCTGCTCATCACGATCTTTGAATAGGACATGCAATGAGTAAAATTCATTTGAAAATATGAACTCTCGTTATACCTATTCGAGTTGTTTTTTTTTTTTGTATTCCAATTAACAGCAGACACCTTATTCTATCGTCACAGCAATAAAAGTGTGAAATTTACAAATTAAAAAACATATCAACGATCCAAATCAAATAAATGAATACGCGAAAGAAGAAGATTGTATGTTTCTAGTATAACTCTGGTAAGGCTTACTTATAGTCTTTTGATATGGGTGTGAATGAACGTTCAAATCCAAACACAGAGGCACTTCGGCACTTGTGGATACGTAACTGTAAATTGACCTGAAATCTGACTAGTACACACATTCCAAGATATAGGCAGGGTTGGGTACTAAAGTTATTTGCATTTTGAAGAATTTTATAACTTCAATTGGTTATACTTTTTCCAGTAAAAGTAACTGCAAATCTACTCATAGTTACTACGTAAATTTAACCACTGAATATGTAGAAGAAGCAAAGATTAATCGTCCAAGAGACGCCTCACGGATATTAAGGCTTACAATATTCAGGTACCTACACAACATGAGTGAGTATGAATGGAACATCAAAAAGCTCGTGTACGTGTTTCACACAAGTCAGCATGGTAGGTATGCATCTAATCCACAAAGCAATCCCATTTCTTTGAATTCATCATGAAAATTCCATCTCCTTGTTAACAAGCGTAACGCAGGTAAGTCGCAAGGACACTTTAATGGAACCCCTGGTACCCTTCGTGTAACAAATAATTCCACGCAAAGCACATTTTTTTTTGTATCTGAGTCAGGATCGTCCGTAGCCTGTACCTTTGACGTCAGCGTTGCACCGGTTCTTGCAAGGTTTTTCCAGGTAATACAGTTTACCTGTAGGGATGTTGGGTACCTGCTCGTAATACTAAATAGTAAGATGGATTTCAATGTGCAGATTACCATGACAGAAGAATAAACCTCGAAGTTCTACATTTGCCTTTCGGACTTGGAGATAATTTTCTCAATTTCTTGCAGGATCACGTCGGTCTGTGTGTCCTTAAGTTACTTTAAGGAAAAATTAATGCTAGCTTATACGTTTCTCGGTATCATAATATATGTATAACATGCATGCGGGAATCATTTCCTTTGCGTGTATCTTTTCATCTTTACACAAACGTGGCTATACGGTCGAATTAGTTTCTCAGTGTAACGGTACCACCTTAAATACAGGATTTCATGACGATCCTAGACGATCTATTATTAGAAATTGTTTGCAGACTCGAGTTATGGCCACGCATGACGGTTCCTCTATCACAGATTCTAAAAATTCTCTTTCAAATTTAGTTCTGTGGTATCATTTTATTCGGCGATTTAATCAAGTAAGTTAATCATTTTGGAAACTAATACATGCGACAGGTTCATCAAGTATCAAGCACATATATAATCGTTTGTCAAATCTTCTTCTTCTTCTTCTTCACTTCAAATTTTCAAATTGAAAAAACCATTTACATCGCCAATACGATTCTGTCAAGTGTTCTGCAAGGTGTATAATTATACGTGGAAGGTGAACGGGACACGTGGTGTGCGTGCGTATCTGAAGAACGTACATACGTACCTCAGCCGGCCGCGCCGTGGGCGCCAACATAACGGTGAGGGCATGGTGCTGACGGCCAGGTCGCCGATGGCCTCCTTTTGGCGTCGCGGCGTGCCTCTCTTAACCGCGATTGTAACTGTACTTACGGGCGAGTAATTCGTTGAGTCGATATCAACTTATCGTAAAATATTTGGCAAAAAAATTAACAATTTCTTCAACAAAACCGAAGGAACTACATTTCACCTAAATACAGTGAAATGAAGATGGACAAAAACTCTTCATATAATACGACACTACGGCGCGCACGACGCGGTGCTAATGAGCAAAAGTGGAAAAGACCACAACTGATTTCGAAGTACCTATAGGTAGAGATTTATGTTTCTAGTGATCCCGAAATTTGAAGGTGTACACCTAATCGTTATTCCCAGAAAAATTAATACTTATACAAATTTCTAAACTAGTACAAAAGAAAATAATCAAAGTACCTACATATATTTACACAAACGATGCACGTCTACTTAATTTCTTCATCATATATGATTTGAAACGAACGTCTCGATCAGCAGATTAATTTTTATTATTTTTTTGTCGTACCTATACCAACCTACCTACCTACCTCGAGGGACCGATCGACAATAATTGGCCATCTGATTGACTACTACGAAGGATACGATATATCTACGAAATGCTCCCATCGTTCGAAATACACATATAATAAAGACGCAGAAGCATTTTGCCGTTGGTGCACTGGGTCCGAGGTAGCGAAACGATGGGATATATAAGATTAGGTCGGCTCTCCTTTAGAGCCACCTGTTCAGCCCGAGAACTTGCTGGAGGCATGTAACAGGTCGTCGATCGGTTTCTGTATAGAAATCTACTGTATGTATGTACATATGTATATTCTGTACACCGGTTTCATGTAACATGTTTCCGATTTGAAAATTTCCTTCTATTATTTTTCCTGGCTAATGGTTCAAGGCTAAAAATAATAGTACTAAAGTTCCTACGTACTTTTCAGGTACGTAAAAAATAAAAACAGAAGGCATTCCATTCCACTTACTCCTCCACTATACCCCAGTACTATAACTACTATAATGTAATCGGTCCATTTTTTGTGTGTGGGCGACGTGGTATATGCCAGTCGAGTGATCTTTGGTTAAATTCCGAGAATATGATCATCGAAGCGTACGAAGCGAGGCATGAATATATAAACATCGTTTTAAATTATTTACCAATTTATCTCACTAAATCTATGAGAGATAGAGTATAAGAGCGTTGTATACTGTTCTCTACCTTATAGTCGCGTGATCGGGGATGGATAAATGTCAACCGGACAGTATAAATGACTGTAATCAGTCGATTGCCAAAGTTCAAATTACCCAACATTAAGGAGATTGTGGCGACGATTCGAAGAAATCTTGTGAAGGATTTGTAACGCGTGAACAATCAGAATTTCACAGGATATAGGTATGTAATTGGGATGAGAAAATCCCAGTAGAAATTAATTTCTATAGTACGTAGAGCAAATGAAAAGAAGAAAGTGCTCCGAGTATTTGGTGTGCATATTTCGTCCTTTGGTCGTATAACGTCGACGTAAACCAACCCCTAGATGCATTAAGCATGCTACATTATTCTCTTTGGAGAACCGGTGACGTTTCAAAACGCGTTACAGAGGTACTGGAGTCGGCTCGGTTGTCTCAATCTTTCCGATCTTGTAGAGACCGGTATAAGTAAAGCCGCGGCTTTGCTTCTCGGACATCCGCCTGAAGAGGGTTAGTGCGTTTATTATAGGTAGGACGTACTTCTTCTTGCACGCGACGCGACGCTTATACCTACAAGTACGAAGTATATACGGTACGGTGGCAATGTACAGAGACAAACTGCGCTGGTTTTATACCTATCGAAGATGGCGTTCCCAGTGGAAAGAATAAGAATAATAAAAAAAACAAAAAATAAAATAAAAATAAAGACTAAGAAGGCTAGAATACGTGCGTGTAGACGCAAAGCCGGTTTCTTTCCTCCTTCAACTCTTCCGATCTCTCATCGTCAGTCCATTCTAACTCAGGACCAGTTCCTAACTCGTTCCTCGAGCCGAACGTTAGGCATAGATACACAGGATGCTGAGTAAACGTTTACTGTATACTAGTCAATGTACACACCACGTTTTATCAGGTCGTAGAGAGGTAGCAATTTGTGGAATCGTCTTCTCCCGCAAAGTAAGATCGTAAGAGTGGTATTACGGAAGCCGGTATTATCAGTATTAGCATGGTGTTTTTTATCTAAAAATATACTCATTGGAGTTTTCGATTTTAAATAAAAAAAAAAAAAGAAGCAATTTTTCATATATAAAAGAGAAGAAACAACACAAATTCAAAATCTCTATTAAACCTACGACCCCAAACGGGAAATCGAATTAAACACCATTACGTATCTCTTTTTGCTCGACGCACTCGACGGTTATTACTAAACCGGAAGTTGATCCGCGAAATGTGCGAATGAACACAGATCGTAGATATATACTGACTGCAGATTTCGGAGAATGTGACTTACCATGATCGGCGATAATCAGTATTTAATTATTCCAGCAGCAAAGTATCTGCATGTCAGCAACGAGGTATTAAAAGGTTTAGGGATAGGTCAATAGGTCAGCATCTTTAAACCACAATTCAATTCACAGGGTCACAGGATCACATTAACAGTCACGTTCACTATACAATAGATTAGGTAAATATTGCCACGAAACACACAAGTTTAAACTTTCTGTAGCTTATGATCTACTAGTTTGAACACTAACTGAGAATTAAATGAAGCTTTTCTTTTTCCGATGAAGATATTAATAAATCCTCAAGTTATATACATACATACATGCGATATATATATATATATATATAGGTATATATATAAATATATATATATTATAAGAAAACATATATCCACATGCGCGAACACACAGTCTCACAATCGGCCTCACTTCAAATCGTGAATCGCTTACTCACACGCAGTGATATTGATATTGAAAATAATTATAAATAAATTGACGATATGGTGATTATTATTCCTTCATGTAAAATATGTGACTTAATTATCTACACGAACTGAGACGCGTCAAATATCTAATAGCGAGTATCTCTAATTTGAGTTCCTCTCGTTTGTTGACACAAGTGTTTTGACAGCGATCAACAGGTCGTATACGCGCCGCAACGCGTTATATTACGCGTGATGGATTTTAAACCTGGCGGACTCCGACTGAGCGCTCAGCGCTCAGGTAGACCCCGAGGTGCCGTAGCTGCGGCCTGAACAGAGTCCCCTTCCTTTCCTTTCCATTCCTTTCCTTTCCCTTCTCTTCTCTTCTCTTCTACAAGCTCTTTTCTTCATCGTATCGGGCCGACCGAGACCAGGCCCCAACGGTGTCTACTGTTTCTTTCCTTCTTTACGCTCCGTCTGATAGATCGAGACTATGCTTCATGCATAATTTAGGTTTATATATACATATACCTGACGCTCGATTCCGCAATCGAGGGAGGACGATTTTTAATTTTTTTTTTTTAATTTTATTTCCTTTTTAAATTTATTCAAATTCTAATTCGGGCCGGTTTTTTTTACCCGCGGCCGGGTACTCGCGATCTTTGACCTTATTTGATCCTGAGATCGGAGTAAAGATATGAAAATGGGCCCGGGCAAGTGGTTGTTTTATACACTCTTCAAAATCCCCTGAAAATGTAGATTTTTTACATTTTCCGAAACCAGAATACCATCTTTTTATATCTTGCCATTTTGTAACACAAATTGTACGTGAATTTCGAAAATTTTACAAACAATTTATCTTTTTCAGTTTTTCAAACACTTTGAATTTCAAATTATTTTCATATTTTATATACTTGCCTTGTAATTGTTGATTAAGTATCACTAAAACAAGAAATTGTACGATGTTACACAAAGTCGATTTAAATCATCCGCGAAATCAATTTAAACAGTTCTTCTAATAAATGACTTGCAATCACCTTGAAATCGTTTGAAATTGTTTTCAAATCGTTTCAGACTGGCCAAAGTCACTTAAATTCGTGTGAAATCATAGGCGAAAAATTTCTACAAGTATAGTTGCGATGTTGTGCTGTGCGATCGTGTATGCGGTTCTCTTGGCTTCGTTAGTACCAATTGCAGTAGGAGAGCGACGTAATTAGTAATTAGTCATCTTTATAAGTTTTTACGCAATTAAACGTTGACCCTGTACAGTAACCCGTTTCGGCAAGACTTCGTAATCGACACGTCTTCTGTTCATCCGACGTTGTATAGATATCAGACGGGACATATACCTCGGCGAGAAAAATTGCGAGGAAATAAAATCGCCGTTTGCGGATAAGAACTTTTCATTCATCACATGTATTCTGTTGTTAAGATATATTTTTTGTTTTTGTTCTTTATTTTCGCGTAATTTCACCAAATTATCACAGAAATGCAGAAAAAAGGAATCGATTTTTCAAAATTATTTATTCGCATTCGTAACGAACCAGCGCAGTCTAATGTCGTGAACATTCTACATAGAGAACGAAATGACCGAAAGATAAAACAGAATAGTCAAAGATAAAATAGAATGTGGCTTTCTATTTAATTACCGAAGGATCCATATGACTGATTAGACTTGAAAAAAACTTGAAACTATTCAAAACAATCCGAAATAAGTGCGATTTATAATGCCATTTTATTTATATCTCCGTATTTGTGACTCGAAATAATTATTTTCTAGTTCATCCGGAAGGGACATCGACACCCATCATTTTGTTGTTTGTATTTTACTATTTAACTAAGAAGTTTTTAATTTAGAATGTTCACAGGCCAAAACCACGCTCTTTTTGGATTATGTTCCTCCATGTTTTGTTTAAATTTTTGTTATTAATGAACTGTAATAAAAGATTCAACTATTTGAACCGTCTGAAACATATTAACAAACTTTTTACCCGTCCTAATATTTTATCTAAATTTAAAGAATCACTTTCAAAACTCTGCTTTTTTCCCTTGCAAAAGAGGAGATCGAAAGTTCTTGAAATTGAACAGACTTGGAGCGCAAAACGGGATAATGTTAAAACAACACAAGTTTTTAAAGACTGTAATACATTCTATACATTTTAATATAAATACTTGCAAAACGATATTATTTTTTCCTTCGAAGTTCGTATTTTCTCATTACCCGATCCTCGCGTTCTTATCAAATTAAATTTCATCACGATTTAGTTATTTTTTTTTTTTATATTAAAATTAGGTACGCATATCTACATAATAAATGTTGTTATTTTATCGCGCATGAGTGCGATTTCAATATGACAATAATTATCGAATTACTACAAATAGGACTGCAGCATTTTGCAATTGCTGTTGCACCATTCAAGTATTGTTCTTCTTCTATCTACAAATAGAATATCGGCTGTTAAAAGAACTACTGATTCGAAGAAGCTGCAGCTTGTGGTTCATCTTCTTCATCGTCTGTCTCCTCATCGTCTTTTTCATCTTCTGACGTAGCGATGTATTGATCAAAATTTATCTTCAGTTTTTCCACTGATGGCGGACTTAGTAGTAATGTTCTGAAACAGATAAATGCATCAAAGCTTTCTTCAAGCACGAATTTTAAAAATTCATTATTTCACAATACGAAATAGATGAACAACGAACATTTTTTAGTAATGTAACAGAAGACTAGAACTATCTTCAAGAAAATCGCAGCTCTGTTTGCATTAAAAAAGTGTTTTTCGACGAGATTTCAACGTTTGAGAATAAATAAAAATCCTCTAAAAACGAATCATTGTTTACCTTGTTATGAAGGAACCCTCTCGTTTCGGTTTTTTAAGTAGAATGTCTTTTAAAAGGGCAGAAAAATTTTCTTCGAGATGTTTTACGTCCATATCCAACTGTGAATAGAATTTTAATATTTATTTAAAAGTTATGATTACTAGAGATTGTTGTGTTAGTTCCGAAAAATGGGGCTGAAGGATTAAGAAAAAAAAAAAACGGTAATAAAATTGGTCTGTTATTCATTGGAAGTTAAAAATTAGAAATCTAATATTGAAATCTTACTGTTCCAATAGGAGTTTTGATCGTTCCGAAGTCTAACTCTCTTTCATCTCTTTTTGCCTGGTATTCAACACCATCAGCAAATTTCTTTACAGCAGCTTCTATGTCTGGATCTAAGTTACCTGACGAAGTGAAAATCGGGATTCATTTACCACGGTTGTTTTTATGATGAAAAAAAGTATTTTTAAAATCATTTTTAACAAAAGAATCATGATAACGTACCATCTCTCACATTCGGAAATCGTTTTTTCAACAAGCCTCTCAGCGCCACCATTTCAGGGAGAATATTCGGATGGGCAATGATAACGCTGTATTCATTCAAAGAGAGAATCCCTGCCTTAAAAGAGAATAACGTGATTTAGGATATAAAATTCTAGATTAGAAGATGAATGGCTTATTGCAGAAGGGGGTGCTAAGTTAATTCATTTTTTGAATTTATTATGGAACTATTAAACTTTTTCTTCAAATTTTGAACCATCAGTCTCTTTTCTCATGTAGTTAAGTAGCTCCTGGATTTTTCCATAAATATTACGGTAGCCAATATAAAATTATTAGTTTTTTTCAGTGAACATTTTCCAAAAAGCTTAACCATTGCTTAAAAATGTATCTTGACTAAATTCCAAATTCCAGATCTTCAACGAAGCTTCCTAACTTTTCTTAGTTTTCCAGGTATTTAGTAACTTGAATGATCTTGGATAATTAAATACCAATAAATCGGAAAAACCAAGTTGCGATGTATACAACAAAAGTTGTAAAAGATGAGTCTTTGTAACTGATTAAATGGTCTAGATGGTCGAGAAAGCAGCCTTGGAAATAACCCTCACCATAATTTCTTTTATAGTTTCAGGACCACCAACAAGCGTAGCACCAGCTTGTGTTGCTATTTTTTGAATTTCTTCTCCTTTGCACAAAGCAAGTATGTTTCTTTGATGATTCTGTCGAAATGCATGTGGTATAGAAACTGTGCGAGTAAAGTTGTCCACAAATCGAGTCTTTTTTTGTCCCTGTAATATACAATAGCAACAATGAATATACACTACTTTTATACATAATCTAGTTAATTGAAATTAAGAATATCTGAATAGCGAAAACTTTATAAAAAGTTTTTTTGTCTTCATTGAACAACTATTTCTATTATTAAACAGAATAACAGCCTCAATTTCCTGCGAAATATTATCACAGATTCTTTTCTCTTTCAGTTTAGATCAAACAATTATAAAATTATACAACTATTTCTTTTATTAAACAGAATAACAGCCTCAATTTCCTGCGAAATATTATCACAGATTCTTTTCTCTTCCAGTTTAGATTAAACAAGTATAAAATTATACTTTTTCTTGCATTTTCGTACAGAGAAACTGAGTAAATAATGCAAAGAATTCTGATTGTAAAATGTACAATGAAATTGCTAATTAGTTAAATTATTCTTAGGCCTTCTGTCAACACCCTAGATTCAAAATCGTCAAATCTTCAATTACAGCCAATAAAACTTCGTGACCTGCATATTGAGTTCAACATAAGCGATGAGATGTGCGTCTGGTAGATCATAAACGGTAGGATGATGGCTTTCTCTATGGCACTGGACAGCTTCAGCAAACGAATATATCCTCGATCTGTAGTATCTACTAACCCAAACATTATCCGGTGATACATCTTTGTGAGAATCGTCTATCCACTTACTAACGAAAGGTCCGGTCAGTCTGAAAAAAAGAAATTTTCATAAATAGGTGTTATACAACAATAAACAGTATCTAAAATTTTGAAAACTTTAAATTACTCTCACTTATATTTATCTCGTTGGTTGTGAGGGATAAAACCGACTCTTTTTATCTCAACCTTAACCTTCGCTTTACGAGCCTTTTCCCTCGTTCCTTTCCTCGCTGCATAACCACGCACTTGGAGCAGTCCAGCCGGCTGCGGAATGCATCCTAAGCTTCTTATATACGTTGAACAGAAGCTGATTAACCGCCCTAAAATGTAAATGAGGCTGTTAATGGTTGCCGATAATTAAAAATGTAATATCCGAATGATATACATCGATGTTTAATCTCTTAGGTGTAAACTAACCTACAAATTTTGAGGTTAGAAAATCGGAAAGTCGAGTTTTAGAGGGATATAAGGATCGTATTTGGTTGAAAAAAGACGATAATAAGCAAGGTGAATCGGGTATGAATTATGGCTAAAATTTAAGCCGTGATATAGAGTATTTGTATAATAAAATGATAACATCAATGAATGATCTTACCTCCGTTAGCGGCGGCCATCTTGTTAAAAATCAATTCGTATATGTTCGTATAATATTCGTGTAGTTCGTGTACGTTCGTATCTCCGTTAGCCAATGATAGGATAAGAAAATACCCCGATCAGTGCAGTTGATAAATGGAGGATTTGTGTTTGTCAAGGTAGTTTTGTTTACGCGATATATTTCACTCGGAATAAACTCCCCGTGTGTTTAGTGTGCGTTAAGAGGTAGATGAAGGTGGGTAATAGTATTTAAAAATCCAAATAATACCACTAGATGTTTACAGGTGTTTAAAAAACCGCTAAATATCGGCATAACGCGATCGGCTGTCGTCGAGGGTGGACGGATACCTTACCGTATTACCTTTAAAACAGAAACACAATAAATTCTGTCTATTAAAAAAACAATGAAAATATTTCAAAATATAAACCTAAAATATCGCGTGGTTTATATTCCCCGTATTTTAATACAACGAAACTCAACCACACGACGATTTAACACGGAAATAAATATACTACGAAACAGGTTAACCCCCTACTCACTACTCTACTTGATAGGTTATGGATTCTATCTACATTTACAGTACAATTATTATCCCAAATAATTACCGACTTTAACCTGATTATAAATCATTATAAAACGGCAACAATATCTATATGATTAATAATCCTCATGCCTTATTTATATCACATGGTTATCCCCCAGATGTTCTTCGCCTTCTTCGAAACCCTCGTGCAAAGAGACGACTCGATATTTTGCCTCAAAATAACCTCAAATAACAAACTACTCCTATATGTTTCCTGTCCCATGTATAACGTCCCGATCTACCGCCTAGGTTAGTTTAACAATGTGATATTAGATCAGATTATAAAGAATAATATTTCGCTTTTATAATACTATTTCATCTCTGCATACACGACAAGTTTGTTTATCTAATATTTGAGTCAACAGTCTTATCATTTTTTAATTAAGAATTTTTCAACTGCTAAGAATGCTGCTAAATTATTTTCGATAATTAAATGATCAGCAGTTTCATAACGTTTCTGCTACGTCATCGATTTCTCAATATTGGAGTCTCACTAAAGTCCGTCACATTGAATAGAACTTTGAATAAAATATTTCCACTTAACTTACGCTTAGTTTGCTATTTTTTTTTAAAACCCTCTATAAATATTCTTAGAAATTGGTATTTATAACAAATTTTTATAAACCCGATCAAATGCTAATTTTTGTTTATAATTAATAATTTTCTGTTTTTGTTTATTTTTATAGGATTTAGGATGTCTCGCAACCACAAGGATAAGTATGAGAATGCTAACCCGCGCCGTACGCACACCATCATGTCCACGGAGGATGCAAACTCCGGGAAGAAATCTTATTGGCCGGAGTTGGAGATAACAGGCAGTATCAGAAATCTTAGTCCAAATGTATGGCAGCTGACACATTTAACTGCTTTGTATCTAAACGACAACAGTCTTCAGAGGATACCACCTGAAATTGGCCGTTTGGCCAGCCTTAGATTATTAGATCTAAGCAGTAATAAACTACGCAGCTTACCGGCTGAGCTAGGGGACCTCATTTACCTCAGGTATAAACTATGAGGAAAAAGATTTGTCTGTTTTTATTAGTTTTTAACTGATATTATTGCTCAGTATTGATAATAGGAAATACTATTTATTAGCAAATGAGGAAAAGTGAAAGAAATTTTAAGAAAAGATTAGTTTTTGTTGGAAATTGTGTCTCAGAAGCTTTTTGTGGTATATTTTAGCTCTTGATTGATTTGATACAAATTGATTTTTAGTATATTTCAACAACTCAACGTGTGAATTTTATATATCAAAGCATTTTAGAAGCCAGTTTGCTTAATTTTTCATTAGTAAATGATGAGTTGTATTAATTATCAAGAATTTTACTGTATGAAAAAATTCAATTTGAATTATTTCTACTGAATTGTTGAGAGTTCGTTAAAACTGTAAAATATGATAATAGAATTAAAATCGTTTAGAGTTTAGTCAAATGATAATTAGGTTCAATTTATTCGGTATTTTTGTTAATAAAAATTTTATACAAGATGATAATATGATATTTTCTTTATTTTCAAACCTCTAATACATTTTATTTTTTTTTACAGAGAATTGTTACTGAACCAAAACTACCTTCGCGTTTTACCTTACGAACTCGGGAAGTTGTTCCAGTTGCAAGTGCTCGGTCTTCATGGAAATCCGCTGAACAAGGAGGTGCTGGCACTGTATGGAGAACCATCAGGGACTCACAAGCTGCTGTCTTACATGCTCGACAACTTACAAGGTAAGTGGTCTATTAAAAAAGATTTTCATATTTTATGATCAATGTATTTTTTCCAAATGAAATCTGTAAGCTACTGGATTATGAAATGAGGAGGTCGCTTCTTTTTGTCGATAAATAATTTCAACAAAGCTAAAATAATGAACCAATTTAATGGAAACTTATTACAGAAGTATGTCTCACCATAAGCAACATGAGTTTACAGCAAATATTCTGTTTTATTTTTTTCCTCAATTATTATTTGAGAGAAAATGCAATTGGAATTGGAATTTCGTTGATATGCAGATGGCTAATTTTCAGATAAACTGAGTAATGCAGGAAAATTTAAGGAACTTGAATAGATATGAAAAAGTTATGGAAACTTTGGATTTTATAGAGGTCAGGGACTTTTTGTAAGCATCTAAAATATTCTACTGTACTTTACTCTATCACTTAATTAACCGAAGAACTTTGGTTGTATTCTAAGTCAACAAATTCTGTGATAAACACAATCATGAAGGCCCCGTTATAACTTGAACAAATGCATCGTTGAATAAATAATTGCTTTCTGTATACGAAGTTGAGATTGTTATTAGTCTAGGTTTGATACCCGCATTCCAATTCTGTTTTCTCAATATTCAATTCGTCATTTTTATTTTATTACGATCGTTCGAAAAATAAGTTTCGATTATTTTAACAAATCTTCATGTCTTAGGGCTTCTAGTATCTGAAAAATAAGTCAAATATATATATATTTTAGTAAGTCTGAAAAACTCGCCGAATGATCTCAGAAACGGTTAGATACATACAAATATCTAAAGTTCACTGCACAGGATTTCGGATTTAGACAAATGGAAATGAAAAATTGTCATGTTTCATTAAATTTAAATATTTATAAATTTTTACATAATTTAACATATCTTTAGTAATACCTAATATTTCTATTTTTATATAAGGTGATCGAAAGTACCGTGAAAGATACTTTTTTTTTTCTCTTGTTTTATTTTTTTGAAATTTGTTTGAAAATTTGGACAAAATATTCAATTTTCGTTGTATTCTTTATTAAAAATCACAAAAGAATTCAGGGAAACTTGGAAAAACCACTAAATCGAGAATCGACATAAAATTCTAATAACACGATCATCAAAATTTCTTGCTTTTATGACTGAGACTGTATTCAATCCAAATCAGAATGTAAAAAAAAAATGATTATCGCCGAGATCCTACTACTTGAGTTTAATTACTCAAGGGTGTATCATATTCTGAGTAATGTTTTAAATCTCTGTGACATTGCTTGAAAAAAAGAAAAAAAAAAAAGGCAAAGCGAAAAAGTCGTATCCACCTAACTTTCCAAAGTCAAATATGTGGTACACAAAAGGGGTTTTGTTTTTTAGTCACGTTTAATCTCTGAGATGAGGTTTTGATGTTACCTCCAGTTTATTACACGTGTTTCAATGTACTTTACCGACAAAGTCTCTCATAGGAATAGTCGCCACGTTCTCTGGCTCACGCAATTCGGGGTGCCTCATACCAATGTATGTACATACATACCATACGACGTGATAACACTTACCGTATGTTTTCATTTATTCAAAACTGTTAGTTTCTCCACTATTTCAAAGTGCAGCTTTTCAATTTGAATACTCCGTTGATTATATATAAAATTTTTTTTATAGAAACCACCTTTCCTTTTTACTCCATTAGTAATGAGTTAAGCAGATCGATTAAACTCTGTTAAATAAACAAAAAATATTCAGAGTTAATGTTCTCAAGTTTGAACTTACCTAGGGAACAACAACTCTGTAACATTGAATGCATGGTCGGGTTCGTCCGCGGTTTTACCCTCGAGCAAATTTGTCCATACATAATTTAATCTCTTTTACATCGGGGTCAAATGGGTGTGCCGTACTGATCGCAGACACAACAGCTTTGGGTGGGTGTATATAGGGAGACGATCCATCCCATTCCAACCCAACTCAACTCAACTCAACTCAACTCATCCATTGTGTTTTGCCATTTTTACCCGTTGTCCGATTGCCAGTATTTCTCTTACCTCTCAGTTCTCCATTCTTTTACTCCAACGTTTGATACAAGGATACAAGTACCAGTACGAGTGCCTAGTACCTTATTCGAATGTCCGTATAAAGATAACCGCCTGCACTCAACTCGAACCCCGCCTATATCCATTGTTAACTGACTTTTACTATTAGAAATCACCGTGGGCGTTCGTCATCTATGATAACACTGCTTCAGACAGTTTCTCATGTTCCTCATCACCGTTTATACTCTCTTATGAAATTTATCCTCAAATCTCATTCGAGACTTACTCGGTACGGTAATAAGCATGCATGGGATTACTCGTCGTAAAAAAAAGTCTCGTTTAGGTGCAGGATGATCATTTTTATTATAAAACCGTAGTCTATATTGGTGTAGGATTTTCTTGAAGAAGTAGGTATCTCGGAAATTGATCGACTCTTCCGGCTTCTTAATGGCAAAAAAATAGTACAAGTCTAAATATATTTTTATTAAAGCAAGATTTTCCAATACATATACAGCTAGAATCTTAACTGGCTTGCTATTTTATCGAACCAATTGTCCCACGTTACTGAAATTCCTGGCTACTTGAGGAAAAAATCATTGTTCTCGGTATATTAGCAACGCTTTTAGTTATGGGACAGTAATTCGTATTTCTCTTCCGTGTGTGCACATATATCGACCATATCGAATCAGAACGAAGGTTTCCAACACACTTCTGTTCTGGTATTGAATCAATCGCGAGTTATTGCCTTCTGAAGTAGGAGAGTAGATCGAAGGGTCACGATGCTCGGAAACGTTCCTTCACTTCGACAGTCAATAACTCATACGGTTAGCTCATCCAAATAATTTTGTATCGTGAAAGAAACTGAATTTTTCCTCAATTTATTACAAATAGACAAAGAAAAAAAGATAGAAACCAATAAAATCGGAATAATAATCCAACGGATTTCTTTGAACCGCTCACTTTATGCAGATATGAAGATTTTAATATATGTTAAAAACAGGGTTGAACGTTCTCTTACTCCTCATTTCTTGATAAAGCCAATAAATTTTCTTCATTTTGTATTAAGAATAAAGCCTACTCGTACTTTTTCAAGGGCGAAACGATATTCGAGTTAGGTATTCCAAAAGCTTGGATTTTCCACTCGGTTTCACCCCGTCTTTACGTCAGGTGCCTACATCGCTGTAGCCTCGTTAAAGGGTTGAACTTGGTTGACGAGGGTTTTGTTCTTCACCTCGCGTACGCGGTAGGAATATCGCGTTATAGTTTTCAGCTTATCCATGCCCCTGAATTTGCATGATCCTGATATTATTCTTCGTTAAATTTAACCAGATATACATATCATCATGCGTTTAGAATATATCTAATACCCTCTTATAAATCAAAAATCAAAGATTTTCGACGACCCGTCATACAGTAGTCGGGATCATAACTTCATACGATCTCAATATCAAGATGCTGAAATATCTGCCTAATTTTATCATTCAAATTGAATAAATTTTTTGTATTTTATGGAATTATTTAATTTTTGATTGTCTTGTTTTTTTTTTTTTTGTTTTACTTTACTGACTTGAGTTTTATACCCAAATTTCAATCGCAATTTCTTTGCTTTAACTTTGCCACAGAGCTTTTTTTAACCCTCATGGACTTAGAGTTATCGCTGGTATTTAGGAAACTACAAAAAAAATTACGTGAATTAACTTATATGGCTATCAACACAAAGCTTCGTCAGTTTTCTACATGGTAGTAAAAAGAAAATGAAAAAGAAAAAAGAGAGATAAAAAACGAGGGTAAAGATTTAGTAAAACGTCTGTTTTAACGCGGAAAAAAGTCGTGTTTAAGATGTGTGAACGACATACGTTACACTTTCTTAATTCTTTTTCTACGAGTTTTTTTTTTTTTTTTGAGTCCTAAACAATTTGAAGAAAACAGTTGAAGGCTGAGTGTTGAATACTGTGAACTTATAAAAAATTTTCCGAGAATATAATAATAAAACGTATAAAAATAAATTTTCTTATTGAAATGTGTAAAAAATTTTTTCAATTTTACCTTCACCGAGTTAAAAATGAAGATATTTTAAAATACGACCTCGACAAGTCGTTGGCTTCATACCTACGCGCTTTCCTCGACAACGAAAATTAATGCAAATGAATCCACTTTGCGCCGAGACAAACTCACTGAACATTGCCAAGGGGTTAAAGATCGGTATACAAACTGGCGAGGTGTTTATCATCATTTTATATTTATTCATATTGTTGATCTTGGAGGAAGGAAGTCGTTTCATAATTATTTGAATAAATTTTCATTATATTATTCTCATTATATTTTCTCACTAAAATAATACATTATATGAAGTTTAATCATTTATACTCATACGAAAATCTATACGATCGATATCGCATACACATATATGTCTGTATAATAAAATCTGCAAGGCAGTGCCACGTATCGAAGCGAAACGATCTTATTACCTTGCGATAAGATATTAATATTCCATATAAGATAAGTAGAAAATCATGAATGTGTAATTATAATTATAATCGAAGGTAATTTCCGAATCAGCCAAGTCGAACAGCTCTCATCTTCAGAATGTTATAGTACTACCATACATTGCGTAAAAAGTTTGCTAGAGTGAATATACCTACATCGTGAAGAAAGGGAATCTTGATATGCATTATTCGGGTTTAACTACATACCTTCCATTGCTATACGAGAATAGCGAAGCCTACCTTGACCAGTTTCAACTCAACGACTAACTGTCGATTTCAATGAAACTGTCCACTTAGGTAGTTGAGTCGATTGATCGACGTCTTGGTGCTGAAAGTCTCGTGTTCAGATGTCAAAGCGATTAAATTATAATAAGGTGAAATGTGAGGAACGAGAAATGGGAAACGGGAAACGTAAAATGGAAAAACGGGAAGTAGGAAGTGGGAGAGAGGTCCACGACCCGGAAAGGCGGGAGTGCGTTGGCTGGCGTGACAGGTAGATCTAGGTCAGACCGGACGTGACCCCGATCACCGACCGACATGAGACTTGAGGAGAAAGCGGTGGCATGGGTACTGAGCTAAAGAAAACAAACGACAAACTGGTAAACCGGTAAACGCTGCACTCGCGCGGGCGTCGAAATATCATTATTGAGTATCTAAAAATAACCAGCCTCATGATCCACTTTAACACCTTTCGGATACAATTTAATTGAGAAACGGATGCAGCGGTCGTATAGTAAGAGAAAGTTCAACTCCAATGGTTGGAGGTCAATACCTCAGAATTATATCTGTTTTTTAAAATTCGAATTATAGATATAATCAATTTTTTTTTTTACATCGTAAAACATGCGGCTGTTTTTTTTATTTTCTTTAAGATTACGAATATTCGTTTACTGTTGAGAATTTTTCTTTTATTTTTATAGGTGTCTTTTTCCATTTTATTGCGAGATGTGTTTCTCTTTCTAGTATCACAAGTTTTTTTTTAATTTTATTTCTGAAGACTTTCAATAATTATTCAAGAATGAATTTGTCCATTTATGACCTCGTTGTTAACTTTCAATCTAAACAACGAGGTAGTGATAATCAACAGTTTGACGACTTCATAACTTTGTAAAAATCCTCACTTTGCCTATTCCAATTCACGCTTTCATTAATTTCTAGTAAATTTCAGTTTTTTATTACCCCATCTACTTTTTCAGAATTTTATGCAATATCCACATGCATATAACGTAGTTATTCGTTAACACTGTTCATTAAGGTAGGTGTCATGTGATGCAAGACCCATTATCCTTGAACATGGGTTAATTCTAGTACAATATGTTGGTTAAGTAGGTAGGTATAGTGTTTTGCCGTCTTGAATAGAGAGTCTTGTTCTTAACCTGTGCAGTCTTGACTCTAGACACCAGCCATTACATGCATAACTTTCCAGTATAGACCGTATAGGTATAAGTGCACATAAGATGTAACAACGTATTGTTCTTGGTGGACCTTAATCCCTGAGTGCTGCAGCAGGCAAATAGTTTAATGCTGCATTCAACTTTCTTCTTCTTCTTCTTCTTCTTCTTCATCTTCTTCTATTTATATTCTCAGTCTCCTTTCTTCGTGAATAGATGTTCCACGTCGTGGTGACAGTGCAACACCGTGACCTGACCCACGAGGAAGTCCTCTTTCGCGTACGGCTCACTTTCTACTACGAGTTTGCTCGTCGACGACTGTCACTTATTCTGAATTCCATACAAATCTAAGATACTTTCATTCGACACAGACAGAGCGTGCAGGTTTCATTTTTATATTCGTTTATTAGTCACAGTAATTAAGTATTATAGGTTAATTACAGATACGTAAATCATGTGTATAACCGATTGACCGAGTTATCAAATCACTCAATGTACTCCTGGTCATTTTCAGCCTCTCTTTCTCTCTCACTCTCTTGTCCCCGTTCAACGTTTTACGTGACGATTGAACCGCTTGTTTGCGCTTTGTGTTTATCAAACTGACGCTTTACAATCGGTATACCTATCCGCACCCACAGTCACACCACATTATACCGTTAAAGGAAACTAATTAACCACTGTCGAAACTATAGTGGTACAGGTGCGGATGCTCAGAACCGAACGTTATGGTAATTTGGAAAGCATGTATTTAGTGATACTGGTAGTGCACTTCATGGGCTGACAAAAGATTGGAAGTCTTTATAATCATTAAACATCCTGTGTTTTATATCACATTCAAAATCTTCGTGGGGTATATTTTTCTCGTAAAATGATACCCTTCAAGGTGCAGGTGTAGCACTTTATAAAATCAAAATCTTAGAATTGAAGGGGTCTCTTTTTGGACAAACTTTGATTGTGGGAATGTAACTACCTATCCTACCTACCGGCCTACATCAGTGATTTGGAAAAATTTCAAAACCTCGGTAAACGCTAAGTGATTGATATTGCACTGAGGAGGATTCCCATCTTTTCACCTTACCGTTCCGTGCTGAATATCTGGACGTTATATGCTGTTAGCTAGATAGATAGAAGTGGCCTTGTAGCCATGTTGGCATACCTCACTATATCCACACCCTCGCGGGATTACAGTGAGTAAGAACTCCTTCGAAAGGAACCCTCCGTCGAATCAATCGCTCCTTTTTCCAAACCGCTACTCTCTGCTTGGTGTAACGAATTCATTAGCTCGTAGAGCCGGCATCATTCTATTCCTCACTCTCTTCTTTTTCTTCTTCTATTATTTTTTTTTTACCTTTCTCCTCACTTCAGATTCGGCTGAAACCCCTGAAGGGTTTCGTGATATGGGGTACAAACATACGACGACAGAGAGTGTGTACACACATACCCTACCCGGGCCAAATGCAAGCGAGAGTGTGTTCGATGGGGTGTTCATTTTAGGAAGGAAGAACGACTCTTCCGATGTTCTATTTATATGCGTGTACACGTATGGGTAGAGACACGCGTTGTACCTACAAGTTTTCTTTCGTGATTGTGTGCATACACCATGGGGCGAGAAAGCCGGAGGTGTATTCGTTGGTACTCGGGCATGAGGAGGAACAGAAGCCGAATTCAGCTGGCACAAGTGACCGTAATCCTTACGCCTGGCCCTATAATCGAGTCGTTTCATCTCGACCGGGTTTGGCCCAGATGTGGCCCCAATTTTGGGCTATGCTTTGTAGCCTCCGCAACGACCGACGCGACGGTTGGATTAATGGCGTGGAAAGACTTTGTGCAGTTTGCCCGGATTCTCCATTGTCAGTCTGCTTATTAGTGCGCGGCCTATAGACGCGCTTCGCTTAGTCAACCGCGTGTTTATAGTTTTCGGAGGTGGGCCGAAAACGGCCTAACTTCGTGACCACCAAACTGTGTCTTTCTAACCTTAGGTTATAACCAAATGGACGCACTGACCGCATTAAAGCCGTAATTTCAAAGTCAGAAAATTGATCCTATTTCACCAAGTATAAGACATTTTTATTTTTGTCAAAATTTTTTACCCTCGTCAGGACAACGGTATCGTTTTAAAATAAATAGGGAAATGATCATATCGGTAACGACAACGATTCGGGGAAGGGGAAAAAAATAAAAAATAAAAAATTAGAAACTGTCGGTCCGACTACTGTTCAAATATATGTGCATACTTTCGAATTCACACCAATATCTTTATTCTCAGTTACATTAGTCAGTTACTTAACACTCGAAATAATTGTACAGTTATTAAGAGGACACGAAAGCGGTGGGTCGATTTTTATCGCAGACGTGTCCTCGAAACGCGATATTACTTCTTCGTAAATGTGAGATAAAAATCAGCAACCGACACGCACGCCTTCGCCTTCTGCCTTCTGCCTTTCGCCTTTCGCTCCTTCTTGCCTGCACTTCAATCGTAAACATAAATCGTACCTTTCTCACCGGACGTCACGCTCTTTCCGACACTAGAATTGTCATATCCGTCCATTTCAGTGGGACCGTGAACCCTGGCCCACTGAACTCTTGAGATTTCTTTCAATAAAACTAAAATAAACAAATGTCAATAGTCCAAAAATATAATTCTCATTCCCATTTACCGAAATTTCTATGCGTTTTAGTGCAGATGGTTTTTTTTGTCATGCTTCTACGTATAACATTTTTATAAACGAAATGGTTCATTCTTGGCCTTTGTTACCGAATAAATTTCATTAGTTTCGCTCGCCGACAGCTGCAGCTGTGCTCTTTAGTTTCTCAGAGGAACAAAAAAGTTTTTAAATCCGTTACACGACCTTTAAGAGCGCGAGAAATTTAACCGAATATTGTACAGGTCAATCGGAAGTGCTTCAAGGTTCGATCCATTGCGATGTGAAAATAGGATATTGATTAGCTGTTAGAAGAAAGATTCGTAATTCAACAACTCTTACCGTACCCTAATTCCTTGATCCAGTTAATTCTCTAACACCCCTGGCACGTACGTGCGCCTCCAGTCGTTGCGGAGATTTAAGATAGAATACCTATGCACTATACTCGAAAGACAATTCGGTAAACTTAAATGCAGTTTTCAAAGTACCAATCCGCACCTGTACAATACCATTGTGGATCTACACTACGGTTACAATACCTGTCAATTTGGGTCACTCGTTCCGTTCAATTAGGTTTGCTGAACTTTGCAATTGCGGACTTCTCTTGCTCAAAAAGTTGCTCGATATACAACGTAGGTGCTCTATAGCATATCTAAGCTAAGTTACGCCACGCTATGCTATGTTACGTTACGTTGGGATGTAGTTTGTATATAGTTTGCTGAATAAACAAGAAACGGAAATTCGTTGCTGTTCAATTTCATTGCGCAAATAAGGAAAGCCCAGTTACCATAGTCGCCGTACATCTTCAGAAGCGTCTCGAGGTCTTGGGTATAAACTTATTTTCTTCTTATGGTCTTTTTGCTTTCGGCTTCTGCCTACTTTACCTTGCCTTGCCTTGCCTTGCCTTTATGAATATATTCCACCCACCCTGCACCGTCACTGATCAATTCATCCGAGGTCTTTGTGTTGATTTACGTTCACCACTCACAGGTGTACCACTATAGTGCTTTTTACTTTTGAATATTTTTTTGCACCGTTTCTTTTGTGACGATTGTCTAAGAAATGGCAGTAACGTGAATTGTGCGGTTGTATTCAAAGCTCATTGAGGTTTTATTCGCTTTGTATTACAGAAGCTTTTATAGAGAATTATCTCGGTAAGCTATTTAAGTTTTAAATAAGACTCACGTGGTTATACGTACTCGTATATGTATATTTGGGGACTGGTGTCTGTTTGAATTTTATGTCTGAAATTTCGTAACACTGTAAATGCTAATGAGTTTTGTGATTTAGATTTCATGAAATTTTCAAAATCGATAGAATTTTATTCGAGTTAAAAATGTTGTTGAACTTTAGAAACTTGTTCGGTTCAAGGGTTAAACTCCAGCCTTGGGGGTTCTTCTTTGAAAGTATGTTTTAAGGTCGATAAGCAAAATAGAAACTTTCCGCTGTTCTTACTTCGTGGATTATTATCGGTATTCATAAAAGCAAACAAACTGCAATCAATAAAGTAAATCTAAGCAAACTTCCCGTTCTTAAATTATTTCAAAAACTCTTTAGCAATTAGGAAAATTGAGAAAATCAGTTCAATTGTATCTCGTTCACATTTTCAGATCAAAAATAAATTAGTCTTTGATCCTTGATGGGTTCTGTGATTTATACTGTCGCTTTTACAATCCTGACTGACTAAGTTATATATTTTTTAAATAAATTTTTTTTTTCTTTTCAATTCAGTATGTGGCGATAAGAGGCCTTAAAAAAAAATAGGATTACCACTAACTGATAGAATTATATTAGCACATAGTAACATAATACTGGTATATAGAAATCTTTATACAGTTTCCGTAAATAATTAGCCATATGATCCTAAACGGTAGAGATATTAAAGTCGAACGTTTAATTGAACAGGAATTAAAATTTCTATTAAAGTATAAAAAATATTTGAAACTCTTTTCGACGAGCTATATTATAACCGGATAATTTAAAGCATAACCGTGAACTTTGCGGGTGACTACGAATTGCAATTCGAGAATTTTCATCTGTGGTAATTTGATGTTATTCCGATAGAGCTTCACGTGCATCCTTCGCCGATAGCTGCATAGCGCGTCGTAATTTCAGAATTTCATATTGTAGCTGTGCGGTTCGTTGGGAAGTATTATGCAACGTGTATCAGACAGGGTTTCATATATGCTACAGGCAAATTTGATTATTAAAGGAAGCCCAGAAACTGCGTTATGTAAAATGTATATAAATTTGGTGTTTCACTTTTCTCGACTCGGTTTGATGTTCCGTTTTGGTACAAACTGTTAGCCTATACCTAAACCGGCGTCGTTTCGTTATCTTCAAATCATTTGCACGATCACTATGAATTTTAATCATCCGAGTTGAATAAACCAGAGTTTCAAAGTGACCAGACTCCAAGGTTATCTGCATTTAATTAAATTTCGGTATCTTATTCAACGACAGTGTCACTTTTTCGTTCACGATATATTCTGAATTAAATGCAACTTTTTATATCTATAAAAAGAAATTTTTCCACAATATTTTTTTAGTATCGTTTCCTTGCTAAATAGTATTCCCCTCTTCTCAACATTTACGACAAGAATTACTTTATCTTGTCATTCGTAATGAAATTAAGTGTGATCCACTTGCGACAAATTTTTTACTCGAATTTGACCTAGAATATAATAAGAACCTATCATAAAATTAAAGTAATGAAACACAAGAGCCTATTAATCGAATCAGTTAATGGTGAAAGGTGTAAATTCGTTGAGTACTGTATTCCTCACTACGAAACACGTTTTTATTCTTTCTTCAAGTTATTTGCAGTTTCTTGCCAATAAATTTTCTTGCTTTAGGCGTAGCTACTACTACAGTGTGCTAAGTGAATCCTTGCTCTAATTCCGGATGAAATTGGATCTCCACATCTACGCTCATTGTGTTCGCTATTGTAAGCCATAGTTATACCCACGTTAAGCTATATGCGATATGTTATACGTATACCAGTATCTACTTACGATTAATTGCAAAACCAAGTCCAGGTGATTTCGTAGGCAAGCGGGTGAGGTAGGTCTCCTTCGCGGCTTTGACCTAATGACTATTGTAAATCACCGACAACAATCACCGCACTCGTAAAGCGGGTCCATCCGCTTGCCATTCACTAACCATCCGTTCGCCATTAGCCGGTTCTCTCTGAGATGTCTTTGGCGGTCTGGATGATCAATTTGCCTTTGCCGTTTCATCTCGTCCTCCTCTTTGCCTCTTTATAAATCATCTGGACACAGTGACGTCATCATTTGCAACAAGCCTCGCCCTAAGTTATCTCATTCCATTCAGAGTCCAGATCGGTTTTTATACATTTTTCTTAATCCTTTGAACACGCATTTCTCACGATTAATCAGAAATAACAAGATTCGTCAAATTTGCAAAGATGCAAAGGTGGACAAATATTAACTTACCCAAGATGTATCATCATACGAGTTATTATTAAATAACTTGAAGTTATAAGACGATAGAGAAAAAAAAAAAATATCCTTATTCAAATCACAACAAATTTTATACACCAAACACACCTAAAGTAAATATCTATAGATACAATTTTGGTTTTTTGATACCGTAGTAAATCGATATAAACGACTCCGTTGTCTCAGGCAGTTTTTTTGTCGATGTATCATAAATACAGCTCGGTATAAGGCCGGCTAACCTCTGTACCATTATATGGAATACGATGATGTCAAGAGTCCTAAAGACGATGCAAATAGGAGGCTGGAAGTTGCCAGTTTTTTGTGTAGGCATGGACAATGGCTTGTTTTCTTGACCTCTTCAACATTTTATTGCTCACCTTATGTGAGAATTCTCGTATTTGCTATATAGCCACGATGGTAGAGACTTTGTTCAGCGAGTCTACAGGCATAATCGAGTCTTACTGATACACGAGCCGTACGAAGTACTATCCGACCTTCGCTAGCACGAGGTCACCAATACGCCAACTCCCTCCTGGTGACCGATCGAGGGTCGTCCACGACGCAGCTTTCGAGTGACTTTTTTTTTATTCCAACTCTTACACGATAAATCACGAAAAAGGAAAAGGCCTCGCCTTCGATCTGCCCGGGAGGCTGTAGCGGAGAAGCATTTTTCGAAAAGTCTAAAATACTTCAAATTAATAATAAAAATATAAAAAATCTGACTATTTGATCATCAATCCAAAAATTTCGGACAAGAAACTAGAACGTCGTTTTTTTTTTAGGTTTTTTTCTTTATTTTTGTTCTTCTCTTGGACTGTGAAACGGTATACTTGGATACAACGTACGTAATATCGGTCATGTAACAACGTACACGTGTACGTATGTCAGATAGTAGTAGAGGGCGTAACGGGCCGGTCGACATCGCCCTAAATAGATGAGGGCGATGTGCAGCGGCCGCGGCCGCGGCCAGCGTTACGGTAGGGATGTTTTTATCGGGATTTCTCCCTGCGGGAACGGGCCAGGCCGCATGTTCGACAAACGTTCTTGTCCTAATGGATGTCCGCCCTGCAAATCCCAAACATATATACCTAGCTACCGGCTGCTGATCCGTCACGTGCGACAATGCTCGGTTTGGGCTTCCACGACTGGGTCGACGTCGTTCCTTCCCCAGGGTCGTCCGTGATAAATACGATTAACTCTCGTCAGAATCCCGATTTTATCGAATAAAATGATTTTCACGATGATACCGCACTCTGATACACCCAAAAAAAAAGTAGATTAAGCTAAGTGCTTGGGCGGTCTATCTACCATATTGTCGAAACGGAGAGGCGGAATGTAAAGTATGACTGGATCAACGCGATAAGAAAAATTTCATTACATTTAATGGACATAAAAAAAAAAAAAATTGATTTTCCATATTTTAGAAATCTCCAAAGACTGATGTGTGTACGCTGATTTTTCACTTTGAACATAAACAGCACTTAGTTGCATTTTTTTCTTTGCATTTCCGTTGCACTTCAGTTCCTAGAATATTTGATATACAATCTTCAGCAAATGGGTCTTTAGTTTTCGAATATTTATCTCATTTTCATAATTTTTATATTTTTGCTTTAATCCCATATTGTTACCTCTTAGGTATAACTGCAGTTGTACAAGATGGTATACATGTACCCAACCATGTAATAAACCGTTTTCTACCTCTCTTTCTGGTACAGCTCTACCTTTCTCCGTCAGTTCCACTCGTTATTTGATTATTCATCTGTTTGCTCTTTCGAGTACAGTATGCCACTATAGCGGTTCTAATTTCGTAGCGACGTGCTCGCAAATGCTAGCCGAAGTACTAGACCGAGGCAATAGGCACCTGGCCTTTTTTTTTTTTGTTTTCTTCTTTTTTTTCCTCTTTTATCCACCAGACAACCGTTGATGAGGTTTTTCGTCGTCGATACCTACGTCCCGACTCCTCGTCGTTTGTACTCTGCTTCTGGTTCAGATCCTGGCAATAGGATGAAAAATACTTAACGGTGACGTTGCTGACTTATGTATGGACTTGAGGTATTCATTTATTGGTCAAATATTGGCAAAATTGGCAAATCTCTGCTGCAGAATCTTTCATGGCTTTGCTAGCTACATAGTCTGTCGTTTGTTGGTCCATAGCTTTGCAGCGTGCTCGAACAAAGGATTCCAGTTCCGTAGCGAGGGTTCTTTGATCCTGAATTTCATATCGTTGAAAGAGGAGAAATTTTTCAGCCCATAGCGAAACTCGGTGAACTTTTATACCCAGACAGTACCGAGGGACATCTTATTTCGCTGGTTTTCATCTTATGGAGACATCTAGGTATATACAGACATGCGGAGAGCGGAACGAAGTGCAGTAGAGTATGACGGAGACTTGAACGAGTTGATAATGGAATAAGTCATTACTTCTACTTCCGGTAATCTTCGTTCGATCGTCGTACCGATTGAGGCCGATCATTTTCTCGACTACTAGTCTTTCCTCTACTATACCCTCCTCCCTTCTGCCAACTCATTTCCGGATTAGTCGCTCAAGATTTTATACTCTCTTAACTCTTTTGATTCGACTCTCCGTTTCCAATGCGGAATATAACGATTATCCGATTTCACAACGGTTTTTGGTTCGCCAATCTCGCGTTTACTTCGACTTAATAGCCAAAGCTATAAGTTGAGTCTCTCATCGTTCGACAATTTACACGATATTACTATCATCCTGATTGCTAGAATTATTATACCCATTTTACATTCATGATGTCCGGACAATCGCCGAGTAGGACAAGAGATACTTATACGTTTTTTTTTTTTTGTTGCAAATAAAATTTTTAACAAACTACAATATTTTGCTCATAAAAATCCACCATATCTGCACATTCCAAAGGCCTTTCATTTATAGACTGAATGTCATAAATTTGCAGGAGCGTTGAGCTTGACCTAGTGGTTTTTTCACAGTTCAAGATGTCCACACTAATTGAATCGGTTAGTTACCTACCTTGGATGTTTTTTTTTTTTATACATTTTTTACGAATTTAATTTGTGTTTATACACATCGATCCTTGATAAATTATCTTCAAAGTCATTTGATCACATTTGAACGCCCATAAAAAGTTTGCGGATTTTAGTACTGCGCAGATAAAACGAAAGATTGCAAGCTTGTAGCTGATTGCAATACTTAGGTAATCGGATAAAACGGACTTGAACCCCGGTCTGCCATTCTCCTATCGATAAACAATCGAACAAATTCGTGGCACAGCTAAAGATCCGATAATCCTCTATCCCTGGTCAAGCCTCTTCTCCTTCCATGGCAATAAAAGGAGGACGCGACGTCTCCGGGAGCGGAGAGAGGCGGTGGAGAATTGCGGGGGAGGTCGGAGAGGAGCAAAGAACCTACTTTCTCCAATGATTGGCCCACTGACCGTGATATTCTCGCACCAAAGACTTACTTCCTTCTATGTGGGTTAGTTGGGTTTGTATATAATACCATGTCTAGTACCGGTTAACCGATACCCGAAATTGCAGTTGAAATGCATTTCTGTTATTGAACGAGAGATTTGGTCTGGTACATACATGGGCTCATATCTTCATGGATTCTTTATCTTAGTAGTTGTGTTTTGTATAGAATTTAAATATCGTGAATTCGTGGGTTACCGAGTCCCTGAATCAATGCTTTTGTAGATTAATTAAATATCTCGCTCTTCTCATTCATTTTCATGAACTGTTTTTTATTTTTTATTTTTATATCTGCACTTCATTTTCCACCGCTTCGTCAGATATGCTCCAGGGCACTTGGGATCAGTTGGAATGATGCTTTTCGGAGTGTTTGAATGCACGAGAATTCCGAGTAGGTATACCCGTACTGTAATTGCTATTTCGTACGCCGTATTTTCTGAGTACTGTAAACCAGGAATTTGCACTTTCCAGTTCATAATTATAAATTCTCTATTCCTATTTTTCATACATTTTTTACCAAGAGGATAGGCAATTTGGCTCTCACCCTCACTCGTTCGTGTTTACAACGTTTTTCCTCATTTCAGACAGGCAACTGCATACTTCATTAGGTAATTTTTTAGTCAAATGGAGATCTGCAGTATACGTATCATGTTTTTTTTCAACGTGTTTCACGTGCATGGAAAAGTAACAAAAATAGGAAATGGTAGAGTTTGCAGTAATCATTTATCAAGCCATCGTCCAAAAATCGATGAGAAACAGCTCTTACTGTTTATGATGAAAATAGGTCGAAATATTCCTGTAATTTTATTTTAAGGCTGGGTTTTGAAGGGAAGTCATCAGCTTTCAGAAACCCCGGCTGCATCCCTTTGGAGATCGTATGTTCCTCGTGGGTTTTGGCGTGTCTTGAATATACAGAGCTACTATATCCGTGCGAAAACTACAGTTTCTTGTTTCCGCTGACCCGAGAGACTTCAAGTGCGAATAGAAGTTATTTTCGAAAATTGAGGTCCCACACGGTTACCTTTGACTCGTACCTTACCATCCGGTCGTGTCCACTCACCTCCGATACTTTATCTCAATTTATCGGTTTGTCGTGTTCCATTGCTACGAAAAGTTGTTCAATCAAGGGAAAAGCCTTCTCTAGTTGTCTTTCAAGTGCCGTTAAATATCCGCCACTTTTTGGCCGCTCAATTCGTTCCGGATAATAAAAAAAAAAAGGTATATAGGTACATATAATTATAAAGTAATATCCTCTTAATCCTCTAAATGAATACTCTAAGAAATATCCCGTGAAAATCTATCTATACTTTTTGTAAATAGTCGATTGCCTCTGGATTTCTTAATCAAATCTTCAAGCCAATTTCTTTTGCCCATAAAACCATCGAGTGTTTCTTTCAAAACCCTAGACCTCTAGCCCCAAGCTAATTTTTTTCTTTTCTTTTTTTTTATTTGTTTTTTTTTTTTTTTTCACTCACCGAGTGAATCATACAGCAAAAGTTTTGATCGTGACCCCGTAGACCTCGACCTTACATCTCTTGAGGTTACTTTCGTAGTATACTTAACTTTCACAAAGATGAGACTACGATAACCAAAGCAGCATAGAAAGGTGCGTTTAGTTATCTCGGTCACCATTTCCTCAGCTAGACTCTTTCTTAATTAATAATACTAATTTAATCATGTGCTAATTGATGCTTTCGTGAAAAACTTGAATCTTATCAATAGATTAAGATGATGAATTACCTCGATATATGCGTCATCGCTATGTAAAATTATTTCAGTTTCACTCCGACTTGATGTGTAAAAGAAAAAAAAAAAAAAAAAAAAAAAAAAATGAAAACGAAGTGTAAATTGAATTCTGTGGGTTCTTTTTTTATTTATTTATAATTTTTTTCTTATATACATATAACGTTGTGAAATGAAAAAGCGCCTGCACTTGAGCTTTGCTCTTTCCATACCTACCCGTTACGTATAATCCTACCGGTACGTTGTACTTTTTGTCTTTGATTTAAATAACCCACCCGGGTTGGAAATAAAATTATAAATAAAAGTATAAAAGAGGGATTCCGACTGCTGCAAGCACGTTCTTATCTCAACGAAGTCATTCACTTGTCGCTTGCCATATTTTATTTTTTTATTTTTTTTTTTCTGCACTTCCAGCAGTAGAAAATTTACTACATATATCCAGTTACTGAATGCAGTTGCCCGGGAGCAACTGCAACTTTATGCGTTGAATTGCTAAAATAATAACCAAACCACGTACTGTTAACCTGACGTACTTTCAGCCACCAGAGATCATTTCTGAATATACACTAGACACACTGTTCTTGGATAATGCTTTTGGTTACTGCATCTCATTCAGAACAGAAAGATTTATTTTAATTTCACTTCTACATACCTACGTATGTGTTCTTCCTGTACGTTAGTTGGATTAAAGAATTTGATGCAGGGCATAAGCATCGTTTCGGAGAAATCTTGATCTGAAGTAACTGTGATAAATGTACATTTCGGTTCCTTTTTTTTTCTTTCTTTTTTCATTCTTCATTTACGTGTGATTCTGCCACGGGTTTTTAAATTCTTTATTCTTTGAGGGGATAAAGCATAATGCGGATAAGAGACGAAGAGACAGCTTCAATCAGAAAATACGCAAACAACTTCTGCTCGTAAATGAAATTACCAAAGGCACAAAGGAGATAAAGGGCACTATGTAGCTCATGTCACGTACCTACCCTCTTTGTGAGGAGAATAAGGAACGCTCAGACAGTGATCCCATTGTCAATGACCTGGCTTATCGGGTATAAAAATCTCTACTATTCATATTGTCGATATACGGAAATATCCAACAGTCATAGAACTACTATGATTCGATCCTAGTTCGTTCATTCGTCGTTCGAAAGGTATTCAATTTATTGAATATATTTATGCAATGCTGTAAAAAAAAAATAACTCAAGAGTATATTTTCTCTTCTATATAAAGGAAAGCGCAGTTCATGCACTTTGAACGAATTCACCCTACAAAGTGGGTTCAGAGGCACAAGCTTTTTGAAGATTCAGAAATGTCTGAGATGCAAAATGTATTTTCGCCTCTCTTGGGGCGGTTTGGATCTTTGAACGTAGATGACGGGGAAAAAAATATATCTTGAAGCGACAACCGAGTCTCTGTTACTTCTCCCATATACTTTTTCATACCATGTACCTACATAGTGTCCTATGTAGTAGAACGATTCGCGAAGGATAAAAGGACTGGCTGCTGTCGGTTCCTCTGTCTTCCCCTAAGGGGGTGAAACTTATAGGGAAGCAAAGTTTCCACATGATCTCCGAAAGTTTTCACTTACTTAGGGAGACGCCGCTCGGTAATGAGCAAAGTGGGTAGTTCCTCTTTGAACGTTTAAACTTCCGTAAACTTTGGCTGGTCTCTCCCCTCTGCTCTTCTATTCGCTTTAGCGTAAGAAAATGCCTTTAAGAAAACTAGGTAACCAACAGTGTCCGTTGTTAAGACCACGGCCATTAATATTTTACGATAATTAGTCAACGATTGGTTATACTTCTAAAATTTCACCACCCAAAATTCTCTCAGACCTGTAGAACGAACTTAGTAGCAACCGATTAATCAGTTTTAACTTGTGCAAGCAAATTAAATATATCCACTCCTCGTTGGCAGCTAAAATATTAAGGCAAAGGAACTTGATCCTGGCATCCCAGTATAAGCGACCGAGAGAGTCAAGCTTTTCGTTTTCGAGTCGTACAATATTGCCATTCCAACGGCAAGACCCTCCCTCGTCTCGATCTTAGTCTGCTACAGTTTGTCGCTTCTCATCCTCCGGGAACTCTCGAGCTAATTATTCCATTCGAGACGAACTTAATTTCACCAAGCTATGGGAATTGTACTCGGCCATTGCTAGCTCGTTGCCTCCTTGAATCCTCTTCGTTAATTACTTTTGAATACGGTTATTCCTGACACGTTTATCTCCCCGATTCTTTACGAAAGATAAAAATAGGTATATCTTCCGAATATTGACAATACGAAGATGATGCAGGATGCTTTAATCACTGATCAAGTAAAGCAGCATCTTATGTTCACCAGAAAATACCAATCGTCGTTCGCGGTATGAACGTGAAGAGTAATGTCATCGTATGAAAGACAGATATGAACAGATGAGACAACATCTATTGTGAATAAAATCCATCCTTCAGACTGTTTCACTAGAATCTTGAACCGAGTGGAAGATACAGATAACTTTTCATTACGGATAAGAAGCTCAGAGGTTTTGGATGGTTCGAAAGACTTGAAGAGGGCCGAAGACGGGTTTCACAACCCTTTAGCAATACCCCTAGAGGTAGGCTGATGTCAGCGGTTGAACTCGGTGTCCCTCAAGTTTGCCCACGAAGCGTTTCGTCGCGTCGAGGGTTTACGTTGTGTTCCTGTAAGCCGCTGAATCTGCAAGCACGGGTTGGTTCTCCAATTAAACCAGCTATGAAATTATGGCGCTTAGATGCTGGGATTTCTGTATTATTCAACAATGCGCCTGTGGCAGGGTTTTCCAGTGTAGCACCGTGCTGGGAATAGTAGCGTTAAAAGCTACGCCATGGCAGGGCGTAGGTTGTAATGGCAAACCAGGGGATACTACAGTTTGTTGCCCTGGCACCAAACCCCGGCCTCACAAATCCCACGTGAACTCTGCCGCCGACGATATTACACGTATTCCTCGCATAGCGAACATATTCATTCCACGTTGGAATTTCGCATCATTTGCCACCCGCTCTCGACGACGACCGAATATTTGTGGCCCCCCAACGCACTCGAAACACGCAGCTGTGCGTTGTTTATTCAGACGTTCTTTCCATTACAGTTTTCTCAACCTCTCAATTCAAGGGCTCAGTCGAATAAGGGCAGAAACCAAAAGCTTCATCGTTCAACACTCAACATACTTGAAAAAAACATTTTCAACATCGTCTACTATTCGATTTTCATTCATAAAAACACACACACACACGGACATTTTATTCGATTAAGGAAGATTTTGATAACAGACACAATTTTTATCCATTTTTTTCGCTATCGAATACTTCGAATTTTGTAAACCGCGATGTGGATTTGTTTCTCCTCCAGGAAGGCAATAGCAATTACTTAATCGATTATGTATCAATTTGTATAAATGGGATACTCATTAGTTCTTCCCTAATTGTTTTAGTTCTTTCTCACCAGGTTAAATAGATTTTAAAGATGATCAGCTGTGATTTACACTTGACCTGGTTATCCGGTGTTACAATAGCTGCAGTCGAAGTCTCGAAAGGAGATTGCGAAATTGCCCTCATCTCGATTCATTTCTTATATCCTTTTCCAAGCTTTGCGTTACGTTGGCTGGCTTGTTTCAGTGTCGACACGACACCATAAATTAATATATGGAGCGCAACGTACTACCGTTAAAATGGTAACAGTTTTCACTGGGAAGTAGAAAGAGGGGATCAGTTACTAGCAGGGACTATATTACTAGACTTGGATGAGAGTCAGACGTGAATTAGAAAGTAATTTTATCTGCATAGATTATCCGTGCCAAGAGTTTCACACAGCTTCTCGCTAGCGTAAAGAATCCCTTCCATTTCTGATCCGATTCTATCAGTCATCGACGATCAAAAAAGATATTTCTCGATTAAATTATTTTTGAAGACAAAAAAGAAAAGAAAAAAAGTATCCACCTACGTTTATCCGTATCGTTTTACTCGGCATGGATCCTAAAATTCTTTGAATGAGTCGAGTGAATCTTGACGGTACCCTAAATGGGAATGCGGAGAAATTTTCTTGTTCGAAGAAGCGAAAAGCACAGCCTCCTCGCTTACATAATACAAAGCCGGCTGCCTTTAAGCCCGGTCCGATCCCTGACGAACCGAGCAGCCAAAAGGGGCGGAGATATAAGGGTGGAAAATTTTGCTGACGGAAGCTTTACTCGATGGGACTGAAATGTAAGGGGAAGCTATTCTTTATACAGAAACGGGCCCACGAAGGCATTACGTAATACGTTAATGTCACATCCTATAGGTATACGAAAAGTTGATACAACTTTATCGTAGACTGTGAAGACTTTAACAAGAATTTGGTTCATACCGTTTTGAAATTGTATGCGATTCGATACACTTGTTACAGTTTTATTCTTTCCTCGGTTGAGATTTGATCTTTTTTAACGAGCTGTAACGTTTCATCAAAGAAAGAATGAAAAAAAATAAAGAATAAAAAATTCGCTCCCTGTCATCGATTTGGGATTTTTTTTTTTTATTTTATTTTATTTATTTTTTTTTATATAGATCCTCAGATCGTGGAGTACATACAGAACCGAGCAAGTTTTAAGGATTCATATTTCTGGGTGGGTAACCGTGGGGATGATAGGATAATGCAGTTTCTATGGGCAAACGCGAAGCGATGAGTTCCACTTGGATTATGCAAATTGATATCTGATCCCTGCCTCTGCTTATATATACTTTCATCCCTGCCCTTACCTATTGAACGTCTTTCTCTTCGCGCGAGAGACTTGTGTTTTAGAAAAGTAACTTTACCTCATTTTCTATTCAAGTTGGTAAAAAAAGAAACAAAAAAAAAAAATAAAAAAATTTTTTTCTACATAAACCCCACATTCATCCCTATCCTATCACGCGAATTAATTGCCTGACGTCTTTCCCCAAAAAATATCTATTACCTTTAAAATAAATCGAAAGTATATAGCCAAAAAATTTTCACCATTTATAAACGTGTGGATGCACGCGATAGTTAGAATAGATATTAGACGAAACTTTACTTTGGCCTATTTTATAAAACGGCTATCTTCTTCGCAGTTAAGTATACTTGTGTTCAGTATAGATATAGACGTTTTACTGCAGCAGGTAAACGGATATCAAATAGATATAAAGTTAATTCCCGTATATTATCTTTCACCAGAAATCTACTTAAATCGTGAATAAATTTAACTCTAATTGTATAGCCGTGGTGGAAAAAAAGTCGTTTCATTGTCAGTTTGAGTTGTATTCTTATCGACCGGATTTCAAACTGTGAAAATTAAAACGGTGTCGACCGTTCTATAGCCTTTGTTTGCTGCCAGAAAACGGTACAAAGATTAATAGAACAGGAAACGACGTAAGCAAATGATACGTGTCGGCGGAAGTACATTAACGCGTAAAATTATACCTAAATTTTGAAAATCGTGACATATGATAAAAAATTTGAGAGATCTTGGCTTTTAGGATGATTTGCCGTGTTACTATACTACGCATCTATTTTATTTGACAGTAAACGTAAAGGTATTAACAAATATTTCTGCAACTCATATCTCTAAATATTTATTCAAACACATGTGGCTTTCTATAAAGCCAACTCACAAACTAACACTGAACTGTGATTATCAAATTTACGATTCTTCATAGTACGGTGATAAATGGCTCGATCGTATCACTTCAAACGTATTCAATCCCCGCGGTGTATGTCGTAACGTTTCGATTGCTAAATTTACAGGATTGTCAATATTTCAATGACACTCGTAGCTCTACTCCCGATCCTTGAATAAACATACCCAAATAATTGCCTCTATATAGTTTAAAAAAAAAAAAAAAAAAAACTTTATTCAATATCATTTGATTAGAAGTCAAATATTGACTTGAAACATATTTTTAACCACTCTGCTGTAACGTGTTAGGAAACCATCATCAGCTCTGTTTAAGTAAAACTCAAATTTTATTCATTACTCTAATTTTTCTGTCAGACTTTTTTGGAAGTAATTTCAAATATATTGATGAATGAGGATATGTACATACATACCTACAGTTGGCAGTTAATTCCGTTGTAAATGAATGCAAATATATGTGCGCATAGTATAGGTAATTTTCGCTGTATTCGATGAACTCGACGTTTCATTCGTTAATCATATTATCTCGGAGAGTTTGGTTTGTTTGTTATTTGTTCAGCTGCGTAGGTAGGTATATGTAGTTACAACGATTTGATCTCTGACGTCTACCTCTTAGGACTTTTGGACTGTCTACTCTAACCACTTATCTCTTATTTTCCTCTCTCTCTCTCTCTCTCTCTCTCTCTCCTTTGCTCTCTCTTTCTCTCGTATCGATATGGTAATATTCCGGATATGTTCAAAGATATCGGAACAGCGACGCGTTGGTATAAGGATTGGCTTGGCAGCAATCCCCTTGCAACCGTTACCGTGGGATAGAGATCGTAGGAGTTTTTCGTCTCTTCGATTTTCATCTCTCATCTTCCCTTATCCGCAACCACGTTTTTCCGAATATTTCTAGATTTGTAGACATCGGTGTAAATGGCTCCACGGGGTTTTATCAACGCCGCAATATAGACGCCAGGATTTCAATGGATTCACTGGGGCTACGACTCGCCTCCAATCTGCTTGATCCTCGTTATACACGCTCCTATATACATAGTCATTCAAGAGACTCAAGGGGATACGTGATGGCTTTGCATTTATTGTTACTCGTCGCACTGCACGTGACACCGAGACTCACGTACCTACTACACTTCCATCCAGCGAAACACTTTCTGAGAGATATATGTTACATATATTTTTAAAAATAATTTCAACACTGAGGTAGCTTGTGGCTGCCAAAAATCTCTCAATTCACTGCAGAATATGGATATTTTTTTTTTGCAATTCACGAACGACCTATACATTGATACACGCTGATTTTCGCGTATCACAACTAGATTCTAATCAGATATCAATATAGTTACAGCTGGTATATAATTCATATCGATAATCTATCATCCACCAATTTAACAGATATGTGCAAAGTGTATTTGCTCATGAACGTAGCGATACAGGGTTACCTTTTGAGTATTTATATGGTTCGCGTATTTGTGATATATATATATACGTTTTTGTATAGAACTGTTGAAGTTTTATTTTTACGACATTTGGTCTGTGGTATTCATTGGTAAAGGGGATCGAGTCTTGAATCGACATCCTTAAACCGATAGACACGTAAAGAAGAAACTTAACTTTTCAACATCCTATTTCACGCTTAGAAATGTCGTCAAGCGAACGCGCTTTCAGAGCGAACAATCAGATCTTCAGTCAGCAAATATGAAAATTTATACGCTCAGTGTGCTGGTATGTGTTTAAATTCTATAGTTTCTAGGCAATTGAAAGACGAGAATCACGATATAAACTGTCATGTGTGTTTTTAGAAACAAATAGCTACGTGCCAAATGGTATTGAAATATTTGATGAAAGTATCACACGAATTGAAACCGTCGAACAAGCGCTAAGTTTTGATTGACGAAACGATACCAACTGATGCTTTTGTGTTAACAATAAGGTAAATTTATGTACGAGATATGAGGTTATTCGAATATTTTCAGATATCAATACTTGTTTGAAATATTGATCTAAAACTTTTTCGCGTGAATATGCAAAAACTGTCGGATGATGAGGCCAGGGGTGGATGATTTTATGAACCCCAAAAACGTATGTGGGCAGTAAGCTCACCGCAAACATAAAGTACGGGTTAATAAAGCTCTTGAATAATGGTTCATTCACGTACGCGGACGTATGCATGATACATGAATATGCGGATCGACAAATAGTGACACAGAAAGCGCTTCAATCTTTTGTTTTCATTGCTGAATAATCAGCTTCTAAACTTGGAAATGTGTAAGTGTATAATTTTTGGATGAATCTCGTTATTTGTTTTCATTAAATATATACATAGAAATATTGAAAATGTATTAGCCACATCTTTGAGGTGATGGAAACTATTAGAGTAATCTCTAAGACACGTGAAATTTGATTGAAAGATACTTGCAGTCAACTTGAAATGACACATGATGTTACATCTTGGTTGGTCTCCGAATGTGGATGATACTTTGACTAAGGAACTCGAGTGTTGGATCTATCCCTCTGATTTATTTGTTCGAAGAATTGTGAAAAATGCCAAATTGTTCTCGACAGAAAGGTATAGATAGACCCTTGGGATTGGCGGCGCCAGTTCTCTTTGAGAACGTCACGATTCGACCCTCTTCTGACTTACTCTCCCTCTCTCTCTCTCTCTTTCTCTCTTCATCTCTCTGTCTTGCAGCGAGATCAAGGACACTCGTTGACTCGGTTGAATTGGAAGTACCCATACCCACCTACCTACCTACCTACCTGACTACCCTAGTCGCACAGACGGAAATACTCTCCGTTTTTACCGCGAAACACACTTTCGTAGCTGAAGAGCCATTTGCGTTTCGTAGAACGCAATTCATATGAAAGCTATATCTCGTAGATAGGTAGGTACCGTTTCTACGCGTAGGCAAAAGCTGTACACATCTACTATAGACATTTGTTCAATTTAGGATATACACGAGCAGCCGACCTCCTTTTAGTCAGTTCCGTTTCATCTTTCAAGTAACACAAGACTGCCGGACAAAGGGCGACCTTTTTTGAAAACTGAATATTGACTAAAGTAGACGAAAATGTACCAGTTCCGAAATCCGAACCGTGCAATTCTTTGGCACATAGCTGACATTTGAAAGCCAATCTCTACTTTTTTTTCTCACTAATCCGAGTAGACTGCTCTCAGCATTCCGTGGATTCATTCCTTGGTTCAACTCTTAAGTCTTCTTTTGCAACATCTCAATTAAACCTTTACTATTATTCTAGATATCCATTTGTCACAGTTTTCTCGCCTAGTTAGGCACCGCGACTCCATTGACCATTCTTGTATTCTTTGCTCTCCATGTCTGTGATGTTAGTTGTACATTCTATAGTCTTGTTTTCTCCTTTTCTGTACATACGTGTCATTTATTCAATCTACACTACGTGTTTAGAGACTTGAGTAAGTTACGTGGAATGCAATCAGTATTAGTTAGGCTGAGCGAGAATGACCGAATTCAAAAGACGACTGGTAGATAGAAATCTCCTGAAGCGCGTAGAGATAGGTAAAGGAAGGAGTCGCTTCTGAATTTCGATGACCGAGATAAGTCGGGGACCGAAGATCCCCCGGATCCTGAGGTCTCAGATCTTCCTCTGGGATTCTGTCCAGAGGTCTGTGAAGCAGATAACGCATGTAAGAGGAGGATGGCGTCATCAAGACTTCACACAAAGAAGATCTACTTTGTTCAAAGGAATAGATGAGAGCAAAATCCAACCTGCGCTAGTCAATATACGCATCTAACAACCGACAAAGAAAAGAGACATAAAGAATCAACGTCATTTCATCACATCTCCCGAATTGCACTGTGGTAGGTAATGCTAACAAGATCTCGTTCGATAATTAGTATTAAAATTTGAAATTGAGTTGAGGACAGTTCGAATAGAAGTCTTCTCTTTCAGACAATCTAACGAAGTGATTTAGTCGAACGTTATTTGTAAAGTGAACTTTACATCGAGCAAATAGGGTGCTTGCTCTATATAACCAGGATAGAAGCTGCAGGATATCTTAGAATAAGTGGTACTAAATTTTAGGAAAGGAAGACTAATGGGCTTTTAAGATCAGTGCCGATGAACTTTTCCGTTACTATTAATGCTCTGGCTATTTACTTATAGCCAACATTTTCTGCTCTGCATCTAAGAGTTTGATATGACAAGCCTTTTAGTAACAAAATATAGAAATTTAGTTTAACTATTTAAATTGTCGAAGGTAAATTATTACGGCTGCTGGTGATGGATGCAACGAATCGCATCACATACCTAGGTACCAATTTATCTAGTGTCAAGTTTCTGTGGATGTAATTAAGAAAATTGAGTTATCCTGCAGACTTGTGGTTAGCATAACTGTCAGTCTATTTGTAGAAGAGATGATTAGTACAGTGTCCACATTTGAGTGAAATATTCATTTCAGAAAGACTAGTCTCTAATATTCTTATTATATGCTTACCCGTTTCTATGTGTGATATTTCGTTCACGTTACCGGTGAAAAATTCTATGTTGGTAATATTTTAAGCTTGAAAGCTTTGAGAGTAATTAGATTAATGTGGAAGTATTTACCCGTCCATAAAGTTGAAGACTGAGGAAGGACGGTGCGATGCGCTGGTACTTTTGCATCTAGGGTAAGGCTTAGCCTTGGTGGTGAGCGAGTTTCCAATCCTTCTTCAAAGTTATATATTGACCTTTGAAAAGAAAGCCTTTAGAAACAGGTTGCGCAGAATAAGAAGAAGATGGGCTACTTTTTACTTGCGGACTACTCAACGTGATGAAAATCAAAACGTCGTAGCTATACAGTCTCATTTAGGTTGTTAAAAGTGAAGACAAAAAAAACAAAAAATTAAAAAACGTGATTGTCTAATAATTCACTCGATTTAAAATCGAGTTTCGTTTTATTATTTGATGTTTTTTTTTTTTTTTTTTTGTTTGGTTTTGGTCTTCTATTCTTTTCCTCAACAAGCTTCACCTTAATAAAATACTTTTATAAAAATAAAGGCACGTTAATACGACGAGGCAGCAAAAGGTTACGGGCAAGTAATTCTTCTAACGAGGTTATATTCCGCCCGAGGAGATAATAAAATTCGAAGGAAGCTTGAGAGGAAACTCTTTTCTTTAAAGAATAGCTAACAGCGAAGAGTTAAACAGCTATGTTAGGTATAGAGAATCGATACAGACTTGAAACTTGCAACTTTTCCAAGGGTCAGTAGCTGGTGACGGAACTTGGCATTGCGCCGTGTGTATATTACTCACCTCCTCCTACAAGGATGCGCGAAACATTCCGGTATTCGCAAACCGAACACGCGCCTCGGTCCTTTCTTCATTCCTGCATATCTCGTAGGACATAAATAACTCGGTCATACTGCTACTTCGACTTAACCTTTTCTTCCCTCTTCCCTCTATCCTATACGATGTATTGCATATTTCCATTTGGTCTTCTCAATCGATCTCACAATCGCTGAATGCTAAAACAAACTGTTGCCAATGTTGAAGGAAACACAAATTGCCACGTTGATTATACTGAATTTTTAACCAAATTTGTCGATTGCAGGATCGTTGATTGTAAAATGCAAAATTTTATATTCGTATAAGGATGAAAAAGGGTACAAAGACATACTCGCGGTAAACTTTCCGTATAACGACGATGTTAACAATCAAGAAAATCTTACGGAAAGAAGAGCCAAAGAGTCTTGCGGTGGAAAGTTGCGGCTGCGGTTTTACCGTTAACACAAATTATCGAGATTATAAATTCTTCGTTACTTTAGCTTAGGTACAGCTATGAAATATTTCTGTAAAATATTAAAAAACGAGACGTAACAGGCAGCGTTGGTGGCGGCGGTTCTGAACCCATCTTTTTCATCCGGTAGGTACTTTTCACTTTTGCCATTTAATTATGACGCTATCGAGGCGACTAGGTAATCCTTTGGGGTCGTAATAAGGTTGAGAACGTGCTTCTAAAAAAATTCAAAACTTTTGCCAAGTGTTCTTTGGACTGGGTCTCCGCCGCGGGGTTGGCACTTTTTCATTTTCCTAAACCCCCTCGAGGATCGCGGTAAATTTTTCTGCTTTTACTTTCGCCTTCTGGTTAGATAACGATTCTAGCCATTTCTCCTCTTCAAAATCTGTTAAAAATCATTTGTAAATTTATTATCCATCTACTGAACACGCCTGAGATGTGTAAGTGTAACGCATGTCTGATCATATTGACAAGGATTGCACCCGGATTGTTACATAATGAAAACTGTCCACGTACGAGTATATATTCACTGCTGTGCCGCACCATCCGCATTGTGATTTTTTATTCTTCCATTTTATCCGTCTTGAATTCCTCGACAGTTTCTTATCTGGAAGGAATTTTACGCAGCTTTAGAGGTCGTTTGAAGTCCCCTGTTGTTTTCCTTTTTCCTTTACCTTTACCTTTGCCTTTACCTTTCTTTTTTTTTTATATATACAATATATATATTTTGTTTGTTTGTTTTTTTCAAAGAATCACCCGGGACTCTCAGGCGTAGCTTAATTTATTCGGTGCATTGTCTTTGCTAATTAACTCTCGAGTTCTTCCTAATGTCTCGTAGTCTTTCGTCTTTTTTATTTCTCTCGCCCAAATGAAGACTTGGAACTTTACTTGCTATACTTCGAAACTTATACGATCTCAAGAGCATGCCTATACCGTTCTACATAGACATACCTACACGTGCTAAATATATGAAATAAAAAAAAAAAAATAGAAAAATAATATAGAAAAAAAAAAAAAAAAAAAAAACGTTGTGAAATAGGAATTAGACTGTGAACAACGAACGTCGTCCCCGTTCCGCTGCAGGGAAAAGTATTACGCGGTTACTTCCACCAGCTCAACTCCGTTAAATTATCATTGATTCATTTTTCTACAATTTTCATATTTTCTTAGTTGTGTTTTACTTTTTGACTTTTTTCAATTATATTATATGCATAGTCGTTGTCGATCATATTCTACAGAAAGCGGAAAAAAAATTCAATTGAAAATAGTCAATCGTTGTTAAGATTGTATCTGTAGTGAAAATATATCTACTTAATTTATGATATTTGACTATTTCATTGGGATCGAAGAGAAACGGCGTTTATTACGCAGTGTGTTTCATGACGAGACCAGCCTGCAGCCTGCATCCTCCAGGGCAAATATCAAACCGTTTTTAATTTTCGTTTATTTGACAGTCGTTTCGGGATCCGCGATTCAAATCAAATTGTCAAATCGTAGAGCAAACAATTCGGTCAAAAACTAACGAACGTACCATACCTATACTTTTATCTAAACAAAAAGTGGTGAATTCTGGCTACCAGTACTGGTAATCGATATACCTGTGTTCAATATTTGGTATTTGGAACTAAATACCGATCACGCTTTGACATCATATAATTGTACATCTGGTACTTGAACACATTTTGCCCCGATGTACCCACGGCCCAAGAAAAATATTCACTAGGTATTTGGAGTAAATTAGCATATGAAATGTAGCATTTAAAAATGTTTATATTTTCACAGTGCGTTCTAAATATGTATAATAATTAATAATAATTCTTTATATAATTTTTTTTATTGATCGTTTTCTGTTACAGGTGAGTGATAAGTGTCATCGTTACACTCCCGATTATAGTTGAAGTGGTAGAGGACGGATAATCGGTAAGTATAACTATCCCATACTTTAGTGTAGCCATTTAGCGTCTTGGTAAGATGCAGTAAACCAGACAGTACTGTGTACTGTTTATAGAGTAGTAATACGGTGGTAGTTAATCTTTCCGACTGCAGTTCCGCGCCAAGTAATTAAATCCCTTCGGACGTTGTGCCGAGAGCCCTGTCTGGCGCAAGAGGAATAATGGTGAAGGTAGGTGAAGGTATATCGTGGTTGTGCTCTGCTTTTATATGAAAAAAAGAAAAGAAAAAAAAAAAAAAAAAAAAAACAAAAAGAAAAATTATGAATGAAAAACCGGTAGAGAAACAAAAAAGAAAATTAAAAAGATGAAAAAACAAAAATACAATGGTATAAATAATAATCTCGCGGGGAAATCTGCAACCGCCGGTCCGCAATATGAAAAAGAAATGATGCTTTTGTACTGCAGTTCGTATTATTGGGACGAGCAAGTGGATTTCAATTAACACCTCAGCAATCGAGTGCAGAAATATTAAACCAGAGGATTCGTGTGCAGATCAGAATGCATGACGAAACTGGGAATAGGTATATTCTGTACATTCGATTCGAACTACTTTTTTGCATATCTGCATTGTCGTAGATACGTAAAAATGGCAAGCGAATATCCGTAAACTGTAAAAAAAAAAAAAAAAAATAATGTTTCGCTCCAGTAGATCAGATCCAAAAATTGTAACATGGAATATTTGTCCAATGGACAGGAATAAGCGAAATTAAACGATAATTATCGAATTTTTTGAATCTTCAGTCCGTTTGAATTGTTACATTTCTTCGATAGGGCATATGGTACTCTGATTGCAGTAACTTTGACTGTATGTGATATTTGTGGATGGAGATATTATGGAGATTGCGTACTGTGCATCGTTACGAGTTTAATTAAGTAACACGAGTATTTCAATAATTAATATTCTTTTCCAAGAATTACATTTGGTACGTATAACCTAAATTATACTATTGTACTTCGGTATAGTTTCGGATGAATCGTGACGCTGCTATATACAGAATACAGAAGCAACATTCTATTGATATAAATCGGGTCGCTAAAATGAAGAGAGATTTGGGCCAAGAACCCGGGCACTGTGAGTTCGACGAACAAAAAACAAAAATGTAAAACAATCGTTTTATTGAAACTTTACGCGAACGCTTTTGCTTCTGTTGAGTTTTTTAGTTGTCTGCTCATGCGACCGGTACAGTGCCCGGTTTTTTTTAAGCATGGACTTCATGTCAAATTGTCTCAGCTTTTCAAACAAAAAAAAAAAAAAATAATAAATGAAAAAAAAAATTTGGGGAACGGTGTCATTTTTCGATTTTTGACTTTTGAACTCATTTTTCATAGTGAAAATTCAAATTTAAAATTTTGGAAATATTTTTTTTTTTTTAAATTCAGAAAATTTCCGATGAAAATAGTGATAACGACGTACCATATACTTTTTTAAGTCAGAGGAAAGCCTTAAAAACAAAATAAATGAGAAAAACACAAAAATAGGTGTTTCTCTGTTACTTACGTAGCAAAAAATCTCAAACTTTCACAGTTTATTCATTTTGATGTGTTCAACGAAATATATACGAAAATTTGAAATCGAAATTTTGAGGCCCAAAACCCATGATGCTATTTGTGGTTTGTCTCATATATACATATATATGAGCTCATGCAAACAGTAGGAATGATACATAATTTTGTGTCCTCGTATGCTGTTTGTTTTTTTGTTTTATTTTTTTTATTTATTTTTTTTTTTTATCGCCACGTTCTTAGCTTTTATCGAATCTTAGACAAATCTCCTGCCGCTAGTCTGCTCTGTATCGCATAGGGCTTCGTCGGTATAATCTATTTGCACCATCTTTATGGTTCTGCGAATATAATTCATGGTCTCTACACGCGTCACGATCTGGAAAACTTTTATTGGCCAACTTTGCGGATTCTTTATCCACTCGTTTAATGAAATTGCTTAATCTAGCGTCTGCTGCATGGACCGTACCGTACCTCTTAGAGCTGGTCCACAGTTACACATACTCATTCGTAGTAGGATACATGAACATACACATGTTAGTATATGTATGTACAATACATCGTATGGTCAATTCTTTTCATATCCTACCACCAAAACGCGAACTAGACAGACGGTATTTCTTGTTGGTTTCTCATCGTCCAACAGCAATGAAAGAAGCTCGGTATGTAGACTCGCATTCACAGGTATTCGACTTCTTTTGCGCTTGCTATAAATTGGTTGCAAATTACGATCCCATAGTATCCGCAGAACTTGTGACCTGGGGTCTGATTAGTTTCGGTCGCAGAATCTAGGTATAGGAATAGCTAGTCTCTACGAAATACACACTTTTCTTCTTTTTCTCCATCTTTTTTTTTTCTTCTTCTTCTGCTCCGGCTTCTGCTTCTGTCTGTCTACAGGTCCTTGCGGATTGGCGAAAGTAATAGAGTTACGCTCAATGGCTACGACGCGACGCGGTAGATGAACAGATTGGGATATCGGGGGATGGAAAGATGAACGCTGTCATTTGGGGGCTGATTTATTGGCTTTCGTGCGAATTATCCGTTGCTCAATTACCTCAAGTTTCGCATCTTCCACCATCCGTCTGACCCTCAATTCCGTGCTTTCTAATCAATTAATTATTATATTAATACGATGGTACTTTATTGAGAATTCATCGCTTTAAAAATTCATGATTATATAGGTACAGCTTCTTTAGCTCTCTTTCCACCTCGACAACTTCCAGCAATTTATCGTACTCTTTCAGTTCTTCGAATCTCTCTCTCTCTCTCTTTCTCTCTCTGTCTCTCTTTTTCTTCACTGCGCACTGTCTCAATATTGGAAATAAACTCTTCCGAAGTTTTCTGTTTTTGATGACTCACCGAGACTTTTTTTTTGCTCTACTCTACTTCTTCTTGCTCTCACCGTCTCTTTGCGGCCTCTCTTTTCATCGTACTTTACGTCGGATAGTTATATACCTTATTCCTTCTCTCTGACGATCGGTACTGAAACTTCAACTCCGAATGCAACGCCATCAGTCTCATCGAGTGCACCAAATATATATATGTATACACATCTGAAAGTATTTTTCACCTCGTAGAATCTAAATCTAGAAATGATTCCACTGCAGACGATATTTCCGTCTATTTTTCTGAGTGTCAGTGATCCTTTGACTGCGCTGTTATTTGATGTAGAAAAAAAGAAATAAAAAACAAACAAAACAAATAAAGAACAAAAAATAACTAGGGATAAGAAAGATATATACCTAAGAGAATGGCGGAAGTTATGGTTGAAAATTACCGAAACGGTGCCGACTACTTTACTTTGTTCACTTTCTTCATGTATAGGGCAGGTTTCGTCTTTGTCTTACTTACTCGGTGTAAGCTACACGCCAACAAGTTTCACTTTTCAATTACAAGACGTGAGTCTGCATCGGTGGTTACCTCGAGCTCGAACGTCCGTCTACAACTACAATTATTTCAAAGTGGGTAACTGGACCGGAGATCCGAGATTCTTCGATACGAAGACAGAAGTGGGTATAGCAGTGAAATTATCTTTGTTTTTATTCGGTTGTTTATTTATATATTTTTTTTTTGTTCTTTTTCGATACTTTTATTTCGAAAGAAAATTTATCCTGTGTACATACCGATTAGAGGTGTTATTCGTTTCCTATACCTACTCGATCGTATAGGAGAAAAGAAAAGGATAAAAATGGATGGATGAAAAATGGCGATATATTAGATAACGACAGAAATATATTGGCAAAACTTACAAGAATCTAAAATTTACCCGATCGAAGTCGTATAGGTACCCACTCACTACCGTGCGAAATTCTATACACTTGTTGCCTCCGATTTGCGTCAGAAAGAAGATTGATGCACTGCCAGATTACAGGCCGTATTCTCTACAGCCCACAATAAGCTTAGTCAGACTTTTCTGGAGGATGATGGATGCCCGAAAAGAGCTTCCTGACCGGGATACCAGAATAAAGTAATAGGAAAAGGTGGCCGAAAGATGTAGACCGGACACAGGCGCAAACCCATCAGGAACCCTGAAAAGTCGTTGTCAGATTCGACTGGGTGGAGTCGACTCCGTAGAAACTGGCTGTATTCGCAAGTTTCTATCTCCTATACCTTGTAAAGGTGGGCAACTAAGGATAAGGTATGTTGGAATAGGTATTCTTATCGATTACCGACCAGCTGGGGTTGAAAATAAAACCGTTTTCTTCGATGATCGTTCAATTCTTTCGCATTCCAAATGACCGAGAGATGAGAAAACTAGTCAGAAGACTCGAAAGTTTTGTGGTTATCACCATTCACCTCTCTCTCGGTCTCATGTTTTCCCATGAAACTGTTTAAATGTATCAAGTTGTGTAGCTCTGTATGTATGTATGTATGTACATACATACCTACCTACTTCGTGTCTGGGTTTAATGCTATTATCGTCGGTGAACAAAATACTAGATGGTGGTCTTACTACGGGTGGGTGGTATAACGGTATCGTGTCTGCACCCTCTTAATCACGCATGAACGCATTAGACTGCTCAACGCATTCACCGTTATAACTAGAGATAAATATTATAGCGAAAAATATATATTTGCGAATAAAATTTAGCTCCGGGAACTTGCCTCGCGTCTTAATCATCGTGAGTTTACGTCGTTTCTCATACTTGCTCGACACCCTGTTATTACCATAATTTTGCAATGGAAATCGTCGGAGCTCTATGCCATGCAGAATACTATTGACTAGATAGAAGAGAAAAAAAAAAAGAAACCTTTAAAATGCTTTCAGTGTTCATAAAATCATATAAAACTTTTGCCAATTTCAAGATCACTCTAAATCCGAGTATATATATCGTGTTTGGCATTCTCTCTTCCGCATCGCTATTTAAAAAAGTAGAAATTGATGCTTTACTTTATTTTACAGAAAAATTTCATCGAGGAAGTAAAACTGATCGTGTATAAAGTGTCGTCGATTGGTATGGCGCGATATCTCATAACTCTATCGATCGATCGTTAGATTATTGGGTATCGTTAGACTTTCCATTCGCCCCTTGGCCCCTTGGCCTGGCTATAATAGTCGTACAACTTTAGTCAATTGCATGTATTCTCCTTTATGACCTTTATCGTACAAGGAAGTGACCGGCGACAATTACCTGCTATTTGATAGCCCATGACACACACACACACACACACACACAAAGACCTAGGTACGTGTCGTTAAATGGAATGACGTGGCTGAGGTGTGTTCGGATATGTACTGCAACTTCGATCTACGAAGTCAATAAAAAGAAGATTTTTGTAGATTTCTATACTATTGCATTGCCTCGCCGACTTGAGGGTCTTGCGACACAGATATCAAGGCGGTTCGGTTCCCTAGCTCTATGCGCGGAGGCTGGGCAATCCTGCCACAGACACCCCAATATCCCCGTATCGCAATTTCGCCAGAGCCATTCGGATATTGCCCAGGCAACTTCCGTAAAGTTTACGACCGAACAATACCGGGCTCACTTCTAGTTCTGTTCCAAAGAGATATGTATGGCCGAGATACTGATATATATATATATATATATATATATATATATATATATATATATATATATATATATATATATATATATATATATATATATATATATATATATATATATTTTCTACGTATACCTTTAACGCTACGCCTTATACAATACCATATGTGTGTGATATACCAACTTTACGATCAATAATTTAACCCGTCATTATACCGGAATATTTGGTATACGAAGAAAGATGGGAAATTAACGGTGTTTTAATTTCCTTGTCCTTAAATTATTTAACCTCATATAATTCAGCCAGCTCTTTCTCTCTCTCTTTCTCCTCTGCTCTATTATTCCTCTGTCTCTCTTTCTCTCCTTTTCTCTCTTTCTCTCTCTCTCTCTTTCACTCGCTCTTTTCTTCTCATCTCTTCTCTCGTCGGTCGTTCCACGCTCTTCGGATTAAGTGCCGTGAAAAGAGCGATTCCGTTGAAAGACCCCGTTGAAAAGCGATTACCTCAAACTCCCTCCCGCGAAGTCTGCCGCTCTATCTAGCTCTTGTATAATTTATAAAACTTTGAAACGCTCGTCAATTGGGTACTACAACTTACTATTCTGGATTATATGTATACCTACTTTTCGATGTTGAGATACACATAACACAGCTATTTCCACATTTGTTCGAAAACATTAATAATTTCCTTACAATTCAAAGTTCGGAATATCGTTTTACGAACAATTTTTGTTTCCTGAAAGAAGAAGAAAAAAAAAATAGGTAAATGAAAAAATTGGCGCCTTTTCTTCAACCCGTGTCAGACTGTCGTTCTAATAATGATTTTTTTTCTTACGATTTAGGTTAAGAGGTCGAGGTCGGGACCGAGGCTCGTACTATTTACATCCTCGATTTATCTTTATCTAGGTGATAGCCCGACCGGTGCTCTATACTTGCCGTTCCGTATCGGACCTAGTGGTCAATTCATCGGGAGAGAACCTTCCAGCTCAGTTTCACCGAGTTTCAGATTTGGGATTCAGGGTCGTATCTAGTCGCAGTTAACCCGGCTGACAGGGGATAAGTAACTAAGCTTCATTTTGGGTTCGAAAGGAGTCTGTATACCTTCGTTGTTGTTCGAGGTATAATTGTCGACTCTGATAGTTACCACCCAATATTAGTTGATCGTTACATGATACAAGCTTCCTATTGGCAAAAATTTGCATTACGATAGCCGTAAATGAAGATGAAAAAAATTAAAAAATAAACGAATCTGTAACCAGGATTTGAAAAAGTTTGATTATGGAGTTTTGCATATTTTGCATAAACTGAATTGTGATTATTTTTGACATGAAAATTTTTTGACAAAATATTTTTGACTAATATTAATTGATGACTTCTCGTTATATAATAGATGAATTAAATTTTTTGTTTTTTTCTTAATCATCCAATCTAGACAAAGATTTTATCTCATTTTATTGTACCTTAGAGATCGAGGACTTTGTTCACGAGTATAAGAATAATAATTGGTGCTTTACTGGAGCCACTTTTGTTATAATGAGGATATATTTGTGAAGTAAAAAGAAGAAAAAAAAAAGTATAATATAATAACTCCCACGCGGGTTGATGACAAATAACAATTGCGCGAAAAGCGTCAAAGTATCTTTTATAAAGTTTCGATCAACCGAAATTTTTCAAGACGGTTATAGTAACGAGATGATATATACATGCGTATACCTATATAATACAACGAAATATAAAAGAATCCGAATTTTTTTTTTTTTTTTTTGTTTTTTTCTTCAGAAACATTATAGGGCAACCGCGCTTGTTCAAATCTTACATTACGCATTGTAAACATACAGTATAGAGAAACCCGAAGCCGGATGCGAAGTCAGATTCAGGGTAGCTTAGCTTTGGCTGAGAATAGCAGAGAAATGCTTATTGTTGCGTTACCTACTCCGAAACTCCTGTCTCATTTCAGCTAAGTTTCTTCGAGTGAAAACAAATCCCTGCTTAATTACGATTATTTACTTTGCTGTAAACTCACAGCTAAGATATATAGGCCTAGGTATAAACGCAAGCACATACCTTTCCCTCTCTCTCTTCTTCTCTTTCTCTCTCTCTCTCTCTACCTATGTATACATTAGACGCACCAAGTTTTGCTGTTGCTGATGCCTGGTTTCGGGATGAAAGATCGATTCAACTTAAACTTTAATTTGCTACTCCTAACTAGCGATACGGTCTAACAAACATAATGTAATAATGAATAAACACTCCTATAATTATCGCGTTAATAATAAATTATCATTCAATATGCGCAGCTCTATCTTAGCTGTATAAAAGAAAAAGGAATAGTAGGTATATTGTCTATCAAGAGCGGAAAGTAGGCGATTAAATCGTTTTTTTCACCCGTGATGTACACAGTATTTTTTGTCCAATACATGCACCGGAAATTTTCTTTGCAGTGCATGTAAAAACGAGCGGAAAGTAGTTTCATTTTCAGCTCTAGGGTGGTAGAGTGCGCAGTAAAGGGCTCTAGTATGGTAAAGTATTATTATCCTCGTAGTGCGGTAAAGTGCTTTACCGCCCGAGAGCGGAAAAGTGCTACTTTCCGCACGGCTTAGATCCACGTAATAGCGCACTTTCGGTGCAGGTAAGACAAAAAATTATATAAACAAATTTTCACTTTACTCGATAAAAACTCGTTAAATTTTACGGTTATCGAAAAATTTAACATAAACGTTCTTCATCTTGCAAAGCGGACGAGTAGAATATCTCGCTTCTTTATACTATCGTATCTAATCGTTGTGCCATTATTTACGAATTACATCCCAATATGCGGAAAAAATTTCTTTTTGGCACATGGCAGCGATAATATTTTATATACCGTACTATATGTATTTTATGTGCCAAATTTTTAAGATTGTTTCGAATATCTGGTATGCAATAGCTGGGTTCGCTTATATCTGCAGTAAACAGCTTCTTTCTTCGTTCTTATAGTTTCTAAAAATCAACTGGCTAGCGTTAGTCGCTTAAAGCCGGCCCAGCTATCGTGGCTTGCAAGTTTTGAATAGCAAGTGCATGTTTCACGTCCGGCTACTGAAATATCACTTGGCTTTCACTTTGCAATTCATGACAGTTGCGGCCATCGGAGAATACATACTAAGAGTCGTGAGTTGTGAGTTGTGAGCACTAACTCTTCGTACCTATACCTTCTTACTCGTGTAATCACGAGTGCTTGATGCCACGTACTTGCACGCCTATTAAAAACCGATGATCAGTAGATAGGTAGAAATTAACTTTCTCATTCAATCAAACGACTATACATTTGCTTTTTTATCTGTGTTTTTAGGTGGATTCTATATTGAGCTAATTAAACTACCAAATACCAGATTTATTTCATGTTAAGAAACGAAAATAATAGAAAATTTATTTACTTCCGGATCAAGCTTGTGTAATTTTACTTCTGAATAATTATTCCTGTAGATTTATAAGGGCGAGAAAAAGTGTGAAATTATTATAAATTAAAACAACTGCGGTGGCTGACATGAGGGGGAGAAAAGTTTTGCTTATATATTTAATAAACTCACGTGGGTGTCGAGGACAGTATGTTTTTTTTTATTTTTTTTTTATTTTTATTTTATTTTTTTATTTGTCTTCTTTTTCTCACCACAGTTCTCTAATTCGCAAATTCTCGGTGCTTCTTTTATGGTCACGTGACAAGAGCGATCGCTGATCTGACCTTAACCGACCAACGTTGTCTGTATATATCAACGAATCCGGAGCGTAGAAGAGCTGGTGTCGTCGAACTTGGGTTCCCAATTCTGAAAGAGGAAACTTGCTCATGTTCCGTTGCGCAAATTCTTCAGATTTGAAACACTCCGCTCTATGTGGGCGATCAATGCCAATATAACATCATCGGCTTATCCTTGGCCTTGTCGGATGTAAATTTATGCGAAAATTTCTATATAGGTATATATAATATATTGCGATCGTGGGAAGAAGAAGAAGTCAGGCTGACGTAAAACGGGCCGGGTCGTTAAAGGAACGAATAAAAATTATGTAAAACTGATCCAGCTGTTCCGAAGCTGTTTAAACTGATGCTGAAAACCCGTTGCTCATCATTCCTAACTAATAATTAACGATTTGTAATTAATACCACAACCCGTTTAGTTTCTCATGACTTTCCCTAGAAACGTGTATAGTTTCTCTCTTTAACTAGTCGTCGTGCCCGCACATGGTCGTTGCGCACAGGAAGACCTTATAATTGCTTTTAATATCTAGTTCCTCCAGTAATTTCTACCGACAAATTAAAAATTCTTTTTTTTTTTCCTTTTTTCTTTTAATTTTATTTTCGTTTTTGTTTTTCGTTTTTCTAATAAAACGGTAACGTGAATCACTTCGAAATTATATATTTTTAAGTAGAAAAAGATATCACCGCATGACCGATCCTAACGTGCACATCATCTTTTGTATCTAAAACGAAAAAAAAAAAAAAAAAATAAGAAAAAAAGAAAGAAAAAAAAAAAAACAGTCAGCGTACTAGATTTTTCGCGTGATTCAAGAGCGATGAAAAATTACCGAGATGGTAACATTCGCGTAAAGAAAGTTGGTAAAAACCATTATACTGAAAAGTTATGATATAAAATATATATAGCGATTTCGAGTAAAAGTACGATTTGTCTCAATTATCTGTGTCTTATACCTATACCTATAATACTTAAATAAAAAATTCATTCTTCATCTACCATATCATGATCCTTATTTTTTGCGTGAGTGGGATACAGTTTTCTAGTTTTTGTTATAAAAACTTTTTTTTATTTTTGTCAAAAATATGAGTTTTTTTTTTTTTTTCTTTTCTATTTTTCGTTCAGCGTTCACATCGAAGCGCGCATCTGTATGCAGAGGAACGGCTTGCGGGTAGTAGAACGCAGTGCAAAACGCGACACTATTTGATACAGAAATTGGATACAAACCGTGATTGCAAGTTACGACCCGAGTACCCATGCATAACATTACACAAACAATAGGTTAGCTGATGTTTCCTATATCACGTACATACCTACACATATACCTATAACTTTAAACCACGAAGGTCGAAAATTGCGGAAACTAGTGCAGCGCGCTCGTGGCAAGGCGTAATGCCAAATTCTGATTACAACTACAGATTAGGCAGGTTTGGCATTCTATGTTGGACAGGGTCTTAGACGAGGCAGCGTAAGTTACGCTACCAGTCGAGCCGGGCAAATGCCTTAGGTGAGAAAACGATCATAAATCACACCAAGGAACAGTGGTGGTGTCGGCCAGCTGGGGGCAGGGTTTGGGTCTGGGTCTGGGTCTGCCTGCGGTGGTTGCGGTGGTTTTACAACGTTCTATTTTGGCTGGTGAGGGATTCTTAACGAATTATCACCATAGAAGAGTTGCTTCCTTTCAGAATTATTTGCGGCACGCGAATCTCCGCAATCACGAGACACGTATTATATTCTTTGTTAATATCCGCCAGCTGTTCGTGTAATTATAGCACCCATTTCGCAGAGGGAGAGAGAGAGAGAGAGAGAGAGAGAAGAAGGAGAGAGTGAAAGAGCTTAGTGCCTTGAACCAAGGTAAACAGTTGCTAATCGGCGCCATGACATAGAATAATTGAAAACCAGACGGTGCTATAATTGTAGGATCAAACACGACAAGTACCTACTTCATTTTGCGTGAAAGCTGCGTCTACAGTTGAGGAGTTTCGTAGATTACTATCAGTTTTTATTTCTTCTTCTCTCCTTATTTGCTCGTTTTATTGCGACCCAAGTGTTAATTTAATTTCAAATTTATTAAACGATTAGTTATGCTCAAAGATTCATTTTCTCTGACGTAAAAGTTTAAGTGCCTATATACTTTTCGAATTATCATTACATTAATAAAAAATGTATATATAATTTACTAGAGAATTGAAAGTTTATAGTATATTTGATATTTGGCGAGAGTATAAAGTTCGTTGAAATACCGAAAAATTTATCAATAAATATTTAAAGTAAATAAAATCTTCGAAAAGTGGGGTGTCCGAGGTACACAATACTACTATTTGCTTGTTGGATGGACCGTACGGAGAATATATACCCTTCGTCGATTTAACCCAACGAACTTCAGAAAACTCTTGAACCGAGGTTGAAAAACATTCCCGTTAACAAGCGTGAGTGGAGCTGTTCGGAACCCCTGACACGCGAGTTATTCGACCGTGTCTTAGGAATTGGGGAGGTTCGAGACACGGTAATATTTTCGCGATAACGAAACTCGGTGTAGGTACTACGTTTTTATCTTTTATTGACTTAAGAGAGTTCGTTTATCCACGAAGGAGTGCCTTTCAATACGTTGATACACCTTGCATAGCACGCTTTGACGAGTTTTACAGATCTGGGTATAGGTACAGGTATGGGTGAAGGTACCAGTATACTCTTCGACTCAATTATTATCTCCGACATCAAGAAAAGTTATTTTTTTTTTTATTATTATTATTTTTTTTTTTTTCTGCCTCTGTAATGTCAAACGAAGGACGTGACGTGAAACGAATGAAGATATCTTATCATAATAAAACTTTACTCATGGTTACTAAATACGACGGTGACAGTAGACGTAGACAGATTGCAAAAGGGGTATTTCATTTAACGGAGGCTAAACCTCGTGTTATTTTAACCGTGATTCAAAAATCTACTGTATTATAATTTCTAAAACTTTGTGATAAAACTCAAAAATCCGATAGGTACGCTTTGACAGGAACAAAACAAAAAACAAAATAAAAACAACATCAAACGACCATAAATACTAACAGAGATAATACTAATAGCGAAATGACTCATGTCCATCATGACGATGAGAGATAATCAAGTCTTGGTATACTCCGGAGGATGAAAGCAGAAGTAATCACTCGATTAACGAAGCCTCTAATTTGCAGCCGGTGCATGGAATCACTTGCTACCGCAATAATAATTGCGAGATATATAGGTAGGTAGGTACTATGGGATATGGTGCCACTTGAACTTATAACATGCGCTGCAGTATATTCTTCCATTATCTTCCTATTCAAAACTTAGATCATTTATAATATGATCATAGTACCAAGAGTTTACCTAAAGGGCACAGTGAAAATCTACAAGCATTGAATTCAATCGTAGAAATAAACTGCATGAAAAGTTCATGTAAACCTCATCAAACATCGTCAATAGCGTATAAATACGGCTGACTTAGTTTTCCTAATTTATAGGGTAGGTAGGTATTCGCTCTAGTATAGTGGAACGCGCGGGTGAATAATGCCCAGCTATAAAAGATAATGAAAGGTCACCAATTAAGAACAAGTTGGAGAATCGAGCGAGATAATCAGTGACAAAGGCCTAGTAGGTACTTCGTTAATCGTGTAAGAAAATGGCAAAAAAAAGAAGAAGAAAATAAAAAAAAAAAACAGAAAGAAAAGGTAAACCCTTTATTTTTACCCTTTCGACCTGGGCCTCCGCTGCATGGACTATACCACCGAATGATGTTCACTGATCCAGTTCACGGTTGAAGATTCGTGTGGGAAAACTGATAGTTAAAATAGTGGGTATTGCGCGAACATGTATGTCTGCAATGCAGGGGTGTATACGGGGTGGGGCTCCCTCATATCCCCCTGCCCATGTATACAGGCATACCGTAATCTCGGTAAATTGTAGCGGCGTAGAGAACACCGCGGTGTACATAGAGTAAAGTTTGTGGCGCTTGGCGGCACTCGACGGCGGGTGGGGAACGCGCCGATGTGGAGGTGGCGGACGCAATACCGTCGGGGTGGGGGAGGCAACATACCCGGGGCAGAGAGACGGTGTCGGCGCGCGCGACTCTCCCAACCTCAGTGTTGTTCGGGACGCCAATGCGCAAGGTCGTCTCGATAGAGGTTTGCCCCGCGTACACACAGCATCCTCGTCAGTCAGTTAGTCAAGAAAAAGCCGAGACTCAAAACCCAACTCCTCATTTATGTTCTGTCCGTTAAATTTCGCCGTTTATTGTTGTGGATAAACGGAGGTCAATCTGAAAAACGACATTTACGTGAATATAGAATCGCGATTCGGTAACCTGCCGAATAATTAATCGGTGAAAACTAGGAGGTGGACCAGGCTCTCGTTGACCCAGTTTACTAGAGCGTAAATCTCTACGGTCGTAGTGAACCGTAGTGAAAATATTTCGGAGCTTGTGTGTGTGTGTTTTTTTTTTCTTTTTGTTTCCTTGAAGAATAATGGGATAAGCAAAAAGTATCGTGATACACATTCTGCCAGTGTTGCTGCAGTTGCAGTACTTTTGTTTTTTGTTTTTTTTTTTTTTGTTTTGTTCTTTTCTTGCTTTTCTTTTCTTCGTTGTGTGAAAAACGAGTGGCGTAATGAGTCGCGTTCGTGTGAGGTAAAGTGGTATTGTCGCGCGCGTAATACTACGATATAATCATAGATTGGCACGGAAGTATCGACGGTAAGATGAGCCCGACCTCTCAGGGTGCCCTGGAGGTAGAACGATATATTGGCAGTTGTTTGATATCGTCTAGTGCTCGTCCTGCCCTTCACAAAAGTGTCAAAAAGCAGGAGCAGCTGTCCCGAGGGAAGCCTCGTTATCCACAAAATTACTCATCGTCAAACTCCACCGATCAGTGTCAGGTCCAATATGTTGCCCCTGGTGGATGGGCCGGTGCTCCGCTGATTTCCATGACGTCTTCTCCGCGGAGGAACAATCATCGTTCATCACCTGCTTTGCCCCAACAGCAGCAGCAGCAGCAGCAACAACAACAACAACAGCAGCAGCAGCAGCAGCAGCAGCAACAGCAACAACAACAGCAACATCAACATCAGCAACAACATCAACAACAATTAGTCACTGAGACTGAACAAGCAAACGTTCATCAGCGAAGTCCTCTGTCAAGACTCGCAATACACACTCAGGGTGCTCCACTAATTTTGACGGGTCGATTTCACGCCCGGGGAAAACTTCAGAATGGAAACGCTGTGAACAATAACAACAACAACAACAACAACAATAGCGGCAGCAGCAACAGTAATAATAATAGTAATAATAGTAACAACAACAACAACAATAACAATAATGGTACTGTAGTTCCGAGCAACGTGAATTTGGGAAATGGTTCACGATGTCCACCGCCCCGTTTTCAACGTAGCGTTGATCCGTTAAAGAAGACGAGCAACTTGAAGGAAGGACCGACTGGAAAGGATACAAACGGCGGGAACGTGGCCAGCATAGACTCGTTAAGTATCGCGAGCGACGAAAGTTCCGGGTCTAACAATTCAGAGAACAGTTTGCCGAGAATAATAAAGCCAAGAAAACGTAGAAAGAAAGACCGGAAGCCGCCGAACGTGACGACGGAAATAACGAAATCGGAAGAACTGACCGGAGGCGTTTCCGAGGCTTCTAGTATAGTCACTCTCAAACCCTATGTCCCTGTCTGTTACGAACGGTTCGAACCCCATCGAACACCGCCTGGTGGTCACCGCAGACCACCATCAACTAGAGAAAGTTACTCTTCCGTTCGACCCCACTCGACCCAAGAGATCGTCGATACGAGGCAAAGATATCATCGGCACCTCGTCAAAGTTCTCGACAATAACAGAAACGTTGTCGTAATGCCACCCGGTCGTATGCAGCAGGTCGGTACCGAGGCGAGAATCTATCGTAACGGTGGTCACCAACTTGTCCACGTGGTGGATGGCGTTAATGATGGAACGGGTTGCGAAGAGGGTGTCTTCGATGGGCCAGGGTCTTGTCAATGTCGCTACTGCGATCCGTCAGGCTTAATATGGGATGTAGATCAAAACGGTTACTCGCCGTACTTGACGCCACCGCCGACCGATTACAACAATTCACAATTTTCTCGCGTACCGTTGTTTCTATCGCAGGGTTTGACGGGTCAAGAAAAAGCGGTTGAATACCTCGAGGAGTCGTCGACGGTTCCGTCATTTTACCTGGAACGAGAGAACGCCGCTTTACGCCGAAGCTGGAGCGACCCTACGAGCTTCTTCAGCGATGAAATAACGCCAAATCGTAGTGTCGGAGTAATCGGTGATAGGGCGCCTGTAGAAACTGCTAGAGGAAAACGTGCGAACTCCTGGAGAACCTGGAGCACCGGTGGATCCGCGTCGTCACCTGGAATGTCACAGGGTCTCGAGGTTTCTACGGAGATTGTAACATCGCCGAACGGTCATCGCGATCTTGAGATAAAATTTTACTCGTCGTCACCGCCAACGGCTGTTACCGAGGACTGTAAATCGGACTTCGCATTTCCTGAGGAAGATTTCAGTGACATTTGGAGCTATCACGAGTCGAAACTTCAGCAGGACTTTCGCACGCTACTTCAGGCGGAAGAGTGAGTGATAAGTGACAGCAGTGAGTAAGTGATAGGGATCGAAACGATTAAATGAAATCGCGGTACATATGAGATAGAAGGGATGACGTGTCTCGTCGTAGGGTTTCATCGACTATAGTCTCGACTGTGAGGGATGAAGATACTGTTGTCCGTTGAGTCGGCGCTTCGGTACAAATGCGAAAGTGTCGTTCGTTGCATCCTCCGTATCAGAGGAAGCCTTTCCTGCTCTTCGTATATGCCCGTCCGTTTGTCTGTCCGATCGCGTTATCGCATCGCGCGATTACGACAGACGAGCATTGAATGAAATGAATAATCCATGAACCAACCACGTCTACGCGAGAGAAAGAGAAATGGATAAGAGAGAAGACAGAAGAGAGAAGAGAGAAGAGAGAAGAGAGAAGAGAGAAGAGAGATGAGAGAATGGAGAACAAAGAAGAGAGAAGAGAGAAGAAAGAAAAGAGAAGAGAGAAAAATAGAGAAAGAGAGAGAGAGAGAGAGAAAGAAAGAAAGAAAGGAAGAAAAAGGTAGTGGTGTACATGAGAGAGCCTGTAACGGTGCGAGTACGTGAGTTGCTCGCCAACGAGTCACGTCTCTAGCTTACGTCGAGTACGTTCCCGATTACATTCACCGTGAGAGCGTATGCGGTACTAACGTAACGTACGCGTAATACCGTATACCTTATACCGTAAACTGGGCGTAAGTGCGAGGCCAATCCGGCTTCCGTTCTCGCCTTTGTACTTTTTGTTGTTTCTCTTTTGAAACAACGACGTACGCGAGATAACCGACACGGTAAACTCTATTTGCTGTCCGATCCGCCCGTCCATCATCAGTATGTACTTCAGGTCGGTCGGTCGGTCGGTCAGTCAGTCGTGAACTAAGAGGATATAGAGAAGTGGGGAAAGGAAAGGAGTTCCACTTATCGCGCTAATGACCGACGTCGGTGCCGATCTCGTGAGAGTCACGAGGCCAGGCCATCATGTATCATAGCCTGAGGAATCTCTTCTATAGAATCGTCTGGCTCCATGCAGCGCGGGGAAAATAAGATAGAAGAGAAAGAAACAAGAGAGAGAAAAAACAAAAAAATAACCATTAGACCGAATGAAAGAGGAATTTACGTAAGACAGAGACAAAGTATACCTACGCGGTACTGAATTATAATAATAATAATATTAACAATAATAATAATAATAATAATAATAATTATGATAATGATAATGATAATGAAGAAGAGAAGAAGCCTCCTCGTCAATAAATGTCAAGTTTCTGTAGCCCCTGGTGCAAATAAAACGGCACGCTGCCAACTACTATATAGTACACCCGTACCACGCCTGTGCCCTCGGGTCCTCGGAATACAGCACATGTTAATAATTGCCTGGGTTGGTGATGCCGAAACGGGGCGACAACCGGAATGAAGTTGTTCCTCTGGGAACTAACCACGTGTGCGTGAACAGTGGTGTTTGTATGTGTGTTTGGACAAAAGTTCAATTTTTCAACCAGTGCGTATATTTATTCGAAAGAAAAAAAAAAAAAAAAACAAGAAGGACAAAAACAATAATCCTATATAGATGCACCAGTTTTATCTTAACACCCCAACCCTCCCCCCACTCGTAAGAACGAAGCGGTCTTGATGATTGCCCGATAATGTCTATATGTGTATAGAAAATCCTAAAACACAATAAAAAAATTAATAAAATAAAAAAAAAAAGAGGAAAGAAACAGTCTGTACATCTAACTGCAGTATGATGTGTATATGTGTGCGTTTGCGTGTGCGTCCGTCTGTCTGCCTGTCTGCATGCCTGTCTATGTATCAGGGTTCACGATGCCGCGGTGAGGTTCGGGTAAAAGGAAATGGGGTAAAGGAAAAGGGAAAGGGGTCGACGCGGTGTTTGGGTAAGGATAATGGTTTTACGTGTGGGTTATAAATGGGTCGCCTTCGTTCAAGTTGGGGGACTCTCGGGGCGTTGGAAACGCTGCGGGAGGAAGCCATCGCGTCGACCAACTTGCTATCGTTGAAACTTGAAACAACCCTGTTTTGCCCAGCTTTACTTGAGCTGTTACCCACTTTTCAATGTCATCTCATACTTTCCATTTCCCAATTGCTGCACTTGACTTGCCTGTCTCTACCATTATCGTTTTTCTAACATCTCATTTTTGCTTTTTTTTTATACATAGTACATATATATTACAGTATACAGCTCCAGCCAAATGGCGGTACACCGTTACGCATTTATTTTAACTTCACAGAGTACCTAAATCGTATTCCACTATCTTGGAAAAACTGAACGAAATTTGATCACGTATCGTTGATCTTCTTATCCGTGCTGTCATCTTCAATCGTTATTTGCCACCTTCAATCTACACCATTATAGTTTCACCTTATTTATTCCAGTCCACTAATTTCTAACGCGATATTGCCGGTCAACGCCAATTGCACACGCCTTTTTGCCACTTATTTAGTTTACTTCATACTTCATCTCATCTTATTTGCAGTAATTTTTTTCTTTCTTTTATCAGCAATTTTTGGTTTCATTATCAACTGATAACTTCTGCACACTGCAAAAGATCACACCGCGATGTGAAAACGACGTACGAATTAACCTCTCGTGTGGTATTTTATAACTGGTATATAGCTACAGGATATTTATTACGAGCCCTGTTTTTCGAACGTACTTTTCTTGACTTTGAAATAAGTGAAAAATTTGTTTTGGCTTCGTAAATTTTATTAACAACTTGGCAACGATGAAGTTTCGCCATTTTTATCACCTCGCTTTAGATTTTGTCAACCATGTCTCAGCCTTTCCTTTTGCATATATTCCTCCCATTGAACGTCGCCTCGCACTTGTACCTACTACGAAAGTAGTTTGACCCACGAGTTAATTGAATTCTCCCCTGACGCACCCAGCAACAATTATCCTCCACCAGCTCAGTTAGAATCGGATTTTGTCGGCCCACAATCACAACCACATATCGCTCCTAGTCTAAACCGTATCGCTAATTAACGTCACGTACCAACCGAGTCAGTCACCTGCTTGATTGTGTACCGCGGTTAATCACTATTTATGTAGCATATTATATGTGTGTTATACACGTGTCAATATATTGTTAATGAATTGCTGAGAATTAACGTGGTTACGTGATTCGATGTAGAGATACACATTTATTCAAGTTATTCAATACGCATATACCTGTGTTAAAATCCGGGTACGGAGAACTGTTCGAAAATTTTTAATCAAGGCGAAAGTCGCGGTATAAATTACGTTCAATGTTTTAATTCTCAGAAATTTGTATATCTCATAAGACGCTCGACGTCGACGTTGTTACACATCTGATTGATAACATGTGTGTATTTAACAAAAAAAAAAAAAAACAGAAAAAACGAAAAAGAAAAAAAAAAAAAAGACAAAAACTAAATAATAATAAAAGAAAAAAAATTAAAAAAAATCAGTATGCAGTATGGAAGTGTGCAGGATTTGTGTGGATGTGTGTGTTTGGAAGAATTGATTACGCTAAATCATAAAATAGGTATAGAGATGTGTGTGCAAGCTCTATTCGCTGTACCAAGGATCATACTATAAGTAGAGTTTAAGCGACAAGATAAGATATGTACGGGTAGCGATGCCTGTTTAACGATTCATATTTATTAGAATACGTGTGTGTTTATAGGGTATAGCCTCGTTTCCCCGTATTGAATAATTACACCAACTTGTGATCGCATTTTTAACTTGGCCTTGGATCAATTAACTACTATGAGAGTAATGAGGGATTATTTTTCTCTCCTTGAAGATTATCGTCGTACGTTTTATCTTTCATTGACGTTTCAAAATTTATTCATTTCATTCTTAAACGACGATCAGATCTTACAATTATAAAAATATTTTCTCAACTTACTCTTGTCCAAGTTATATTCATTAACTCAACAAAAATCTTCGCGTCTGCTTCAAAATATAAAATTCACCTTATCATATCAATATATTATTTATTTTCAATAATTTTAACAATAATTAAAATCTACGGACAAAAAGAGACATGTAAGATAATTTTATAAAAAATTCTTCACGAAAGATGTATTAACGTTGTAAAAATGGGTTTACTTTGCAAGGTAGATACGTAAATAGTTTCATAGACTGTTGTCTGGCGTAATTAAGTTAGGTATTTCAATTGTTTGAAAAGGTAAGCCCACGCCACTTTCACTTTTGATGTTTTAACACGGAGGCCTTTTTTTGCACGTAAATGTACTTTGCATTGGTATATATAGAGTTGCGAAAAGTGGTATAGGCTTTTGAAGCAGAAGGTCGAGTCTTCATGAGTCACGTAGTAACGGACCGCGGACGAATTCATACGACATTGAAACACCCGACTTCGACTTCGGTCCAACAATGCCAATTTCAATCTGCGATCTAGATGCGCGCGATCCACGTATTGTCACGTACTCTCGCGAGCGAGAGAGAGAGAGAGAGACTGCCCTTGCGGTTGGTGAAATTATTTGTTACTATTTTACATTCGTGTTTTTTACTTACTTTACGTCTAGATTCTTCTCTCAGCCAGTATGAAATGAAATACACTGAAATAAAAAAGAAAAAAAAATCTAAACAATATCAACGTTTGTTAAAAAAAAAAAAAAAAAAAAGAAAAATAAGAATTTCTTTATTTATTAATCACCCCCTAACAAATCTTCCAAAATAATTTTCCTATTTCAAAAAAAGAACTTTATTATAACATTAACCCTTCGTGGTCACCGCGGGTCTGAATTACCCGAGCTTGAACTTTGAAGGTAAATATAATTTTTTTACAAAATAAGTACCTTTTTTACAACACACAGTATAATAATTATTTTTTCCTAAAGGTACCATATCTCACGAGTATTTCCACTATATTTTCACTTAAAATTATTGAAAATTCAAAAAGTTATGATTTTTTTTTTAGTAAAAAAGTGTCTATTTTCCGCATTGAACGCGCTTCACGATTTTTTTTCGAACATTTTACCATTTGCATTTTGATATACCGTCTATTGTTACTTGTTCTAGAATGTTCAAAGTATTTCTCAATATTTTTTCGGTCTCAATCGGATTGATAATTTTCACGTAGCAACCGTTTAAAAATGAGCTTGGATCAATTTGACCCGTTTGTGATCAGCTTGATTGAAATCGGTGGTGTGACCACGAAGGGTTAAAAAATCTTTTTATCAAATTTTATTACCTTACGAAATTTGTATTATTTTTAGTACAGTTAAATTATTTTCAATACCGTTACCAAAATTACATTTATATATACCTACCAGTACCATAAAGTTCTGTTACTTTCACCCGCATACTAGTCCAGTCGAATTAGACATTGAAATGGACAAAAATTTATTATTGGCTAATTTTTTTTTTAATCGCTTCGGAATAACGCCCACATTGAAGAACTGAAGCGGCCAACGTGTCTGTTGACCGGAACAATTGTTTATTTAACAATTAGTAAAAAAACACTAATTTCTCAATGCCGTTTTCCTTTGTATCTCAGCTTGTATTGGACGTAATTGGACTTTATAAAGCTCAAAAGTTCCGTGGAGATCTCTAGTTTGCAATTACGTTTGTCCGAATCGCCATTTTACAAAATTGTTAATGTTATAATGCAAGAAAGGCCAAAAAATCGATTTCCGAAATCGCATTTTCAAAGTGACGTAACTTGTAGAGATTTAGTTCAAATGTCACTATATTCTAGAAATCAATACATCTTTGGAGTACGTATACCTACGCGGAACCCATGCCCCGTCGGGTTGATAGTTTCAGAGAAAATTAACAACAAAGTTCTTAATTGCAAATTGAACCACAAGCGAAGGAGTTGTCGGATCTCAAAAATTCTTGTTGGAGGTTGTTTGTCTTGATGCCAGCTTTCATTTTCCCCGGAAAAATAATTTTTTCCCTCAGCCAAAAATTTTTTTTTTCGAAAAAACCGTTTTTTGAAAATTTCATTTTGAGTTTTTTGGGAGGGTTCGATTCAAAAGTCCTTATAACCAATTTAGTATGATGACGACTATTTTTACACGAATTTTAAGCTAAGGTAAGTCCCATTTGGTCAAATAGAACCGGAGTTATCGATGTTTTTGTATTTTCAGAGATAACTCCGAAACTAATGAATATTTTCTCAAAATCCTTAAACGAGGCTCTTCCTTAGACAATTCTCCATCTGTCTGAGTATATCTCATATTTTTCCGACGAATTTTAAAGTGCGAAAACGCCAATTGAATATAGACGTTTGGCGCGCATTTCGAGACAGATGGAGAATTGTCTAAGGAAGAGCCTCGTTTAAGGATTTTGAGAAAATATTCATTAGTTTCGGAGTTATCTCTGAAAATACAAAAACATCGATAACTCCGGTTCTATTTGACCAAATGGGACTTACCTTAGCTTAAAATTCGTGTAAAAATAGTCGTCATCATACTAAATTGGTTATAAGGACTTTTGAATCGAACCCTCCCAAAAAACTCAAAATGAAATTTTCAAAAAACGGTTTTTTCGAAAAAAAAAATTTTTGGCTGAGGGAAAAAATTATTTTTCCGGGGAAAATGAAAGCTGGCATCAAGACAAACAACCTCCAACAAGAATTTTTGAGATCCGACAACTCCTTCGCTTGTGGTTCAATTTGCAATTAAGAACTTTGTTGTTAATTTTCTCTGAAACTATCAACCCGACGGGGCATGGGTTCCGCGTAGGTATACGTACTCCAAAGATGTATTGATTTCTAGAATATAGTGACATTTGAACTAAATCTCTACAAGTTACGTCACTTTGAAAATGCGATTTCGGAAATCGATTTTTTGGCCTTTCTTGCATTATAACATTAACAATTTTGTAAAATGGCGATTCGGACAAACGTAATTGCAAACTAGAGATCTCCACGGAACTTTTGAGCTTTATAAAGTCCAATTACGTCCAATACAAGCTGAGATACAAAGGAAAACGGCATTGAGAAATTAGTGTTTTTTTACTAATTGTTAAATAAACAATTGTTCCGGTCAACAGACACGTTGGCCGCTTCAGTTCTTCAATGTGGGCGTTATTCCGAAGCGATTAAAAAAAAAATTAGCCAATAATAAATTTTTGTCCATTTGAGCCTCTTTTTATGTCTAATTCGACTGGACTATACATATTTTTCACTGTAACAAGCTCTAATGATTATTTTATCTAACGATATAATGATATGTATATTTTCTCTGTGCACTTAGCTTACTTAGCCATTGAAAAACTTGAACAATAGTAGCAGAATAGATAAATAAGGTTCCATAAAATTCATGATAAACCCTAGTCTAGCAGGTCGACTAACAAGGATATTGCAGATGATTAATATTGAAAAATAAAAGTCGAAGATTACGTGAAAAAAAAAAGAAATAAAAAAATTTTTTATTATCTACTAAGTGGAATATTTTCAATGCTTCATCAAGATAAGATTTCAGATTTTTTTTTTTGTGCTTACTAACGATCTACACGTCTGAGGTAGGTACAAGATTCAATATAAACGCGCATATTCACCAAGTTCCAGCTGTACAAAGCATTCAACTTTTGGGTTTATTCAACTGGATCATTTTCTAATTAACTTGTATTTTATGATAGTTGTTTACACTAAACATATTTTCCAGTTTATAGAATGACAAATTATTGCTATACAGCGGCACAATTTATTTTTTTCTTTGTACAATTAGGGAGATATAAAAAAACAAAAATGTCTCCTGCAGAGTCTAGGCTCAGTAGGTTTCCCATTTATACATATTTTGCGGGTATTTTCTCTTCTTTTATCATAACGTCCCGGAGGCAAAGCCAGTAAACTACCCCATGGGTCCTGCGGTGTCTATTATTATTACGTCGAAAAATACATGCGATGGTAGGTTACGGTAAATATTTGAAAAGTCTTAAGTTTTACCGCTGGGTCCTATTATTTCTTATTTTCCTTGTCCATGTTTTTTTTTTTTGTTTATTTTATTTTTTATTATTCTTGTTACAAGTATTTCGGACGATGGTTCTCCTGGGGCCGTGTTTCCCAGTCGAGCTTATCATTCGAATCTACTGGCTAAACTGAATGAATTCTTTAGGCCCTACTAAGGGCTCGGAGCTGTAGTAAAACAGCACGAAAAATTAAGAAGCATGATATGGAAAAGCGCAGAAGAAATTGTTCCGTGACGGTAAAAACTGTCTAATTTTTGTCCCGTTACAAAAACTGAGCACAAAACGGTTTCAACATTGATAAATAAAACTTGAAGCTTCTCATATCTGCACGCATGATAAAATTAAAATTGAAGATGCTTACTTATCTTGTTCCGATCTTGATATTTGTCACGGACCTAAATGAGCCCCAAGTTGGTTAGTACTCGTCTGAATTTCACCCTACGTGAAATTTTATAGCAAAAGAAAACAAAAAGAAGAAAACAAAAAATTGAAGAATTTCAAAACCACGAGGAATAGGGACAGCGCGGACTTTGTAACAATTACGTTAGGCACCGGCATGGCATGGCATGGCATGGCATGGCATGAGCACTCACTCTCTCTGTAGGAGGATGTTGCCTGGTTAGTTGCTGCTACTGCTGTGTGGTGGTAGTTTACTTTCAGCTGGGAAACTGCTGGCTGTTACGCCAGCTGAATTTACGTATAGCTTTGACAATTAGAATGTATACCACAAGTACGTACATGCAGGTAGATAGCCGCCTGCACGTACTTGCGTATATATACCTACAGCCAGTCCCAGATACCTACGCAATTCCCCTACTAATTTGCAAACGTAGTTAAACCGCGCTTTCCCTCGTGATTCGCATGGGTTAATCAACGCAAAGTGGTCATAATTACAACAAAGTTATTTGCCTCCGACAATGCTGTAGGCTCAAATTCATACTCGGTGGCCGCGCCAGTTTGCTTGACTTTTTCCAGATGTCCACTGGAGTTGCATGAATTTGTTAAATATCAAATCACAATGTACATTAGTTTGATAACAAGATAATTCCCTTAGGAAGTTGTCATCGCTAAATGAATTGACAAATTTATAACCACATTCATCATTCACCATCAGCATTGTTACAAACACGATCAAGGTGGCTCCTGCAGTTGAGTCGATCGGTTTCACAGTTATAAAAGTATCATGCACAGCAGCTGTAACTTGGAGTGACCGTTTTTCTGTTTTTCTTATATTTTCCTCGGTCTTAAGTTTTTTTTTGCATTAGAAACCGTCGCCTTTTATCAGCAAATTACTGCGACACATGCGTGCGATGATAAAGAGGTCAGTCATTTTGCGATAGCGCTACACGCGCAAAGTCCTAATTTCTCGGACCGCAAAGGAAGCCGGTTTATAGCAGATACGAAATATTAATAAGCTAATTAAATGACGATGTGGTCACCACATACTAGCTGGACTAATGAACGTGGTTAGTGCGTAGGAGCCCGGTTTCCGACCTGCACCAAGAATCGCAACGGAAGGAGAAGAAGAAGAAGAAGAAGAAGAAGAAGAAGAAGACGAAGGCCAGTAATATAGGTTCTTGCAGGCGGGGTTGTTACTGCGACGCTATAGGCGCTCAACCAGTTAATTATACGAATAATCTGCAAACTAGATTGTGTATCCGGTGATTAACCTCGCACACGATGTACATACGAGTATATTTAACTGGGTTTATATACCTATATGTATATACATATATATGGTTTTCTCAGCACGGTATACGATGCGACTCGCGTGCCAGGTTCGATCGTTGAGTGTCTTATCGCGTCAGGTAATCCTCTTGGTGATCCAAAGGTGTTTCATATTTATCCGACGATCGGCTGGCTATGGTCGAGTAGATACATACATACATACATACATCCCGACGGGCCGATATTTCCGCTAAAATCAATCGAAATATGTACACCTACACACGCCAAAGCGAGCGAGTGCCTAGCGCCTCTCGTCTCCCTGAAATCGGGCCTGGTTCTTCGTTTTTGAATTATTCATGACACCAGGTGGGGTAGTTTTAGCAACGTAGACATCTCGTATTCACAGTACCGCGCGGACTCTGCCCAGCCCTACTAGATACCTACTCTCGCTACCTTTGCAGGCAGGTAATAATGGTCGGGACTTTCGCCCGCACGATCAACGCCGGCATATAGGTTCGTCTTTTTATTTATTTTTTTTTCATTTTATTCAAAAGCGAACGTCGACTGCTGAATTAATATTTTCCTTTCTACATATATACGTCCCTTATACAATGGTCAACGTAACTCGATAAATCGGAAACCCCTGTGCATATTCAAGCTCTTGATATTTTTTTATGCTCTGCACTCTCTTGATTCTACATCGAGGAAAAAATTTTTTCACACTGTTAACACGCATTACCATACTATTGATTTAGGCAATCGACAAAAAAAAAAAAAAAAAAAAAAAAAAAAAAAAAAAATAGCTGCGAATCTAGTTTCCATCCTCGGATCATTTCGTAATTAATTTACAAACTATTTTTTCGAAGATCTAAGGCTTCGACAAAGACAAAAAAGTTTATCCATCTATGAAAACGCACCTAGCTGCAAAAAGGTTGCAGCATTCCGCGTAACGATTTCTGAGAACGTCATGGCTGGCTAATGGCAAGTCATAAGACACCGGAGTCTGTACAGTTATGAAGTTCGCACTTAGGTATCAGGTGTGATGTAGATGATTCCGTAATGCAGTTGAGTGTCGCCGGATTCAGATGCGGGAAACTTACAGGTGTGGTTGGCCTCGAGCAACTGTCAACTGTAGTGTCGCCTCTGTATCGGATGTCGTTGTAAGTTATCCAGTCCAGTGGACATTATAAGTATTCGCAATATCTTTAATGTTGTTTGCAATCATGATGGAAGAGAGTCTGCGCACGAGCCACCCAACTACTACACAGTCTGGGAATCCCTTCCGCAACGAACGGCAAGTGACTAGCTTAACGGCTGTTTTCCCTCACCGAGTTACGCCATAACCTACTGCAAGCACCGTAATACGCTAGCTAGTCATCGCTTGACGCTTTCTTTCGTTTTTTCTACTTCTTCTTTTCTTTTTATTTCTCTCTTTTTATTATTTTGCATTTTTCTTCTTTTTCTGCTTTTACTGTTCAGTTCGCGTCGCGGCGTCGAGGGAGTCGCTTCGCTGCCTTGAGGCTGTGTTGCAAATCGGTTGTCGACTGAGTTATTGATGGAACTTTAACGCCCCTGAGTTAACTTTACGATTACGATAGGATTTCATCATAACCGACAACTGCAGTCTAAAGGAAACGGCATGTCAAGACTGTCGAGTATTTCGATTCATTCTAGATTTGAATAGATTATGTATACCTAGAAGAAAATTAAATCAAATTGATTATAATTAATAAAACTAATTTTGATTATAATTTTTTTTGATTATTTTTTTGATTATTTTTTTTGATTATTTTTTGATTATTTTTTTTTGATTATAATCAAAAAAACATTTTGATTATAATTAATAAAACTAATTGCAAGATAAACCTGCATAAGTGAAACGTATATGGAAATGCTGATATTAAAATTTCAATGTTTGTACGTCATTCAAAAAATCTGAAAACAGAGAAACAGATTTTTTTTTTTTTTTTTCATAAAAACAGTTTGATACCGTCCTAACAAAACTGGCATGCATATGAAATGAAAATATATCAAACAGCCATCTATCACTGTCGCTGAATGATTTCATTCGGTACATTCAGCCTTTTGAATAATGCAGTGGGAACAAAATATACATCTACGAGATTTTTTTTCTTTTTGTTTTTTATTGAAATATCGTTTCACCGCACAGTCCGACTCGCGGCTTTGCTCATCGACGGTTTTTAATTATCAATCTGGACTTCCGAGAATATGCAAAATGCAGGAATCGTTTAATCAGCCTTTGCGTTGCCAGCGCGTTATTCAAATCATGAAATTTAATTTCGTGGCCTATTTAATCATGGGTATATTCGTTCTCCAGGCCTGATTTGTATATTTATCGATCTCCAGCCTGCCCGACCTATGCTCGTTTACCGCAGACTATATTAGTCTCCAGATACGTATATGCAGAGGGGAAACGATTGATTCCACACTCGCTGTGACACGGCACGTTTCCATGACTCGCCACAGGCTAATGTAATGAATAATGGACCCCAGCAGCCATTAATCAGAACGTCCCGCTTTTTACCTACAAACACAAGCGCGCCCCTGCTGATTGTCGCTGATACGTCAATCACAGATACGTTTTACACGCGTTTTCCGCGCATTTTACGCCCGCCTAAACGCTTCAAAATACTCCTCGGTATCGAAGCTTTCGATTTCGATCTACATTCATTAAAACTGCTAACGTTTTGCTGTTCAAAATATGCCCTGAACCATTTTTGAAGTTATCATCACGCAATGTCCTAGTCCAGTGTCTCCGATCATTTGAATCTCAAGCCATAATAATCAATCCATAATCCAACTGTCCTTATACCAGCAATGTCACATGTAAGAAGACAAACTGTCGGGCTTAAGCTTGATCCCCGTGATTGATATACAGAGGATATTCTTCGCTGTGAAAACGGTAACAATATTGTCGAGTAGATATGACGAAGGTTATACATCAGTGCTAAAAAATATTTCTTATGAGTGAGGGCAAAAAAGAAAAAAAAAAAAAAAAAACGGTTGGTCAGGTCATGGGGATAGCCAACATTTTATCGCCATCTGTCAGCACGGTTAAGGAATTCTTTTTGCTGTGACTGGCGGCTACTTCTACTGTCAAAACATTGGCTTTGTAATGTAGATCATGTTCATGTGCAGAGAAAGGATATTTTTTATGTCCAACGATGTACGTATACATGTACTTTAATATGCGCTTGTGAGTTCAGCAGTGAGATGGGTTGATTATGTATCATACTGCATTATACTTATTGATTGAGTCTTCTCAAACTTGGAGCACTAGTTCCCGAGCTGCCCCCCGCAGCATGAATACTTCCCCGTCACTCAAACGGAAGAAACGCGCAGTTCCTGCGGTAGAGGTAACTGAAAACTATTCACAAACTTGCATCAAACCTTCGTGAGAGGACAGGAAGCGTTTACTCTCCGTCAAAACTTACACAGTTAAAGTTTCGTCTGAAAATTTGTGGCAAAATACGATAGTGATAACTCGTTAATTAGTTGTAAAAAATATTCAATGAAAATTTTACCAATTTTCAGGATTTGTTAGCACGATTCTTTCGAAATCTTATCTGCAATATCAACACTGAGACTGTGGACTGTTCGGCATCGATTGAGATGAGAGTCGTCTGCAGTTCGCTTGACTCGTTTGTAATAAAATTAATGGAGCGTGGCTAACCTCGCGAGGACATTCTCCTTGCTTTCATTTGCCTCCGTGACTTCTGCTTGAGCAATTCCACGCTTCAATTTCCACATATGCCGGCTGCTTACCGTTGCTAGATTGTTGCCAGGTAGCTTCAATACCACGTCTATACCAGCTTCGCAATTCATTGTGCACATGTCGTTCGAAATGTATCAACATTTCGTTTCTTGATTTCCATATTGGTTTGTTCCTTTTCTTTGCCTAACATCACTTTACCTTTCGAAAATGTGCACGTTGAACCGTGATTCGGAAATAGGTACCCGGAGATTTGCCAAATCGTATAAATTTTGTTTACGTTCATTTTTACAAACTGATACTGAAAACGTGACACAGTTATCACCGATCGTACATGGGCAGAACCTTGCTTAAATAATAACCACGTGTATCAGGTGGGAGTCTTCTCTCTCTCAGTACGTTCTACATACGATTAAATACGCGCTATACGCAGTCGCTCAGCCGTACTTGGATCTTCATGGCCAACAAGCCGGCAATTCTTCGACTCAAGCGAATGTAATTACTATACTTTATTAGGCCATATACAATGACACGGGTATTGACGTACAGACGTATCGCTTGACATGTACAATATTCGTACTGCTGCCTGTTACGGAAGAATGATAATCCGAACCTCCTATCTCTGGAACAAAGTAAAAATCTTTGACAGATCGAAGGAGGGTACCCATTCTTGGCCATCACTTCATCACTGAGAACCGTCCAACATTTTTTTCTCTCAAAAAAATCTTGCTTAAAATGGTTTGATTGGGTTTGAGCATATTATAAGCCAACGGGTTAGTTTGAGGTTTGTTTAATAACGAGTACAGACAATCGGTGAGCTTAGCTTTCATTGTCGGTAGTCGTGTATACCGTGATTATTTCGTAAGAATTCAGAAGACTATGTACCTACCTACCTACCTTCGTCTACCTGTTCGCGGAACGAGTAGAGGTGATCGTTGCGCAAAAATACATGTTTCGCTATGCCGAGGTATATGTAGTCGTAAGTTGTTAGTCGGGCGAGCTGCTCTTTATACTCGATTGAAGAGATAACGGGGCTGGTTGCACGTGGCTAAATGACGTTATGACGAAACCCTTCGTGATTTACCAGGTCGACCGATTGGATTTCCCTCTTGACTCTTTCCCTCCCGAGTTTCAATGCATTACAATGAGAGCCGCGACTCGCGTTCATGGGGCGTCTCAACCTTAACCTTAATCAACGTTATCGAGGCCTTTAAATCGAATAAAATCGTGGCGGAAGCTTCTTGATGTGCGACGCAACGCGCGCCAGACTACGATATACAGACTACGTCGAGTTCGAAGTTCCTATGGCATATCCAATCGCTTAATTTCATAAATTGAAAACAGTATCGGTCATAAAACGACGAAAATTTTTCATCGATGAGAAAAATCAACTCGAGCGATAGATACTCCCTGACTGTTGTTACATATGTCTATATATTTCACGAAATTTAAATTCATGTCACAGCGGATTGAATCAATGAATTATGCGTTTAGAGGTAGTTTATTCAAATATACACTGCTGCTGCAAGCTTCACCATATCTATATCGGCACAATTTTCCACTTACAATCCGCGTTTCAATCAGTGATAAATTTGTAACGAGCTCGAATAGGCAATCGGATATACCTACTTTTTCCCCATTACAAATGTGACCTAGCTTATAGATTTGCATTTCAAATACTAGGATAGGACAAAAAAAAAAAAAATGGTGCGAAATCAATAGAATATTTCATTTTATTTTTACGTTTTTTTGTTTTTTGTTTTTTGCCAGTCTGTTATGAACGGGATTCCAGATAGTTTAATGGAAACGTCGGGTTGATGAGATCTGTGACAGACATACGAACGTGGGAACGACATGTTTCCCAGTAAACAATCAGCGATATTTTTATAAAAACACATATCTTATCTTTACCTGTATACCAGGGGGATGAGGTAAAAACCATGTTTCATGATGACGCTTACACTCTGATGAATCCTCTCTCGATGAATGAAGTTCATCTCCCAACTGGCAGGGGATTTGAGGAAAGCCTCACGTAAATGTAGCCCCATATATACATATATACATCAATGCGTATCAGTATACAGCTATACAAGTAATCCGTGGAAAACGTCTTTCGCAATATTTTTCTTTTATCTGTCTTCATGATCCTATGCGTCTTATCGTGATACGTGGAGGAGAGAAACATCCAAGCAAATACTACATTGCGTCTCGTTCGTTCTCGTCCTGGCAATAAAACAATACGCAAGAATCAAGGCACGAGATAGTTTATTGCCTTTACAACCGGTTTGCCGATTCTTGTCATACAAATTTCCACGTCTAAATGTCATACCAATGCCATCGGTTAGCTACTGTCCAGTCTGAGTCTGGTCCTTCAATTTATCGGTAATTTTCAATCACTTACACTTCGCTACGGATTTATGGCGACTAATTATATCGCTGATCACTCAGCAATCGTAAAACCAACTCCCATTACCTACAGCACATACCCAGGCGTTAATAACTATAAACTCAATCGGGTCGTCCTACATACATAATACATGTCGTAGGTACCCATGACTATCCAGGTAAGTAAGCGTGTGGCTGTAGGGAGGGGCATGGTATGGCATGGTAGTACGATTCGAGGACAAAACTGCCCCGTGGGCTATCGGCTATGCTTTACACACATATAGATAGATCCACATACATTATACCATATGATATGCGTATCGGTATTGGCAGTAACTACAAGTTGGATATAAAGTTACATGTGGCAGGAAACCAGAAAGAAAGTAACTATGTATGTAGGTAGGTAGCAGCTTACCGTTACAGTTCTATATTATTGGAATACTGTAAGCAATCGTGGGGGTAAATCCTCGTTGAGAGAATAAATTGATCGTCAACGAGGCAACCGATTCATTAAAGGATATAGATACCTATAAAAGCGCGATGCAATCTATTCAGCGCTATTATCTCGGTTATAAATGTGCACTGAAAATATGTGATTTCAGTACGTGGTAAGTCCTGCTTAGCTGGAAGAAGGTGTGATAGTGTGCCTAATGAAATCTGGTTGGATTAATATGCAGCTATAAAGTTCGTTACACTACCAGCTCATTAATATGTCAATAACCTATCACTCGGCTTTATATAGCGAACGTATGTGTTCCTGGGGGAGTCTTGAAAGTTCCTGATATTAAAGTTCACGGGTGTTTAACCACCGCAAAATACCAGTGTACTAGATACACGGGTATGAAGTGCCTCTACACTTTATGTATCCACACTACGAAGTCACACAGAGAAATCTTTATGGATAGACGAAGGTAGGAGCAGGGACAGGGGCACGAGCACGGGTACGGGCACGTTTACACACAACCTGTGAATGTATACCGAGTACTTATATGCCAAAGGTATAGTAGGTACAGGAGTTACACAGCGATCTACCGCCTACAACGACACGTGAATGGAATTTCAATCACGTGCCTCTCTGGCTCTTGAAACTTTCTAATAGATCGAAGGTGGGCGAGAAGAGGAAGAGAAGGAGGAGAGCTGTCGGCGATGGTTGATGAAAAATCTATAACAAAGCTAACAACTAAGTTAAATTACCAAGCCCAGTTGTACATCGGGAAATTTAATAATAGTAGTACGATATCTTCGCGTGAAAGTGGATATCGGTTTGGAAAATTGAGAGCACTTTGAACGATAACTATATCTGATTATACAACCACTTCTTGATTAATGCTTATAGTTAATCACGGATGATAGCTAGCTGCAGGGTTTATGAAGATGTATAAAAGTCATTGAAATTAATAATCTGGTAGTTTATTAATTTTCAACGATTTAACCATATATTTTTATATCAACCAAAGTCAAGCCTCAGTAACTGTAATTACGCATTCGAGTAAGTTGGACTGACAAAAAGTCAATGCAGCCTTATGTGAGTTATACACATTACCTACCTACTTTATAACAGTTCGTGACGGGTATTACTTTTGGTGAACAGAGAGAGCCTTGTCGAAGACCTCTTTTTTTTTCTTCATTTTATTCCTTTTTACAACGTTTGACCTCTTTTCATTTCATGCACTGCTTCAGCTCTGAGTCGAATGCCTGGTGAATACTGGCTGGATGTGTATTAACAGCTCCGAATGGTGACATGCTCTTGCAGTGGTTCATGAATGGGCCAATTGTTCATTGTGGGTTAAAAATGTCTCATTTTATGAACGGTTAATTAACAATTACAATAAAAGGATGAAAAATGGGCTTCGGTCTGGGCAAGTAGGAGTTATGAAGTTTTTAATCTTCACTTAGAATAAATCCTTCTTATTAGCTCACACAGTTTAATTAATCTAACTAAATTAACATAGTTCGGGATTACGCCTGATGAGTTTACGCTGTAATATCCTGTAACTTATTACTCACGCGAATTAAAGAGTTGTGAAAGTTTTGATTAACTTGGACCCGCTCAATTTTCTAAATCTTCTTCATCTCATCTCATGTTAGTTTTATTATTTATTTATTTTTGATTTTATCCTTTTCAGAAACAAAAAGACAAGAAGCGTTCTTGTCAGAACTAATCAAAAGTTCTTGTACAAAGTATTAAACCAATCTGATTAGTCGATGCTTTTCGAAAATTACCCACTATTCTCGTCCCATACAACAACCTAGAACACGTTGTTTCATCCATAGTATATTTGCAATGTTCGTTGAGTATAGATATACCGTGAACAAATGTGGTGGATATAAACTCTGCGCAGTGTCTAGTGCCCAGGTCTTGATTCATAGAGTAATTGCTGTAGCAAAGTTACAAAAAAATAAAAATAAAAAAAAAACCACTTGGATCTAGCGACGAAATATAATACATGCAAAGTGCGCGCAGTCAAGGCAGGTTGTTAGAAATGTGTAGACGGTGTCGCGTTGCCTCACAGATTTATTTTATGCACAGACAGGTAGGTAGGTATATTATTTCCGGCTATTCGTTGAAAATTTCTCTGCTTGCGTTGAGGCCAAAAGTCAAATTCTCATGTACAGGACGAAGAAAGAAAAAAAGAAAGAAAAAAAAAACCAACCCATGTTGGTCTCTGTGACATGAACCCTGTGATCAAATGTGTCTACAACATTTTTTCGTAATCTGTAAAATAATTTCGAATACTTAATACTGTGCATCTCTGTGCGAACAAGCGTTGGGTAAAATCTTGAGAAATGTAATCCCGAGAGATTAGTTTTTGAAAAATATTCATGGCAGAAAAATAAAGGTGTATCAATTATGTACCCACCAGTTTTTGTGAAATTTTAAGATTAGTACGTAGTACATCATGAAATATTTCTGCGAAATTGTTTCAAAAGTTTTGCAAGATGGAAGTTGAGGTTCTGAACACGACAGGCGGTTTATTTTGCGTTGATTTTTGACAGTGAATTTCAAATTAAGACACATTTTGCTCTTATTGAAAACTTAGCGATATCTTCTCGTAGTCGAGTAGTCGCAGCACAGAAATGGAATGTCACATAAACACCCACTATGCTTTTGCATTACCGTTGAAATTCCGTTTCAGTAAGATTCTGCATTCTTTGCGAATCGCCATCTGGCCTGAATAAATTTATTTGAATACAAAAAATAAGAATAAATAACAAAATCTCCAGAATTTGAAAAGAATCTTCCATATCTGCCTCATATTCTTATTATTCAATGTTTCGTTGGCTGTTTATTTTTTTATTTATTTTTTTTTTCCCCTCAGGTAGTTTTCCACTTTCCTATTTAAAAAATTAAATTTAAATTTTTTTTCCTTTTCTCTTCCCAAGCATCATACATCTATACACAAACAGAATAAATGTCGTTTGATTTCAATTACTAGGCTATCTTTAGCAAGAATCTTACTGCATTATTCATGATTATTTAGTAACCCTAAAACTTGTTAATGCCTACTTAAGTATTCAAACACGCCGGCTCCGTGGTGTTAGTTGGACAAACCCAGAGCCGGCGCGTCGCCTTAAGCCGTGAGGACCACACTTCTACCAAGTGCATTTTACTCCTCATCCTCGTATGCACATTATGCTACCTTCTTTCACGTTGCAAACGCGTACACGTAATAAAGTGCGTTTCAAGTGTGTTTACACGTAATACGTAGGTACATACGTAGGTACGTACATACATACATACATACATACATACATACCTTCAGCGATAGTCGCTTTTAATGGCCAATCAGGAAGTGGTAGTGTTTTTTCTTCTTATTTTTTTTATTTTTACAATTATTCTTGTTTTTTTCTTCATTATTTTCATCATTGTTTTTCACACTTTGAACTACAGCTAAACAAACATCTAGGTAACGGCTGCGTGTGCTACCAAAGACATTAGAACTTTATGGCCATGATGTAACCGAGTTACTGCAATTTGCTATATTGCTCTATGAGAGCACTGGCAGCCTTCGCGTGTGTAGCTCGTCGTCCCATTCCTCGCTAAAATGCTTGAGGATAATTTGAGTAAAAATTTGAATGTATTTTTTATTCAAAAGAAGAACCGTCGAGTAGAGTGTTGAATGAAATCGAACGGATGTGAAACCAATCAGATCCAGATTCAATAATATTTGGTTCAATCTTTGTCACAATTTTTGGTGCTGTGAAAAGGAATAAAATAGGCTTTATGTATACCGAATGGCGGTACTGTGGGAGATGAACCCCGTTAATAACCCGTCAGTTGCAATAAATGAGAAAAATTGAAAACTGTCGCGTTATTACGGCTTTTATATCAGCTCGAGGCTTAAGGAAGCGCCTCTCGTTCTTTGGCACGGGGTTGTGCGCTAATACTTTTCATCGAAAGGGATTTACGCGTACTGTGGCACACTCAGTATATCGCTGGGGGATATACCCCAACGACGTGGACGGGTAGCTGGCTGGCTCGTGGATCTAGAAATACCTCAAAGAGTGTCGTGGTGCGGATCTACGCTTGAGAAATATTCAAGCTGCTTGAAGCCATACCAAAGAACCTCATCCCTCCATTCCTACATACATCCCTTTTTGCAACTTTAGCTCAGTACCTCGACGCGATATGCATGTATATGCGAAGCTCATACCGGGAACACTGTCTGTCATCTTTTCGTTCAATATTCCTACGAGCCTGCACCCCTGCATGCTGCTGACCTATTGTGCGAAGCAGCTGCCACCCCAGTTGACACAAATAGACGTAACCTATAATGAAACCCTAGATGGTACCATGTGCTCTTGACGCCGTTGACAATCTTGGCGGTTCTAGATACGGCTAAAATCCGCCTCGATAGGGGCTTCGATTTTCCTCTCACCCAGTCGCAGGAGATGAATTGTATAGAAATTAAAACAGACGTGATGGAACTTAGCCCAAGGAGATATTCAAAGACTGGCGTGACGTTTGGGCTGATAACGACATTCTAAAGTTTGTATTCGTGATTATACTGGCGAATTTAAACTGTGAAAAATTCTGCCAGTTAAATTACTTTATCTCACGTTACACCTGCAGTGTTATGTAATGCTGTACCTATCGGGCTGACGTTGGTGCCATTTGTTAAAATCTATAACAGGAAAGTAGCTGCTAGCTTGAATTCCGGGAAGCACGACGCCGACGCGTGCTAAAAACAGCGTGTCAACCCGCTGTTTTATAGCCGATAATCCCGAGCCAGTATTGATCGAACAAAAAACTGGCTTATTGGTAGAAAAAGCGAGGCTGAAACTCGCGCGGGACCTGCTATGTCCGAACGATTCAATTTCGATGGGGTAGAAGAAGAGGTTTGGGCTCATGGTCGAGGATCAGATGAAGGAACCCATGTTGTGTCGCGTTGTTCTTACACTTGCCCTCGAGATTGCCGATATTCAATTAAATTTTTCACCCGTACAGAAACCAACTCGAGAAACCAGAACTCGATGCTTATTTCGGTTAACAATAATACATAAGCCTCTGATTCCTCAAGGCGATCCTAATTAGAAATCAGGTATATTTGATTTCGTATTTATTTAAATCAGTTCCTGCCTCTCGGCAGGGGTATCGTATATCTTTTTCAAACAGGGCGAAAGCACATGGCCGCACAAAGGTCGTTCATGGTTTGGCGTTCGCGCACCTGACGACCGCGTAGTAGGGAGTTGAAAATACGAGAAGATGAGGAAGCAAGGAGACATGTGAATACGAGAAAAGTAGGAAACGAGGAGACAAGAATATCGAGTTAAGCTGAGGTCGAATAATGAGAAGAAAAAAGGCGCTAGAATAGATTACGCTAATATGTATATCCAGCGAAATCGGAGTCATTATAATCTTGCAGATTACGTAATGTTATATGATGCACACGTTATCGAAGAAACGCTGAAACATTATGTCAGCTGAAATAGTTCCGTTTATTACGAAATTAGTTAACTGCTCCATACAACCACTTCATTTGTCTTAAACTAAATTATATCATATTAACTCCTCGCATGTCAATCGTCAATTAACAATATCAGTACTATACTGATTAGCCAATCTATGGATTTGAAATTGCTAACTTGAACAAACTACATCAATTCCTTTGTGAATTAGCTATGAATCGAATGCTTCGAACGATCGATAGAAACCAATTTCAATTCTAAACCTAAATTCCTTGACTCCCCATCGAAAGCTTGTACGAAAATGATCATCATCGTTGTTATTATTATTTCAAATTAAATTCAATATTGAACACCCCTATGTACTACCCCCCATCTACCACGTAACATTAGATTAGAGTATGAATAAATTTACTTGTTGTTAATCACATTAAAAAAAAAAATCATAATTAATTGTATCCATAATTCAATCGCACACCAATTACTTGTCTTCCTTGGCAGATCATGTGGCGCGTTCAAAAGAGCTCGGTACTTGGGTACGAGTCTCAGTCCCTCGATGAAAACTTAAAGGATTTATTTAATGGTGTGATTTTCAGCGCGGATGGTCGTAGCTTAAAAATTGTGTGCAAGCTCATGTGGTTATGCATCCTCGTGTGGGTAGAGAGGCAGGTAGGTAGGTATGCACATGTCGACAGATGTTCGTACATGTTTAGGTGAAAGGTATAAGTGTGGGTAGGTAGGTAGGTAGGTAGGTACGTACGTACGTACGTACGTGTAGTTAAATCAAATCGTTGATTGCGTCATAAAACGTCGAGAGGCAATCAATAAATAGGGCGGAGGCCGGCCCTCGTTCGAGTATTCAAATGGGAAGTAAAATATATGTATATGCACTTGGCGCGAATCGGTTGAAACGAACCTTCGTCCGCAGGAGTATACCTACCTATAACTTGTTTTACCACCTTGGAATGGCGTACCAGACCAGCCGTCGTATCGACGTAATTGATTTTCTCCTGTGCTACTTATGAGTCTCAATTTCTTTTACTGTTTTTTTTTTTTTTTTTCTTCTTTTTTTTCTCGTATCATGTAGGTATTGATTAAAAAGTATTTAACCATCGATAACTCTCGATTTCTTCTGGTGTTGGAAACATTACCCAATATCGATTAGTGATTCCCGCTGTGTTAATCAAGATAATCTTATTAGTGGTAGTCGAAAAGGTCAGGACAAATATGCATTTCCACCTTTTTTACCTTAAATTTAATGCTTGCACAGATCCGATACTATACGAGTGCAGTTTCTTGGTTTGACATTTATTTTAGCTGCTTCTGTATTAACTTACGAAACTAGGTAGACTCGAGTGTCTATTCAGCTGCCAAGTTTCTCTCTTTGAGTATTTATTCGAATTCCTTGATATCGACTATGCGAATTCAATCAGCTGCAAAAGTATATTAGCTCTCGATGATGGTCCGTGTCTGTTGATACTTGCTCCAGTTTAAATTTTCCTTTACAGAAGAGCGAGGCCTCCCTTATGCGAATAGCAGTTATATTGACAACGCAGAGAAATATCATTACGAAATAACATTTTCCCTCCCCTGTTATCGGATCCTTTTATTCGTAAGCAAACAGGAACCGATTTTTTATTATATTTTTTTATTTCTAAATGTATTGAGAGAAGACATAGCCAAATCGAATTTATCGAGTAATATCAGACTTGGCTGCGAATGTCATCTATGATATTTTTTTTGTTCTTTTTCTTTTTTTATGTAAAAGATTCATTTCAATTTAAATGGATAAAAGTGACTGTGAAAATCAAAAAATAATACACCTACATGTACGTTAAAAATTTACGTGAATATCGTTCGTCGATTACGATAGTAAAGCCAATTTTCGTTGAACAGATTTCTCGAAACTCATGTCTGCAGTTAATGTATTGTATCTATGTGTGTATCAAAGTTGGAAAGAGCAGCTTGGAGTATTTGTGTGTAAATATAGGTCATCAGAGTATATCCCAATAACTAAATTTGTATTAATTAATTTCCTGATAATCACCCTTTGTGGCATGGGAAAATAATTAATTTCTGTTACCACGTTGATCGAGAGAACATTTTTTTCTCTAACACTCAATCGGTTGCGTTTGTGGCTTCCGAAATTGAGAATATTTTCGTAGAGTTTGTTTTCCAACCGTCATTACAGCATCGATGAAATTTATGATTGTAACATTTGTAACTATTATAAATATTGTACCTACTAATTACTGATAATTAAACATGAACCAATGCATTTATTGAATTTGTCAAAATCGCGCGCAGAAAGGCGAGAATTTGAGATACCGAGAATGAGTCGAGCATGCCACTCCAAAATCTAAGTATGTTCTAATTAACGTTGATGAAAAAATTCAGCTTCGCTCATACGTATATAATATACCTATAACAAGTACGTGCGGTATTCTACTATCGCAGACAAAACATTTCCTAGCTATATACATTAAAAAGCTCCAAAAGTGCCTCGTCAGAAAACAAAAAAACTATGTCAATATCTGTGGGTCGATGTTAATGAAAAATATATAATAAACGGATAATAAGCTACGTGAAAGTTTGATTAAATCTATCAAAGAGTAGAGAAAAATAGTTTGAAACATAATGTATATTTTTCTCTCTGAATATCATTCGATTTAAAACGGAATAATGGTCCAATGCCCATTTTTTGACCCGTTCAAGATGATGCCTCTTGAAGTATCGTTCTTTTTTCACAAGTGCTAACCCTCGCCGACGTACCGCGTCCGCATGGGTCTTTTTGTCGTCAGAAACTGCTAAGGTTAAAAGTTTTTTTTTTTTTTTTCTTTTTTTTTTGTCACATGGTGAGAAGACGTGGGAAAACACTTTTGCGACAGCACGTAGTCGTAAAATAAAAATACAATATCATGTTGAAAAACTTTGTCGTTAAATCGAAAGACATTCTACCTATATTTTCGAATGAATGTATATTTTTCAAACGGCCGTAGAAAACCAACTGGCAACTGCTTGATATATGAATTCGATTTGTCTCGTTATCCATTATTCCTAATGTCAACAGTCGATATCTAGTTTTTATTTTTCATTTTAACTAAACAGTTCGATGTGTCTTGCTACCAAGCCCTTACTTACACAACGGTGTTACTCACTCATCGTTATCAATAATTCAACGATACTTGATAAGCATTACCCTCGACGTGTGTGCAAGCAGTTATGTTTTATTTCTTGACGAATAATCGTTTAATATTGAATTGTGAAACGAAACGTGAATACAAAAAACCATTTCGTCGCTTTCGTTGAAAAATAAAAAAAATTGCATTGTATTCCCCGTTCTGGTTTTAAATCCGCACAACTTTATCCCCAACATCGATACTGTGTCGAGAGTAGTTAATCCGTGCTTCGCGCTGTGGGAGTTTAAAGAAAAGTCACTAAACTCATAATTGCCAGACTTTAATATAAATTTTCTATGAAGTCAGTCTATGAATAATTCTGCATTCATCAGAATGACATTTTTATTAAGATAGATTCTGAAAGGACGTGAAACCTTTCGTTTCAGACATTCATTCCCACCTTTGATGTCGGAAATATAGACATACGCGATACATTGACATCCATTTTCTTTCTGTCCTCATCATCCGCTTTGCTGTCGCAACAATTTGACGCATCGAACCGCGCTACGATGCGTGACGATGCGTAACGCGGTGAAAGTGGTGTAAAAGACACTCGGAACGGGAATCAAAAGCTGTTTAGTAGTTAGCGGTGAGCACAGCACAGCACAGCAGAACGAGGGAGTTCCCCTCTCTCCGTTCGGCATGGCAGCGGAAACTCATCCGTTTCCTATCGACGAGACAATGGATGACGCTTTCACGCACAGTAATTGTTTCATTGTTTGGTGACAGCCGGCTGCAACTATGGAGTTGAAAGGGGACTTGAGTGCATTTATTTTATCCCATCGAATTTTAGGTCGTTAATATAATACTATACAGCTATATGCAATATAGCTATACCGGGTTATGGGGATTGGGGTTTGTCGCTGGTTAAGTGGGGCACGCCTTGGCTGCCCTACAATTACTCGCGTTCCTTCAGAGTTGAATTCAGACTTGTAACTACCATTCATTTCAATGCAAACAAACCGGCTGACTAATCGCCCTGCGGTCCTTTGGGTCTCGTGCGGATCGACCATGTATAGGTTCGAAGACTATGTATGTAAATGGACCATAAGAACGTACCTATATAGCTCCACCTATTTCATACCTATAATAACCTCCGGATATTGAAACTTGAAGCGCTACGATCCGTCCGTAAACGAGAATCTTTTCAATTTTTTTGTACGCCGTTCAGCTTACCCCGGCGATCAGCAACTCGCGCCAATCGCCATTCTATGAAAATGCTTCAGTATCGACCATGAAGCTTATAAAAGTAGGAGGTATGATCCGGAAAAGTCATGCTGCAAAATAAAACTTTCAACCATGTAGTTTTGCATGCAGTTCCAACTTCCAAATTATTTTCGATTTATAGGGTGAAACGACCAGTTGCGAATCTGGATACAACGAAATCCGACCTCTAAAACATTTAATTTGTTCTTTTGCTCTGCAATCAAACACACAATTATATTGGCTCCACTGTATTGCTAACCAACAAGAAACCCCATTCAGCGCCTTTACCCCATATCCCGTTTATATCATCAATTATCGCAAAAGAAAACAGGAAAAAAAAAAGATTGTTGATCGCTTAAGTTTTGTTTTGTAACGTGAGAGGAATCCGTTGGCTCGTTAGAATTCTGGTCAGAATTGGTGGCCAGTGGGATAAGAACAGCAGGCCTAATTGTTGCTTGAGAGATTGCGGGCGAGAGATAGATCACTGGGTGGCGTGTGCCCTAACCAACTTTGGAGAGAATAGTGTTGGCGAGTTTACCCTGCACCACCCACCGTTACGGAAGTCTACAATCTCGGTCACATAGTAATTTATTGGCGCCCTATACGGAAGGGGGTCTTTTGGCGTCTTCAGACACCAGTCATCCTCACCCTGGCTATATTTACGCGATAGTTTGAAGCTATTTCTGCTCGTGCTAAAAAAACGCTATATCGATGTGATCCTGAGTGAACTTCGGCTGAAATTCGGACCTCAAATAGAAAGAAACACAGAATAGAATGCTGCATGATTAGCCGCGTCGATAAAGCTCGTTCTTATGGTCTTCCAAATTTGTTTCTTTGATCATTTTTAACGTTTGAATCCACCGCGTTAAACGCTTCCAGCTGTTTTCCGAAAAGTTTCAAGATTTATGATCGCATGTTGCCCTTCTATACATTACATAGTATCTGACGCAGACTCTGCGAAGGTTTTACTTCCTAGGTTCCAGGCTTGGCCTATGCTCTCATAACGTTTATAGTCCTGAGAGTCTTTGAGTATAATAAATTTGCCCGAGGGATACGGAGTGTTGTGAGCCAACAGTTTTATATTTTTTTTTACTATTTTTTTTTTTTCAAGTTCGAATGCTACTAAAACGTACCATCACTAGCACCCGCAAAACCGAATAAAAAGTTTTATCGTATCGAACGTTTTTCCGATCAACCAAACGTCCGACACGATCTACTCTTCTTTCGACACCGTAGAAAGGATTGGGTGATGCCCAGAAAAAGTGAAACATGTTTAGAGATCGAAAATTCAGAGAGATAAATGGATTGATAAATATTCCAGTAAAAGTAAAGCAAAAAAACAAAAACAAGTCCGTTAAGGGTGAAGAAGAAAATGGATGAAATTGTCGGCTATAAAAGCTACGATATAGAATTTCCGTAAAATAATAACGTAGAGAAAGGGAGTGCGTGGTTAATGGTTATTGCAGCAATCCACGCTGACATTTGTGCGCCATTATTGACAGAAACACACCCGGTGCACGAGCTGCCAGTCGATATTATCACAGCTGCATGCACGCCGTTGAGTTATGAAAACTTTCCGTTGCTCCCGGAACGTGAACGTTCCAGTGTTTATCTGTTTATCATTGCCCCCATCAATTGCCGAGCATGCAGCTACTGGCAGCTCAATTCTGTCCTTGCCCGACTTGCAGCCGTCGCCATGCCGCATCGGTTCTTCTTCTGTAACCAGATAGACCGTGGCAGACCTGCTGCAGAGAAGAGGATACAACAGAACAGAATGATTGTCATGTTATGTCTTGGTAGAATGAATGTCCCTGCAAGATAATCAAGAGAAAGGAGAAGTAAAATTATGACTGGCATATACATAAATTGAAAATCAATTGAAATTAATTGGAATAACTTACAAAGCTACATGGTCCGAAATGTCTGACGTTATACAACGACGTCGTGTATCAGTCTTAACGTATCAGACATTGTTGACTGAATTTAACCAACTGATGTACCTACCTGCAGGTAAAGATCAGTTCAACATCCCTGAGGGCTGTGCGGAATGATGGCGACGCCGTGAGGGAGACTTCACGATGGTAGAGTTGCCGGGGAACCGGTGTCTACTCCTTGAAGCCGCGGGCCACGTTGTAATTGAGTGGTTTGCATCTTCGTCGAGAGCAGGACGTGGTGCGAGGGCCGGGGGTCGGTTGTGAGCACGCAACCCTACCCAGCCCAACCCAGCGCAGGCCAACCCAACCCAAGACACATTGATTGAACCGGGAGCACTTGGTCCTGCATGCCAGTATAATGTCGGCAAATTATAGGTACACAGTGCGCACTATATAGAAGAGCTGCGGTCTAGGCGTATCGGGGCAGCACCTGTACCAGAGATCTGAATAATTTATTGAAAATTTGCGGTGCATCCCGTCTGCACCTTCCCATTTTCATTTTTGACGTTATATGGGTACGTGAAGACGTGCATCTTTCGACTGGAATATAGAAGAAACTCAGAAAGAAATGCGAAGGAATGAATGGCTTGCAGACTCCCTCGGTGAGGAATGAAATTGGGTTGATTTATCACTCGGGGGGAAATGATTAGCCAGCCGAATGACTTCGACCTTTTTTTCATTATTTTTGTTTATTTACTCTTGTTTTTTCGTATATACATATAGGTAGGTATGTATATACGAGAGATGGGGTAGCGCACGCGGATCTGGTTGGCAGTTATTACATTCAATTAATTCTCGTTCCTCTCGATTTACGATAGTTGTCAATTTATTCGAATCGTGATACCGCGAGGTCTACACGCGCCAGGCACTAGGCTTTCCCTGGCTGATCGAGATCTTGACAAACAGCTATAAACTACCGTAGCGTAGAATATTGCGTGTCAGTAGTTCCATCCTAGCTTGTACGGAATTAATAGCTGCCTATGAATTTCAATGGCTCGATAAAACCTGATGATACCCTACTCTGACAGAATTCCCAGCAAAGACCTCACACGCGTCAAATAAGAGTGTCACGCAGTGCCTCCATTGGAAGATCTCTTTCCTCTCCATAACTATTGGACTTTGAAGTTTATACCTGATCGGGTACTGCTGCAGGGAACGAGTGATCCGTACAGCTTCCTATTCGGTTCTCGATTATCTCCCTCGTCGTTTATCGATGTGTCCGTTGCAAATAAATCTCCTCAAGCTTCGCCACAAATTGCTTCGAGCCTTATCCGCAGAAGACCTGACGATATTCGATCCTTTTTCTAGCCTCTGTGAGATTCTTGCCGAAATTGGACCATACCAACGTTAATCGGCCAATTATTGTTTCGACTAATATCTAATCAAATCGAGACATTCAAAGAGTCAGAAGAGAAAACCGCTTTGATCGTTTTCGCGATACAGAAACGGAGCTTTAATTGGACTCAGCAAGTGATACGATATTTTCAACGGGATGTGCTTATTGATATTTCACAATCCTACCAATCAAACGGCAAAAATTTATTTGTAGACTTTGGTCTCTCGCTACTTAAAGTGGGTAGGCGCATGTACAAGTATGTATCCAGCTCTTTTTCATTCTTTCTTTCTCTCTTGCCTCTCGATATTATTATTGATAATGACAATAATAATAATAATAATCATAACGGCCAATATTATCAACGCCTTCTTCCATCTGAGGCCCTTGACGACGCGACGACTGGATGTTACTGTATCCGCGTGGACGGGCAAAGGTGATTGCGATGCCGATGGCAATGGGGAAGGGCGACGCCCTTATATAACTGCGGAGATTTCATTTTAACGCGCATAAAAAGAGTGTAGCCGCGCCTCGCCTCCTCCCTAAACGCCGCATTTCCTCAGCTTTCAGCCCTCGACCCTCGTAATGGGAACCGATACTCTTCCCTTCTCCTCTCTGCTGACATTATTTAGGCGAGCGGTGTAGGAAACGCCGCTGAGATAGGATTATAAATTGGGTTATGGTAGAAACGAGAGCCAAAAAGCGAGAGGTATACGATTCGATAGCCAAAAAAGTGAAAACAAAAAACAAAAAAAAAAAGTGACATGCGCCAATCGTGTCAATTTCAACTTGCCAGATTTTCTTTTGAAGAATAACTATTTTCCCATCATCAAATCATGTCTGCATCATTCAGAAAGTAAAATTTATAGTAAGCGTAGGTAAAAATGTATCAATTCTGCATAAAAATGGTGAAAAGTATCCGAAACTTAATTACCACCTGACTTCACCTTGAAGTAAAAATTTCCAATTACGTCAGGTAAAAGTGAAGATGCATCAATCGTACCCACTACGATTCACAGTAGACAGTCAGTCGAGAATCAAGCCGGACGTGAAGTCTCTCAACTTTCCCTACCAAAACCAACGAACCAGCGAATCTACCGAAGCCTTGCCTATGTCGGTCGGTCTTCCCGTACGTACAGTCAAGATCCTTAAATCAGCAATGATATTCCTTGCGGAATTTCTTTTTCAAGAAATTACATCGTCACCATTTGCATTTCCACGAACATCTCGATTATGAAGTCAAGTGATGGAACGGGCGGATAAAAGGAGTACAAAACTTTTGTGCATTTCCTTGCATTCGACCATCGAATCATAAAGGATGGAAATTTTTCTTTCTAATTATAACACGATATCGAAAAAGAAGTGCGGTCGCTGAGGCACCTTCGAAATCTTATATACCTAAAGAATTTTCACCGACTGTACGTTCTACACTGTAGCTCGGGATCGTTCGTGCGTGACGTTTGTATTGCGCAAATAGTTTGCGAGCGCTTTCTTTATATATATTTCGACGTAAAGCGAGCGCTACACGTCGTGATTCTTCGTACATACTATATGTATCTATCTATACGTATATACACACACACACACACACACACACACACACACACACACACACACACATATATATATATATATATATATATATATATATATATATATATATATATATATATATATATATATATATATATATATATATATATATATATATACATATATATATATATATATATATATATATATATATATATATATATATATATATATATATATATATATATATATATATATATATGTGTGTGTGTATATATACGTATAGATAGATACATATAGTATGTACGAAGAATCACGACGTGTAGCGCTCGCTTTACGTCGAAACTCGACTAGATATGTACGTGACTCGGTGCCATCAACTTGGTATGCTTTCACCGGTACCAGAGTTAAGGACCATTACTTTTTCTCTGGCAACTGCTTTCCTTCCTATACAACTAAAACTCATTCGATTGGCTACCCATTCTTGCCAGAAATTCTGCCAAGCAAGGATTGAAGTTAGTACTTTACCTTTTGTCATCCCTCGCTAACTTTTTGCTTTTTCGTCTGGATTTCAAGATTGCTTCGAAATTTATAATAGCTATCATTTTCTTTACAGTATAGGTACCTACCCTCAGTTTTCTACTTTTAAAAGATCCTTTATTTAATGGATGGACTAATGTGAGATAGCGACACTGTATACGCGTGCGCGTTCCTATGGAGCGTGAAGAGTTTCGTGTGCCTTGAGATTGAGCAGCGATTTCCGGCCCATTTCCGAGCAATCTCGTACAGATTCGAACCTAACATGACCTGACTTAACCACGGTCGATTCCAACCTTAAGCAACACGCGTGATTTAAGTATCGTGGATGTAAACCTTAAATGCATATCGCGGAACGTTATTATACCAGATAGGATGGATGAGGTTTTGGTGATATTTTTGGTTAGTCGGTTTTTTTTTTCAGTTACTGATCGAAAAAACACTGATCGATCCCCATTTTGTCGCTTCGTCAAACACGGTCTGTATTCAAGACCCAATTGCCTATTTCAGTTCTCTCAATGGATCTCAAACAGTTATGGTCTCCGATGAAATCAATGTCGTACTGTTCAACGACCGCTGATCGTAACAGTATTCTATGGGAACACGCCTCTTCCCCATTCCGTAAAGAGGGAATCCCTTTTTTCTGTATTCCTTATACCGCTGCTAAGTAAACTCTCTTCACTGTGCTTAACGGCACTTTAAATCTTCATCAATCCTCATAATAATGAAAAATTCCAATTGCACAGTAATTGCGGTTCACTTTTAGCCAACACAATCTGTTATGTACAGTCGGTAAAGGACATGAAATTTTCTGATGCATCGTACTTAGCTAGGTTCTCATTCGGATCAAGAATACTTTTCCTCGAAGAGTTTTGGCGAGACTTGATTAGTTTGGGAAATATATTAACCTGCATTATTGAAATTGGACTGTCTGTATGAGCGATAGGTGGTGCTTTGGAGAACGGAATAAACTACCTCAGTTTTGTTCAGCAGAACGGTATAAGTAAGAGCTTTGCAAGATATGGACCGCATATTACTTTCAAAGGATATATCAGCTGGGTATAATAAACTTCATCCAATGAAGGTATACGTAGGTAGGTATTGCAGGGTGGCAATTAAACTTGCTGAGTTAATTCTTACAATTAGCCGTTATCCTCACGTTTATGGTAGGAGAAAGTTCTTTAATATGATAATATTTATCTATAACCGTCTGCATAGCTGTTTTTACAGTGGGATTAATTCTAGGTAGTTACCTCAGAACCGTAATGTCGTTGCCAGTATATTACAATAATATTCTTATACTAATGTAAGCTTCAAATGATATGACGACAGAGCTAACGATACGTCGAAAGATAAAATCTATTTATTCGTATAAAGCTTTTGGAGGATTCTACTAATATGTAAATGGAGTGAAAGTGTTAATCGAAAGAACATGCTCGAAAATTGAGGAATTTTCAATTATTTTCATTCTCGATGACGAATGCAGTTCTTGATGGTGTTTACAATTGTCAGTTAGCAATAAAAGCAAGATTCTTAAAACTCTGAGACGTCCCACATTAGATCTGACTGAATTCCGAAAGTTGATTTATATATATAAAGACCAAAAGACGAAGAAAAAAAAAATGGATAAGGAAAATAAAAACAAAACCGTAGTCCACTGAATTTCTCTAATTGATCCTCGTTAAAAGTCCAAGAAAGAGATTAACCCGTAGGTAGAAAATTGATGGTGGTGCGGCCGAGAGGCTAAAGATAGACCATTATCTCCCAAGTCGAAGATTATTAGGGCGCCTCAGAACTTGGCCCAAACTTAGCTGCACCTGCTCTCAATCTTTGAAGGCTAACAAAGGTCCCACGGGCACGGGACCTATTGCTCTTGAAACCTAACTTTCTACCCTTTCAAATTCCATCGTCAAATAACTATTTTCTATTCATGTTTAAATCTCCAATCACTACCCGCTCCAATTTCATACGGATGTGCACCTCATTTCCACGTAATTGTGTACATAAAAAAATTCTTGACTTGAAATTAGCAGAGTCTGTTCACCACGTTTCTCTTCGTAGCCCCGTGATTTCCTCGAACCTCTTGGCTTCTCAACAACTTTTAGAAGTATCGACGCAACTGCACCACTACACGTGAAATGCTTCTCGTTTCCGGTTTCCGGTATCCTGTTTCCCTCACACCGTTTTCAGTGCCACGATACTCGTCATCGCCGGTACGGGTGCGGGTGCGGGCGTCGCCAGCGCGTCTGTAGATAAGCAAACGATACTCAGACTGCTACCATCTGCACCAACGTTCCGCATATTATCTAACGACTGAGATAAGTCGTTTGTCGATCCGGGATAAGCGTTGTTTCCACTTGTAAGACTTCGGTCATAGGTATAAGTGTACCCTTAGCACAGTCCGCCTTTGACGCCGGTCATTCGAACCGGTTTTGACCAGCTGGTGGCATAGATTCGCCAACCCGCGAAACACGTTTTCGGGCCGAACCTCGCAACCACTTCCGTAGGTTGTATAACCGAAGGCATTCCCTGCCCACGCTACGATCCGATCAGCTGGATCACTGAAGCGTTGCTCACCAATTCCTCTTTGGAACATCTGCCGCCTTTATCTAGCTAGATACATAAACGTACACACATTCGTTCCTGACCGCAATGTCGTATCCTCAGACGATTATCTCATAATGAACGGAAATAAAAAACAAAGAACCTCATGCTCGGTCCGGACACGATATAGCCCTTCGGAATATGCTCATTTACTTTCAGACTCGGTATGAATCGAGCATTTCGGTATTGAGTACTAATTTTTAGAACGCATTCTAATTAGGGAGAGTATATGATGGAACCAAGGTTCGTTTATCGGTCCTGGTAAAGCTTCGAGATGAAATAAAGGGCGAGTCAACGATTGGTATGAACTATACGTGCATCCCACGCCTGGTAAGACAACGACGCGAAGCTATGAAACTATGATAATAAAGGGCGTCCAAGGGCGGTTATCCGTCTTCGGAGACAAACAAGCGAGAAACAAGTTGTTGGTATCCAACGAAGATGGATGGTTGAGTCTAGCCAAAGAACGTCACAGCTGGCGCGGCCAGCCAGATCTCTTTGTTCCCCCTGTCGAGGCCCTATTGTCCTAATCTTAGTCCTCCTCTTCGCCTTCCTTCGGATCTGTCGAGATCGCATCTTCCGATAATAGTACTTAAGTTTTATTTTTTTTTTCTCCTCTGTTTTTTTTTTTTTTCTTCATCGAGGTACGTACAAGTTCGATTCAGGACTCTCTTGGAGAACGTCTTGACCCGATTTTACCTGGTCCTTGTTACCTCTGCTGGGTAAGGCTTGCGATTTTTTTTGTTTTTCACCAAGCACGAGTGCTCGGTTAATCTCGTTACGAGCAATTATCTTCGACAGGAAAGTCAGCTAACTAATGTCATTATTTTCTGTTGTTTCAGGTAAGCGGTTTTTACGCTCATGGCCTTAGGGGTGGCCTCCAACGAAGGTGTGAGTAATAATCATCATCTATTATCTCGGCTCTGTTTACGTATCCCATATACGTAGTTTACTATCAATAAGGTAGAGCAGTGCCATAGCTGTCTTTCGTTTCCTAAAGTCAGTTAAGCTTCTGGTCTTGTTTTCAGTTTCCTTTTAGCTTCCTTCGTTCCTCGTATGTCAACCGAAGTTCCAAAGCCCCGTAAATTGTCTACGTATACCACTCGCTGAAATAATAATGGTAAACGGCCATTGGGAATCAGCTATTGTTACGTTATTCAAGTTGGTGATGTTCTACTTCACTTATTTTGCTTTGGTCCACAACGTGCAAACAACTCTGTGGACTTTATTCTTCTCATTTGGTAAATTTCTGAAGCTTCTATTCTTACCATTGAGGTTAAACCTCTATTTGATCTATACTTCAAACACGGATAGAACGAGTAGTTTCCTAATAGCACAACAGCAGAAATATAGACACAGTTGTGACTTCTGGAGTTATAATATGATCTTTAACCTGGAAACTGCATACATTGAATACACCAACCTTTCAAGGGATCCTTTGTGCAGCGTTGGCTTAACATAAGCTTCTATGACATTATGTGGAATAAGCCCATAAGCTTGCCGCATATATCCAAATGACTTTTCTTTTAAAGTAATTAAAATATGTCGTTAATATCGAGAAAATTCCAGCAAGCGTTTCTTCACTGACACATACTGCTTATTATCCAAGTACATAATTGCTTTGCAGGCGTGTCATCAGTTTCGCAAATCGGTCCCATGCCGTAACGAAGTAGGTACCTCTATACTTAGTAAATCCGCTTGTCTATTCTTTCCACTATGCAGTCTCAGGTAATAAGTCGATTGTACCAAGTGAAGTTTTTTTTTTTTTTTTTTTTTTTTTTATGTATAGAGAAATTTTTTTGATGTTCTAAAAGTCTGTAAGAAAATCTGAGTCCAACTGACGAAACTTTACGATTAAACGATTAATGGATTTGCCGGTTAATTGATTGGACCACAGCTTCGGATTGACCTAGCGACTACTATTCGTAGAAATTCTGTGACGCCACAGTCTCCTGACGTGCTAGCGGCTTAAGGCAGCTCTTTTTGCTTGTTCAGGAGAACAAAGAAACAATTGGGAACGATCGCCGAAGGACGGGGACCACGGCTTGTATTCTCACCATTCGTTTTGCAGCTTTGCGGTGGCCGAGACCCGCACCTTGGGCTTTTTTATCCAGATAAATTTAGATGTACACGAAGCAAGTTTCATCCAACAAAGAAAGACAGATTTACGGCCGGGCGCCGCTTACAATCGCAACATTGTTTCAATTATTTCCACAAATACCAAGGTTTTTGCTCACCTGGCCTTCTCTCGAACGATTCGCCTGGTCATCTTTGCTACGCTCCAGGGTGGGCTTCAATTTTTTTTTTATTATTTTTTATCTTTTCTCTTTTTCTTTGGGTTTTATTTACTCTCCGTCTTATTCGCCTCAGTCTTTTTGCGCTAAGATGTTTGCCTTAGCAACCTAGGAGGCCTATTTAGCAGCATGACTACAGCGCATACTCCACTACATGTATATTGTCACACTGTTATATTGCGGTCTGGATTCTGCGCGAAATGTGTATGCAACTGAGACGAATGGTTGGATTAACTTCTAGGATTTCATAGATGAAGGAAACGAGCTTTTTTTTTTTAGCCAAAGACTTTATATTCTAGAGACCAGAAAACCACGGAATGATGGATCGTTTAATTTCGAGCTTACACCGCTTCTCCGCTCTCTCCTTCTCTCTCTCTCTCTCTTTCTCTCTCTCTCTCATTCTGCGCTGGCGTTAATTGGAACATCGGATCATAGAGTGAGAGAGAAAGAACGAGGTGGCATACATCGATCCATTCTATATACCATGACACCGTGACGTAATAGTTCGCTCTACCAACCCTACAATCCGTGTGCACGCATAACACGCCACAGCTGACATTGTATTGTGCGTATAATACGCTAATACACGACCCTTCGCTGAATCCTGTTCCATTTAAATTTCATGATAATGTATATGGAGAACAACGTGATGATAGGAGAAACTTTCGAGGAACTATCGCTTTCATTATATTCTATTACCATGCGGGTATCAGTTTATACTCACACAACCGTTAACTTTGCTTGATTCTAAGAATCTACATGAACAGAAATTGTAGTCATATGCTTTGTGAAATAGATATATACGAATATGTGAATTTATTCGTGTGTTAAGTTCTCGTAAGATTCTGAGAAAACAGAGAATTACTATGCGTGGAAATGTACATATGTATATGCATGTACTTAACCATCTACCTTTCTACGTACGAAGTTTCATTCAACATGGTGTGAGATATCAGTGAGGATTTCCATTCAGCACAGTTACTTGAATTCGGAGAACAGTATTATTTCAGGTCCACCAGTCGCTCGCTGGGCACCCTGGTATTAACGTATGGATGCCACGAGGTGTGTGGACGTATGCAAAGAGCGGGTATCTCATCATCTTACGTCTTTAGCTTTGTGCCTTCACGCGTAACGTACGCCAAGGCTCACACGAGTCTGGATAGTCGCGATTATGACTTAATTATTCAGGCCTGACTCGGGGATGTTGCCTCGTCTAATCTCGCCCTCACAACTTTGAACGGCACAAAACCCGGGCGTTGCGTGATCCCAAAACAGACCCTACCATCGTCGAAAATCCTTTTTTGAGACATACAGAGAACAACTTGCGGCTAGGATCTACTACAGACGACAAAATCCGCTTTGCACGATTACCTACACGGCAACAAGAATCATGCAAAATCTTATTCGAACTAGAAAGTTAATCGTTGTTCTCATAGGGTGATACAACATTCTTGCTTATGACTCTTATAGCAACATGAATGTACGTATCTATATGTCTGTATGTTTATGCAAAAACGAACGACTCTGCGGTTAGCGCTTAAGCTCCATAAGTAAAATGAATTTTACATAAACACTTAGCAAGGACGAGGCAAAGTACAACGAAAGCTTTGTCATACGGTTCTGTAGATGTAATTCATTTAGCACTGGCTTGCCGTTTCGTAACGTAACTACCATGCTCCTCGGCCACCGAACCTGACCGCCTCTGAAGCCTCCGGACTTACCTGAGCTACCTGCGCCACCCAGGCTGACTATCTGAGTTACGTCATGTCTACATGTATACGTATGTAGTTATACAATATATTACATTGTGGTACCGCTCCTCGGTATTTACGACCACACACAATATACGTTAAAAATTTGATCCTTCTCACGACTCGGCGAATCTTGCAGCTGCTAAAACCAATTCAAACAAACTTTTTACTGTATGAGGTGTCCTGCGATAATACATGGTCAAGATTTCTCGCATTTCTTTGAAATTTCAACTTTGATTACTGTTCAATCGGACTTGATATCGAAATAACTGAGTAGCAAGTATAGCATTGATAGCTTCATGGAGAGCCAATGTCGATCTGGTATTTCACTTAATTTCGATTAGCCATTGTCATTTCCCTCTCTGAACTGATTCGATTAACTTTCAATCTCAGCAATATTGGCTACGAATGAACACGCAATTCTCCCTTGTCGTGATGCAACCGGTATTGAAGTATTCTGACCACTTGCAAGTGGAAAATTCTAATAAATGCGTCAACGGTTGTTTTCGAACAAAGGGGAAAAGCTTCTGATAATTGCGATTCTGCGAAACAGTTCAATCCCTATCACGTGAATGGTTGTATATTCTATCGATGTGCAATCTACACAATGCTCACTCCAGACTGGCTGTTTAATAGTCTATAAAACCAGGATTTTATCGACTTTATCGAGAGACCCTGAGTAAGGAAATGTTTTATTCGGATGGGCATATGTTAGCCGGAAATCTCTCGATAAAAGAAATCAGGATTGTATAAGGAAAGGAATAAAGCTTAGCTCTGTTTCATGGAAATTGAAAATAAATATCGTACCTATTTACATCTCATGGCCAATGAACCGAGAATATTTTAGTACAAAATTTTTCAGAATAGCAATTAACAGAAGAGGAATCGTCGAATCTTTGAGGTCCTTTCTTACTTTGAACTGCTTTTTATTGTCGCCACAAACCAATCTTGAATTTTTGCTCGGGGGATGATGATAGTGCTGTTTTACACAAACTTGCTACACCCAGTCGTCTGGGACGATGCTGGCAAATAATCACCGTAAACCCTGCATAATTAAAGGTAGAATAACTGATTCACGTAGTTAACAGCCGGTTGGATCTTACTTATAGCTATATATATTTATAGTGCACTCTGCGTCAGATACGCTGACCTCTCTTCCTTGCAGAATTTTTAAATTCTCAAATAACGTGCGGTAATTACCCACTGGCGGCGTTAATTTATCACATAGCCAAATGGAAGTCTGTCCGCTCGCTCCCTCCTCCGTGAACCTGGATCTCCTCGAATTCGTGTGACATCTGTGCCTGACCCCGTAAATTAATTATTTCTACCAGGAAAGTTTAAGACGTGCCCGCAGTCCCTTGTCGTTCTGAAACACAGGGAACAGCTCTGCTCTGGCATCGTTCCAATCAGTCCAAATGCTCCGTGTGCATATTGCTATGCCCGAAGGCTAATTAGTTACACTTTGGGTTAGCTTGAGCCCGGCACTTACCGCGAGATTATTGATGCTAGTTGTATAAAACCAATTTTAGCATGTATGGAGGTTCATCAATTCAAAAATACGTGAATGATTAACAACGAGAAGGTTAACGAGTATGAACACGCATTTGATATTATGGAATCTCTTCAACCCTGGCCTCGACATCCTAATGTCACTATAGTGTAGAGTCTGCAGTGTCCTAAAACCTGAAACACGCGGATCAGCAAATTTCCGTAAACAAGTCTGGTAGTCGAGCGGCAACAGCTGTGCAACCCACCATTCCCTGTAATTAGAAGCTCTTCCGTATCTCGCAGCATCCGGGCGGATGAGCCCCTCGTTCGCAAACAGACTTTATCACCTCGCCTGCCGAACTGAATCCCCTATGGCATCATTCGCATACAGGTGATTATCGGTGATCAATACCCACCGATAATTTAATATCAGAGTTTGACGATCCGTTAAGGTTTAATTTGTTTTCATTTATTTTTTTTCTTTTTTCCTTCGTTTCTTCGCGAGTATCGCTACACGTTCATTTCGACTGATTACACAGCGTAGCAGAACGAAAAACAATAGTATCCTATAGGCGTTTATACGTTAATGTCGTTTTCCTCCATCCCGTCAATTTATTTTCAATTTTTTTTTTTTTTTTTTCTGTTTTTTTCTACATCAGCCGTACGTAAAAATCGATAAAACTGAAGTGAATTCGTGTAGAGAAATGTGAATATCATTTCACAAAACGTGACCGTGACAGAAGGACTTTAATCGTATAGGCAACACATACTATAGTTTCCATTTTATTCGAAACGCAAAATTTATTTATCGATATTTTATTCGGTTGTATATATGTATAGGTTGGCAAACGCTTAAACGTAGTTGAACTGTTTCGTTGCGTCCATATAATGAAAGGCTTGTAAAGGGTTTCGCCGGGTCGTGTCACACGCGAATTTTGTTACGAGGGACGCGCACCTACCCTCTGCCAATAATAGAGACTGACGTGTCGCGTATAGGTAGATAACGGAGATTACATAGCTGTTCGAGTATCAACCCCAGCTTAATGCTGCTACCCAGTTCCCAGGGAAATTCCCTTTCACGTTATTGATGAATGAACACCGAAGGGGATCATTTTACAGGCCGTAGCTGGATATTCAATAAATTTTACGACGAAGCTTAAAAGTCTGACGCTTCGAAGAGCCATGATCATCGAATGGCTGTATACCAATAGGCAATGCCAGAAGTGAGTTATAGTTATCACTGCTTTTTCTTTTTTCGTTTTTTCATTTTAATTTTTATATTTAAGTGGAATAAATTGATGATTAGAATTTTTTGAATCAAAAATATCACTAGAATATCAGATTTGATCTGCAAGAGATTGTAAACCTCGTTCATGGGGATCATGGGATTAATATTTTTCATGAAAGGGTAGCAAAGCCATTATCTTTTACCGGGTTCATAATCCATTATCCACTGATAAGTAAACGAGATCATCATTCCATCCTCTCTGGTCTACTTGGCCTGTGATGTGCAAAGAAAATAATAATTCTAGCTATAACTTTCAAATTATTTTCCAAGTCAATAAATTTCTCGATATGTATTGAAACATGTACATATCGATATTTTTGTATCTCGAATGCGTAGTAATGTTGTAAAAAAAATCCAGCGAAAAAGCATCGTCAAAACTTGGCTTTCAAACCTCGAGAATGACATTGAGTGGAAAATAGAATCGGTCAACGATTTTGCTCGTGAATTGGATGTGAAAGGCTAGTTGACTCGCGATGGGATCCGTTATCGTGGATATCAGTGAAGCTCGTGGTTGATGTTTTCAAGATTTACTTCGCCGCAAATTTAAGATTAGACATAGATAAAAAAGAATAAAATAAAAATTGAACAAAAAATTGGATGAAGAAAAAACATGAAAAATTGTCATTTATCGCTTCGTTCTAGTAATTGAAGTCGCATGCAACCACGTGAGCAATGATGCGCACGACATTAACAAACGGACACTGTGATCCGCGATCCGGGCCGATAAACCGCCGCAGCGTTGCATCAATGCACACGCTAACTACCGGCGCGCATCTAACGCGAAATATCTCGATAATTAATCGCCCTTCCTATTTATACCGGGTTCGATAGGAAACGAAACATTTCCATCCGATCATGAACTACCATATTCAAACTTGATTTAGTAATCAGGTATGTCCAGAGGCGGTTGATGGATAACGTTGAAATAATCTGTTTCAATTCTTGTCTGCACTCAATTATATCTAATTGGGTGTCGGGACTCGCCTTGCTGGGTCTATCTCTTCGCGCTCGATTTGTTTTTGCCTTATCATACGTGTACATATCTTATTCTTTTGCCATTTACGTATTAATAAAAGCAGCTAACTCCAATGCCGTGGTGCAACGACCGTCGCGTAATCTTTAACTGCACGTGCACACCCGAGAATCGAATGCCACTGTCGACTGCCAACTGAAATGAATCGTTTATCGATGAATTATACTATACTGGCTGGTAAGCAGGCGGTACAGGAGGTCGTTGACTTTCACAACTTAATTTTTATTTATTTTACACGTATTTGGTTTTTCGTTATCGTTGCCTTTCGTTTAATTAGGTAGATGCTTTCGTATGGCTTATATTAACATTTTTCAACGCCTATAGGTCACTGAAACGATAAGAACAAAATGTACAAACAGTATTTTTTACCGAACTCACAATCACTCTGGAAACCCCTATAATTGGCCGAAATATTATCGAGTATGTTACTAATATAGATTTTGTTAGTTAAAAATTGATAGTCGAATTTTTTTACAGAGAGTAGAGCGAACGTTCAATATTTATCGACAATTTTTGGGCTGAGTTGAAGTTCTGAAGTTTAAAAATTCCGAACGATCAAATTTTCGGATTTATTTGAGACAGTTTAAAATTTTTAGAAATCGTTAGAGTTTAGAATATTAAAATTCGGAAGGATCGTGATTCAGACAGCTTAAAATTCCGAAAGTCCAAGAATCCGAAAATTTAATGGAGGGCACGAATTTCAAGTTTCCGAATCTTGGCCTTCCGGATTATCAGGTTTCGGAATTTTTGACCTTTGGTGTTTCTTCGATTTGCTGTTTTTGAAATCAGCTATGTATACTTTCGGGAAAATACCTTTTCTGTAAACTGTGAATTGGTAATATTAAAATTCGTAATTTTGACGAACGGAACTTTAAACATTCGGAACTGCAATTCAGCCCCGTGATTTTTTCATGGTATCTGTAAATTCAGGTATTTTCATCTCGCTGCTCATGAGACTATTCGGGAAGTTTGTCAAACAGACCGACATGTTTCTTAAAATCTGTATTTCGGATACTATAGAAGTTTGAAAACGTGAAACGTTTGAAAACGTCAAGATTCGTAAAAATAAGCAAAAGTCATTTTTCAACAAAGCGATTTCATTTACTTTATAATTTATTGCATAAAAAATGTCACAGAATACCATAAATCAGTATCACGGATTTCTTTCCCGCATACATTAAACTCGAATCTTTAAAGCATTGAGTAGGATCGCGTGTATCAGAATTGAGATTAAAGTTACACCGCACGTGAGGGTAAGTTCAGGTATAGTTTTCCATGAAATTTTAATGTCAGTTACCAAGTTAAGCCCTACCGCTACGAAGACGAGTCTCGCAAGCCTCTGGAGACTGTCTGACCCGCTCCTGGGCATTTCGGAGATTAAATTAGTCCAAGGTGGCTTTAAGTTGGCGTCGAGGTAAGGGCATGCCTATTTTACGATACCCTGCGAATCCCCGTTCTCGGATTACCACGAAACTCTCTCTGTTCGTACTACAGTGTGTAAAGTATTCATAGATCTTACGAATCTCTACACGAATACTAAAAGGTTATTCAACCAACCGGCTCTTAATTGAATGCCGATGAAAGCCCAAAAAGGACTGTAGTCAAGAAAATCCAATCGCTATCATTTCTTACATAAGATCTAAGACAGTTCTTGAACGCATTACTCAGCCATGTGAGTTATTGTAATTTTTTAACTCATAGTCTGACTTTTCGAGTATTATAAGTGCGATAATATGTGAGGATAATTTAATCGTCATATATCCATTCTCCGTAGTTTAATCGTTGTAGGATCACATCCCAGAGGAGATTTCCGTAGCACAATACAAACGCGTACCTTTCCTGACAGTTGCTAACACGAGGCCTGACACGTGCTAGGCCTTCGTAATGCCTTTGCGGTGGTTCGTACGGTAGGATACAATTGAACGGGCAATCCCTGGGCACGTGAGTGATTAAAACGCCGTTTGGATGCGTGGAAGGTGACGGCGTCGCGGTACGCCACGCTCTTTGAATTCTGTACGCACGAGGACGTCGCCATTCTCGTTCCTCATTCTCCCTAACGCCAGCGAGGTACTGAATTTATTAATAGTTACGACGCTGTTACGTTTTTTATTTCTTTTTTTTTTTTTGTTTTTTCATTCTTAGATTCTTTTTTTCGCACATGTGTGAGAAACGTATTTTTGAAAAAAAAAATTTTTTGATTTATTATTCGAAATCGTTTTTGTTTTTTTTTCTTCTGTATGATTTATTTTATAGAACTACCTCATACAGGTTTTCGTTATTCATATAAAAAGCCAAGCTTGAAATCTTTGAGGAAGTAAAAACTTCGTCTTTGAAACTATGCGAACTTTATGGTTTGTGAATCAAAAGTCATTTGAGTTTCGTCCTTTTATATTATAGTATATTCCTTGAAAAATGACACTCGCCACTTTCAATTCTCTCCTTGCATATATTAGCATTTATACGAGATTTTTTTTCCTTTCATAAAACCAAATTGCACTATTAGTAGAACCTCCTCTGTATAATGTCATTTCTAGAACGCCTGCAGACGCCGCGCAGAATCACAATTAGACGAATCAAGTTAGTAACAATGCTGGAGGTGCTGCTTTGACAATGAGTTTGCGAATTGGGCTACGAAATATGAGCAGACTACGGCTTTAGCCTTAGAGTTTTACTTCTTAAACTCAAGTTTCAAATAAACTGAAGGAAGGCATTGCCGCTTTTACAAGTATACGTTTCAATACCCTTTCCAGGGTATAATTAGGCGATCACCGACGAATACCCTTCAAGGGTATATACTCGATGGTTTTCAATGCTCTCTAGCTGAGCTTTAAGAATTGATTCAATTTCAGGCTTTCGGTTCTTCGTTTTTTCGCGCAATGATCAGAACACACTTTTGAATGTTGATAAAACACAATATATCTTTCCAACATCTCGAATCGAACTCGTCAATTAATTAGCATTTAGTGATCACAATTTTCACTCTAACAACAGTCGTGTTTATATTTTCATCCTCCCAGCTTAATCTCAATTTTAATCGAACTGAACTCTTATGCGTTTACTTAATTGGTACAAATTTAATTGCTAAATGAAATTCAAATTATATTATATGATATTTCGATCCGTTGTCTCTTCTATGGTTGATAGTAAATGAAACTTCATAGATTTCACCGTCCAAATACACCTTCTAATGGCATGTTCTTCTTTAATTTTATCTGGGCGATTTGTATCTGTTGAAAATGGCGAAATTTTTTTGTTTTTATTTTTGTTTTATTTTCCCTTTTTCGTTGTTGGACCTATAGGTATAATCTGGGCGAACGCTTGGTTCTGTATAGGCACTTGACCCTGGGCATTGACTCGGCTTCTAGCCATCCAAGAGCTAGAGTGGAGCAGAGATTAATCTTCTCGGGTGCTTTTGCTCTTCGGTGACCAAACGTGTATCTCCCGGTTGGTTGGATCTCCTCGTATTTCGTGCTGGGAATACAAAATTTATCGCACAAACGACGCGCGAAAGAGACCAAGAGAGAGAGAGAGAGAGGAAGAAAGATAGAAATAAAGAAAGAATGAAAGAAAGAAAGAAAGAAAAAAAGAATGGGGAGACTCGTTCAGAGGCTGCGAGTTTTAGGAAAGGGAAGAGAAGAAGTCGACCCTTTGCGTCGTTATAACGGGCGCGTGTGTCAAGGGGTGCGGTATGGCATGGTGGAGGAAAACTGGCTCCCCTACCTCAAACCCGGAATCAACCCACCCCAAGTCGAACTCGAAACCCGCACGCAGCCAAGGTAAATAATTCTATGGTCGAATTTGCGTGTCTCTCATATAAAATGCATGCGTTAACCTTCGCGACGCTTTCCGCTCCTTTTCTTGAATATTTCAAGGGTGGATCCATCCCGGAACGTTCGGTAAGGCCCGGAAACTCCGATCTTTGATAGAATAATGGAGGAATTTTGCCGACGCGCAGCTGCCTTCAAAATTTGATTCATTTCATGGGAATCTCATACTTTCAGTGCGTTGTCTCTCACTTTCCTCTGTACCCGGACGGTATAATCGTTATTAGAACGGAGCCAACAAGATTTAAAAAATGGTGGCTCCCACCGGGAACGAAGACTTAATCGCTACCCCTTAATTGAGTGAAATCCTTTGAGCGAAATAACGAGCTCAGGATATTGTGTACAAAGGGATGTTTTCTTGATACGGTTAAAACGTACTTTCCACCTCTCCCTATCTGGATAGAAATTTTCTGCAACTCGAGATAACGATTGGACAAAATCTCTGCTCACGTAGATATATCAGGTCTGTGTCGACTATAGCCCCGGGTATTCTTCGAGTACGCTGTTCCTTTGTGAATTGTCGCTTCGTTTCGTCGATTGCAGCCTCAAAGAACCGTTTCATCGACGATTCAAAGGCATTTGTACGAGTTTTACAGCCCGTGGCTCAGTTCTTATGCCATACGCGATTCTGATCGATAATTTTTCTCCCTCGTTTCACCATGAAGAAACTCCTTTCGTTAAAGATTAATTCTTGAATCGAGGTGGGGCTCAGACGAGATTGTTCACGCGTTTTATATGCGGTGGTTGCTTGCACGCGGGCGAGCAAGCGGGCGGGTGGAATCTTCAATCTCTCAGTCAGTAAAGCGTATCAATAATTTTCAGCCCTCTGCAGGATTTTAATATCGATCGACGTTTCCACCCCTGCACTCCTTAATGGTGTTACCCAAAAGCGGTAAAAGGGCTGAAATATTATTTATATTCCTTCCACACTTTTCCAGTCAAATATTAAATCTAAAATTCGAGTTAATTAAACGGATATTGCGGCAGTAAATAATTGGTAAGCAGTTGTAAGCACAGCTTGATTATTGATTTGTAGTTAAATTTACCCTCACGCTTTCACGTTGTATTGATTAAAAAAAAAAAAATTTTCCCCACTTTGGTTAAGTACGGTGATTGAAATTAAGAGTAAAATATGCTTCTTAACGTCCAATAATTGCCATTCAATTTCGAAATTGACTTCAAGTCGATTTTAATCTACAAATTGAAGTGTTCAGATACATAACACGCCCTAAATCTAATCTTGATCTTAGATTCAGGATCAGTGGTTCCGTTTTATCAGTCTATTCATACGATTTGCGCACATACATAAATTTTCACAAGTCGACAGCCGACCACAGGTTCCACGTTCAATTGTTATCGTGTTACACACAGACTCGTTCTTTGCCAGTCACCCTCGTATCCGTTACTCTGGTATAGGTAGCTGTATCAAAGGCTGTGGGAGCTTTGACTGAACTGATTTTCAGTGAAAGCGAGGTGAGCGTTCAGTCGCCTTTGTGTGTATGAGTCTCGATAAATACCAGTCCAAAACCTGTCCGATCCCCAGTTCTAAACTCATTGAAAATTTCAGTTTACAGTAAAATCACGAACGTCTAATTGAAAATACGTTTACATCGTTTGAGGGACGAAGTGTGAAATAATATTACTATTATGGTTGAATGTATGCAGCGCGCCGTTAAGGTAAACAGAAAAGAATAATGGACATAGAAAAATGGTAAAACCTCCAGAGGGTATTTCCTAGATATAACATCTGACGAGAAGAACACGATATAAAATCAATTTCTTCAAACTTTTTAAAACCCACGTCCAACACCCGTCTGTACACCTGTAGCACACAACTGCAGCACCCGCAGGCCACCCTAATTAATCATCTAGGAAAGTGCAGTGAGCGCTAGAAGATGCAATTTCTGAGTAATTGAAACACGCCTTCGGCAAGGAACCTCGTCAGCTTCTGGGGACTAGAAGGTAGATCCTTGAACGCTTTTTCACAGTCCTTCCGGAATTACATCGGCCAACATTAACGTCAGAGAGAAAATTCTCCCTGGTGGTTTCAGGCCGGGTGGAATGTACTCGAGAACTGAAACACGCAGGTTACGTTCATTAATTAGCCTACACCTTTGAAAGTCCCATCGTGTCCTTTCCCAAAGTTCTGACGTAAACAAAAGCTGGAGTAACTACGTTGATTTGAGTATCTACCTTCTCTTCTAAGTCCTTATATGGGATAGAGTTTGAGTTCATAGAACAACTTGCTAGCCTATCGACTGTAGAGTCAGTAACTACTTGACCTTATTGATGAGTCGAGTGTTATTCTGCTGAGAGGCACACACACGTACTACATATATTTATATACTTGAGCAGTACTCGGGAGTTTGCCAGTTTTCATATTTCATCATGCAAAGTGTTGAGTGTTTTGTTATCAAGTTCTTATAGACTTGAGTAATTGTTCCTCTGGCTTTTAACTGATATTAACGATAATCGCTGGTGGACGTTTCTCTTCATTCTCGATTATATATCTCCAGGGTATAGCCAGATAGAACCAATTTACCTGATCGGAGCGGGGGGGATCACGTTGTGTCCTAAATTTATAGACAAAGTAATATACACGTACGTTTATTTTCTTCGCGCCACGTCATCTCTACTTTAGTGGAATTTTCGGCCCGGGAACCAAGTTCCTCCGTCAACCGTCTCCGTTGCTCTTCCGTCGTACACGCCGGCGATAAAACCCGTTCATAACATGCTCACGGACTAGCTTGTATGTATTAATACGTATAACACGAGGCGAAACGCGTGTGGCAGATTCTCAAGGCTGAAGAGGTCATTTTCGCCACCAGCTGGTAGCGGCTGGTCGATCTTTGTGGCGTAAATCGAATCTGCTTGGTAACGAGGGTTTGGCAGCAAGGCTTCCCTCCTCTTCTTTCCTTTCCGTTCAACAAAGAGAAAGAGGGTAAGAAAGAGGGGAGAAAGGGGGAAAAAACAGAGGCAATAGTGGAGGGAATGAGGGGATGAAAAACCGCGTTTCAATAATTCAATTACACCATATTGTGGCGCGCGTTAAGGCGTGTGGCTAGAAGCGCACGAAATGGGGTAGTGGGACCTGGTGGAAAAGGGGGAACAGCGCGTCGCTTTTATTAGCCTATCAAATCCAATATGCCACTAATTTTACCATGTCTCCCTACTAAACCGGACTACAGATACGCGGCATTAACGAAATTGCCTGTGGACGTGGCTGGAAAGTAAATAAACCGGAGCAAAGTGTAAATCGCCTCGAGATGGAGGGCCGGTAAATGGGACGGGCGAAGGAAGGGGCTTGGTGAATTTGAATTCCTCTGAGTCTAACTCTCGGAGTCGTAGAGTAGTTTTACACGAAGATTTCGATCCTAGTTTCGATTGGTTATCAAAAATCAGAAATCTACTTCATACTTTGATTCAGATTCTTCGTCATGTCATTATCTGCCATTTTATCACATTTGGTGTTAGTGTCGATACGAAAATGATTCATTTCCGCGACTTGCCATCTTGGGTAATACAAGATTATGCAATTATACTTAGCGACTGAAACGACATCATGGTTTAGTCGAGGGGATAATTCTGGCGAAGAATGAGACTTGATAAATAATAATTCTCGTAATGCGATCCGAAAGAGAACCCGCACGGTGCTTAAAATTCTATGCTTCCGCTTTACTCGCTAAAACGAAGAGAGAGAATAAGTCGAGTATAATATCCAGCTACCCGAGACCTATTTCCCTCGGCGACAGAGGAAAATTGAAGAAGCTCGGCGACGCTTGGTGTCAGTACTGCGATATCGTCGTCTGCTTCGTAGACAAGCAAAACGTAGGCTCCTAGTCTACTACTGTCATCCCGTGATCTAAAATTACGGGAAGTTCATCCGGCCTGAACTACACGCAAGTATATAGTACGCCAGAAGCATTTCAAGTTTTTCCATTTTCTATATTTTTATTCTTACTTTATTCTCCCTTATTTTCTTTCTTTCTTTGCATTCAAGGTCTTAATCTAGGTACGACTGTTTGCGATTCACTGAATAAATGATTACAGAAACGGATGGGAAACTGGTCCGTAGGTACGCTTTTTTTTTTTTCTCAGATGTTTCCACATTTATTTGTCTATATATAAATGCGTGTATTTACCCAAACCTTTTTCCTTCTACATTTGAACGTCATGTTTGAACAGATGCCCATTTCATAATGGTAGCATATCGTATGGATGAAAAATGAATCAGAATACAAGCGTTACATTTTAAACTGACCTAAAAAACCTGCAATTATCTACTTCAGTGGATGCGAATTGAATATTTCGCAATACGACAAACTCAAATAATTTATAAAAAGCAGGATGCGTATAGAATCGCGACTAGCGGTGAAACCGACTGAAAATATAATATGTGCTAATAATCCGTGATTCTTTTATGTCAAACTTGATCTCCCAACTCCAAATAATACCGAACATGTCTATAATATGCGGTATTGAGTTTTAAAGTGCAGATATAAATTCACGAACTTGCTAGGGTGTGCCAACTAGGTCGACGAAATAATACGTTCCGAGGAAACTGCAGCAATTCGAAAAATACCATACTGTAAGTACCTATAAGGTATATTAGATACTGACGGTGCTGAATGCTCGGTGCATTCATTCGCAATAATAATTGAATTCTCTTCTTGTAACTTAGAATGTCGTGAATTCACTATTTTCGTTCCATCAGCACCTACTGGTTCCTATAGACAGATAATCATTTCATTGCAGAGAGAGAGTGTCTTCTTTCCGTGAAGATTCGAACGAATGATTCATCTTGATGATTTGAGTACACTATTAAAATCGATTAACGAAGCTTGTTTCATGTATATAGTATACGTCTGAACAATTTCTCTATACATCGACAAACAGTTAAGTTATTCCTGATGACACTTTCGCGTGACTGTGAGTCTCAACCCCTATTCCACATCCGTACACCACATTCGACAAGCGTTTTTCAGGGTGCCGTGGAAGTCCGGGAGACAGCATGTCGCGTGCTGCTCGCCACTGGAGCCCGCATAATGGGATGGATGCAATAACAAGGATGTGGGATCCCGAGGTAACGAGCTTCTGCACCTTGCAGACACCTGTGCTCACGCCGTTGTCGACTCTCGGCTTTACAACGCTCCAATGTGAGATGCTCGTGATGTATAAAGCTGCCTTATTTTGTTGGCTTTCATCTCCGAAGCGATCATATTAATCATATAGGTAGTATGCACCGTGGACCACCCGGCGGATACACCTCGTCACGTTTTAAAGTTGATTGCTCGTTTTCTGTTTTTTATTTTTATTTTTTCATTCTTTATACTTTTGGATTAAGTGAACCGCAATAGATACTGATTGCTGATCTCATTGTCACAAAACCCAACGACTTGGATATGAGTTTCTTGTTACGATGACGAATAGCGATGACCCATGAACTTCGAAAGACCTGTCACGAGGCTACCAACTTGACGAAGGACGGGTGACTCATTGCACACCGTACTTACATCTGAAAGCTAAGAGTGTTGAAAAAATTTAAAAATTATTCCCGGAACTTTTACACACACATATATCGATAAAGAGACATGTATGTGGCGTTGGATGGAATCAGCCAACCGACATAGATTATATCCTCGTTTGAAACCATTACAAATGTTAATGCATCAATTAGAGAAAGGGGGACAGAGAATAATGATTTTAATTAAACTCTGGGACGTCAAGTTCCCAGCTGTTGAGGACCGAAATTGCTGTCAACAAAACTCTGCACAATGATATAATAATAGGAATGATGAAGATAAGCGAAATGAAAATCAAAAAGAGAAGTCATGATCATTCACGGGTTTCATTATCTCACAATGTAAAGTTCTAAATAAAGGTAAATTTCAAACGAGTGGAAATCGGGGTGACGAAAAAATTTAAACTTACTGTAGAGGAAACACGTAACGCTCACTTCCGCAATCTGATTTTAAGTGATATAATGCGTAGGAGACCAGCCTCTCAATGAATACGCCCTCGCATGTCGATATTTGGTTTTGGGCGGTTGGTGGAGTAAATCTGTGGACCTTGAACCGGAACGAGCACGTGTCCAGTGTGAATTTCCAAAGTAAAGAAAGGCGGGTATGAGTAAGCTTTGTTACGCACGTAGAAGGAAAATTTGAATATGAAAAGAATAAATCTAATGTAACCGTAGCGACGAGTTTAAGAGTTGGGGTCCAAGTCTCTCGGCTGCTTTTCGTCTCACGCGTTTATTAACGCGTTCACTACTTTACGCTCACTAACATCGTAACTCTCTGAATAGACAGATCACTATAAGTAAACATCCGCTTTGACACCTTTATTTCGAGGCCTTTGCTGCGGTTGTAGATGCATTTTTTACACTTCATTCATAGATGCAATTCAAGAATTAGTATTCGTTTGGAAAATCAGACAACAGAAACGATCGTAGATAAATTCAGACAACGCTTGTCTCAAACGTATTTTGGCTGGGTCCGATTACCACAAGCAATCTATTGCAAAATATTTTCAAAAATTGTAGAAAGAAAATACATTATCGTCTGATTAAATCTGAAATAATAAAACCACAATCCGCCAATCGACTCTGGTATTCCCTACAACTCGGTTTTTGGGCAACCCAAATTAGCAATACGTTTAGGACACCTGCGCCACGCTATGTGCCGAACTTGGATGTATCCCGAAGGCACTTTAACTGGTTTAATAATGGTAGAAACTATGCTGTCGCAGATCAGGTAAAATGTACCGGTTTTCATTCATAATTACAGCTTAGCCAAGTTAGTCGAACTACATTTGCGGTAATATTAATAGTACCATTATCCCCACTCCTTATAGAGCGGTTTCCCATTCAGATCAAGTGCTGGTTTAATCAGGATACGGTTATACATGATGAAAGGATCGAAAGTTGACATATGAAGTTGAGGAAATTAGTATAACCCAACATTTGCCTAAGTTTCACAAAGTTTCACCGTCTTTCTGCTGCGGTAATTATCTGTTGGATTACATCGGCACTAGTATGTCTAATTGTCGCACTGCTATTCACTTGATTTACACATTCGAAGTCGTTCACATTTCGTCTAAAGTATCTCTCACTCCGTACTGTAACGACGTATGCAGACTAAGGTCCTCGGGCTTTATTACTACAAGGATCTCAACTGCAGTGTTCAAGCCAACTAACTTTCAGAGACTTAACTGATGATGGGATCCGATAGTGAGTTTTGCGTACAATAGTGTGCCGGTTGATGCCTTGAACTAACGTCAAAGAGTTAACTATACTCTGAGCTCTATACACCGCAAAGACATAGATCCGATCAGAAACTCTAAAGCCCTATCTCAGATTTTAGCGATGAAATTTCTGCTTTCAATACTGGTTATGCTTTACAAGAACTTTCCGATCCTAGATCGTGGTTAGAAACACGTGAACTTTGCTCTGGCAGTGAAGCTACATCGTGCGTTATACCTACTGTCAGATATAAATTAATAATTCAGAGCACGGTGGTGCTTGAAGTTAATTACATATGTTCTTTTTTTTTTTTTTTTTAAGCATGGAATGGCCTCTTATTATGCCCTTTGCGCGTTGTAATAATTATAATTTGTCCAAATTAACTCGGGGAAAAATAGTGGAAGACAAACCAGTTACGAGGCTGCTGCACTACCTCCTTTACACACATGTGACCCTGACTGTTCTCGCAAATGGTACCTCGTGAAAATTAATCATAGTATTGTACCAGGGCGTGTTTGTTCGTTTTGGATTTTTTAAAGCTATGCGATGAAAAATATTTTGAGAAGGAAATTTTTGCACAGTAAGTCCAAGACTGTGACTATTCAGAGAGCTTATTTCTTTGTTTTAGTAACCGAGTCAAGGTTCGATTTATTAGCCACAAGTGATTCATGCAGTTCTTACCTCTGCTCCAGTGCAACGGGATAATTCGTTTAAATTTATTTAATCAACGCGATTCAGTTTCAATATATTTTCACAGGGTGTACAGAATCGTTTACAATTAGTTTAATGTTGAAGTTTTGAAGCGTGCGCTGGCGAGAAATCGAGTGCTTATGAAAATTGATTGGGATATAAATATACACGGTATGAGTTGAAGTACTTTATTCTTTTTTTTATTTTTTATTTATTTTATTATTTTTATTTTTTGTTATATACACTTGTATCACTCGCCTTGACTGTGAAATTCCAATTACTTGGGTCTCACTTATACTACTTTATTAGGCGTGCTTTTCGACGCGGTTTATTTTGCTATTGCGGTGAAAATTTTAGAAAAGGTTTGATTAATTATGGCAACGAGTCACGGAGGCGACCTTATACACCTTGACCATGCAAAATTGACGACTAGCCCGTAAATTTATCTTACAGCTTCTTGGACCGTGACGAAATTAACAATTTTACCGTAACTTATTCAAAGACTGCCTAACTTTTCTTTCTGCAATTTTTTTTTTTTTTTTTTTTTCGAAAACAAGATATATATTTCTATCTGGAAATTCCGTTTCTAAAAGCAAAACTCATCGTACTCTTTCAATAATACTTTTTACTATATAATTAACGTGCAAATCTCAACATTTGTTACAAATCTCTTTTTAACACTCTTTTAAAAATCGTCGACCAAGTCTTAAATTTTGACGAAATAATTCTTTTCGAAAAGAGAACGTTGGGTATTATTTTTTCCTTACGTTTCTTTAAAAATAAAGAAAAATCCCATACGAAAAGCCGAAAGTTGGAGAAAGGCGTTGCCTCATGGGCAAAGGGTACCAGACCCTAATCGCTACAAATGACAGTGAAAAGTTTCTCGATATGGTATAGGCGTGGTTTTATCAACGTTGGTTACTGCGCTCTTACGTTTCTCTAGCCAAATTCAAGGGTGTATCTTTTACGTCCCCCCGCGTATATATCACATTGACGAGGTAAGATCTGCGCATGTTTCTTCTGGATTTGCTTAGTGTGTGTGAATTGAAGTCAGATTTCTTATCCTCGTCAAGGTTCGAAGAAATCCTGACCCTGCTGCTACTCCCGCTTCAAGTTGTACTTCCGGTTCAGTTCCCGGTCGTACAACTGCTAGTCAAACCACGTATGTTTGACGCGGTTGAGTTTCTTTTGACTTTGATATTCCAAGACTGATCTCAACCAGTCAGCTATACGTCATACGAATACGAGATCAGAAATTCTCGTTTCACATAACGAGTTTAACTTGCTCTTTCGTTAATTACACTTATTGTTTTTATCATCTCCCGTTTCCCACTGAAACCTAGGGTCGAATATACTACGACCTCCTCAAACCCTGGCGTATAAACTTGGCCTACCATTGTCTCAGCCATATCATCAATTCACGTAACATAATATACCGAGTCTAGAGAACAACCAAATTTGTTAAATGGAGCTTCTCAATACCATATTTGAATGAAACTTTCGCCCAGTTCTCTCTGATTAAATTACAACTGTTATAGCAGCTATACCTACGTTTTCGGTTTTTTTTTTTTTTTTTTTTTTTTTTTAGCACAGCTCATGGAGCATTCATCAAACTTCTAGATACTTTTAGTTTCTTGAATTGGTTTACGAATTCCTTCTATCTACATAATATCCGTTCCGAATTGATAAAAAATATTGCTTGAACTTTTAAGCAATTAGTTTTCATTTTTACACAATATTATGGACAAAATATAATCATCCAATAACGATTACTACTATTGCTTTCTAACTTGAGCGAGTCTGTTGTACCGTGAGCCGTTAGTCATTGTCGTTAGGGCATCCATGAAGGCTTGGTCACTCCGTCGACTTGGCACGTCTCTCACGTAAACCGGAAATCGGCGAAGACTAGGAAGATTTTTTGCATGATAGTTCACGAGCTAGTACACTGAGTAATTCTCATGTACGATCATAACGACTGGCAATCCGTCGCGCTTATTTCTCGCCTCATCGATATATACGTAGTCGATTATTTCTAGTGACGCGTATGTGACGCCTCACGATTTGTATTGATATTGCGGATCGTTTTGCTTCCATTTTTGGTCTTTTTTTTTTGAAAATTTCAGGAAACGTTTAGTCTTAAGTTAAAAAAACTAAGCAAGAAACTGTTATTTAGATATTTTATTCATATACAATTCTTGGATCTCTTTCATGTATTGCTCATTACGTTATTGAAGTTCTATTTTTTTTTTTCTTTTATCAAACAACTTTATCTGCCTCTTGTTTGTCTGGCACGTGAATGCAGGCTTCAATCTCTAGTCACTTCTGAATTACAGCAGTTGAAGTACGAGCACGTATATATAGTATACTATATGCACTTACGTGCACAGGCCTAGAGCGTTCGTAATTTTGTGAAGTACCTGTATGGTTCAACCACTTTGAAAATTTAATGATAACCGCGGAACGTTTCTTGATTTTTTTCTCTCTCCTCTCCTCTCTTCTCTTTCTTGTTTTTTTTTTTTATTTATTTTTTTTTTTTTTGATTGAAAATTATTCTGCGGTAAAGTTGTAGCAGTAGGTAGCATATTCAACTGATTTCTAACAGCGTCAAGAATCGCGAGAGTAATGGTACGTCAAAACCTTGGTAATTAGTAACGTTATGACCGGCGTTTAAAGCCGAAAGTTTAAACGCGATGGAGAAGTTGCGTACAACACGGCAAGTGAACGCCGATGTGCTTTCGCTAAGTACAGTGTATGTATATGAGCTCACTAACCATTCTACGCGTGTATAATAGTCTGGCAAGAAAAGTATCAGCGTGCAAGGTCTTAAGACGCGATCAAAGTTTCCCATTACGGCTTACGTCAAGAACTACCCTATTATCCGAAGGGTTTGATTTATCGCCGAGTAATTACGGCTTCTAATTAGCACCAACAACCAATTGATAATAACAACTCAACTACATCCGGTAAATCCGTATCTCGAGACTCCTAGATAAAATATAAACTCTTTTCCCTCAGTCGAGGACATCCAGATGGAGAGGTCTTCCAACAAATCTTGTTAGACTTTCAAAATTGTGTAGCAAGAAACTGACTTCATTAGATTCAAACGATGAAGGAATAATTGGATTGGATGTTTTTTTTTTTTTCTTTTCGTTTTATCGTACTCCTCCAACTTTGCTGATCAATATTTATTAAATGTACCTACCAACATGTAAGACGTGCCTTTGCAACGCGTCCTTCAAGTTTCCTCATTCCATACAATTAGAGGACGGAGGTTGAGCCTTATCGGGTAGAAACGTGGGCCGGAAATGGCGGGCGAACATTGGCTGGTATATCAAGATCTAGGGCGCAGCTTCCCTTCCGAATGGACCGGCGCAGATATTCCTCGTTCGCTCGTATCCGCCGCAAGAGCCTATCTCTTGTACTTTAGAATCCTGCTATTTGCAGTATTTTTTTTTTTTTTTTTCTTCTTCTTTTTTAGTTGTAACTATGTCGGTGATTGAACTCTGCCTCCCGTTCATTCGACAATAAGTGCCAAAAAAGAACTGGCCGTTGCGAAACACACTGAGATTGAACTAGGAGATCTTTTGACTATATTACTGGGTGACTTTCACCAAACGCCCCGAGCATCTCGCTATTCAAGTAGATACAACGGCGATATGAATAAATATGATTGACATGAGATGAGGGGCTTAAAAAAAACGTGAAACAATTACCAAAGTCAGTTTTATTTTTGTCGGGTTCTTACATCGTCACGGTAAAAAAATGTCATTTTGTCATTTTTTTTTTTTTTCTATGAGTAAGTTTAGTTGTAACTAACTGCAGTACTTGAATACCAGGTACTGGATGATTAGATTCTTATAGAACTTGCATAGTTCGTAATGCACCATTGTAGTAGAATTTCATTAATTTACCCACCACTTATGGTTCCTTGATTTTCATCCTCTTTTTTCCTCTTTACTCCACCAGTGGACAATGTCAGTCGTTGTGTAACCATTCTAACTCTCTTTTATGTCAAGATATAGACTTTACCTCAACACGACCAGCTTGTATGAAGTGTGGAACTCTCTACGACACTTTAATTCGCCGGAGTACCTGCTCTCAGTTTTCACTCCTTTTCACTTGCTCTTACTCTTTTGCCTGCCCTCGCTTTTATTTTTACCCAAACCTCGGCTGTTATGAAACAACAGAAAATGGCAACCATGGTCTCACTAGCTGGTATAAGATCGCCGTCAAGGCACATCGTGCGACTATACCTACCCTTACACCTCTTCATCTTCTGGATCACCGAACGTAAGTACTTCAGACGTAATAAACACCCTCCTTGGTCCAGGACAAGTACGCGAATATAAGTGCTTGTCGGTAGAATCGTGAGACACGAAGTGAGGTGGGTGTACGTTATATAACGTACCACAGATCGATTTTAACGAGAAATCTCTAAGTGGTAGGTAAGGGAGAAAGATTTCAAACTCCTGAAATTCTTCGATAGCTCTCGAAAGCTCGTGTGAAGAAGCGGTAACCGCAGTATTATCAAAAATCTAATCAACTTGGATTTCACACAATCCAACCCTTCCAATCCAATTGACTTGCCTTACACATTACGATTAGTTTCGAGGTTATTTCTTTCGCCAAAATTCAATTACCGTCTAATACGTTTATAACGAAACACTAACGTTCAACTACAACAAGAAACTAGTTACTTTAACTGCTGTTTCGAGTATCTACACTCTCACTCCACTCCACTTCGCACCACTTCACTCCACTTCGTGCTTACTCTCGACCTTTTTTATTGTCAATGTCTCTTGCGATCGAACCCCAATGATATCCTCGTCGAAGTACGATTGCACGTCGCTACTGTGCGATACGTAGCTGCGTCGTTATTGCCGCAGTTACTCTATTTCCGGCCGATATTGCGTTCGCAAGCACCCGCGCAATACCGAGGTAACGACCACTGCACTGGATCTCGTGAGTCAGCTAATATCATCCCTGTACTATTCCATTTAGCTGATTGTCGTGACGATATAAATAAAATTTTTCTCCAAATTCTACAAATCTTAAGACTGCAGTGTCTACGATTTTTATGATAAATTTAATGTTTGGTCATTTAATCTGGGAGTTAATCGACGATGATTTTTTTTTTTGTTTCAGGTAAGAAAAACTTCCCTTTCCAACGTGGAGATGAAATTTTCTCTTTAAAGGTTCCTTACTCCTGCGTTTCTTCGTAATCGATATACAGCGATGAATAGAAAAAAAAGAGAGAACAGACCGTATCGCAAGTTCAAGTACGTATTCTGAATTCTGAAGAATCGGTGATATATTCTAAGGATGCTTTTTCCTTATGATATTCTTCAACAAACTATAGGATATTCTCAATAATGTTATATATCCATCCATCTTTCGAGTCGCGAGTATAACGAGGAAGTAACATAATTCTGTTTGCGGAAAGCAACGGGTATACGGGCTTAACTATAATTGCTAAAAATATATTTCAGCTTGAATGTCGTCAGTAGACACTCGCGCTTTGTAAGAAATTAAACGAAAAAAAAAAACAAAAAAAAAAAAAAAATTGAAATAAAAGAAAAAACCATTTCCTTCCTGGCCGCGCTGATGTTACACGTTTTAAGTAGTTCCAACGTCGGACCACCGTATCTCGGCTCATCTTTCCTCCGTTGGCCTCCTATTCTTTGTTAAATGGAATGCAAATGAAGGAAATTAGAGAAAAAGAGGGGAAAAAAAAGGAATGAAATTTTCAAGTTTTAACGTTAAAAATGCACCACAGCCATCGCACTAACACCCATCGACGCCGCTGTACTTTTCTCATTATTATATTCTAATATCCTCCGATACCACTAATGCCGTATAATTATTGCCATTGGTGTGAATATCACTTTTCTTATCAACATCATTTCGGCTTATTTTCTGATCATAAAGACTCCACTTATGTAATCGTACGATTTTTTAGTAGTAGTCTTTGTTGCCCAATACCTACCCAAGTGAGAGTATCCACCTACTCGTCAAATCATAATTCATATGTATATACGGGGCTAATGGACCTTGATTGACGCAAATTGGGATCAATTTACATTATGAAGTGCTCTACTAAGAAGCCAATCTAATTTTACGTCGTTGATTTTCACGCTTCTATGAATTTCAGATCAATTACATAGTTCGTATAGAAATGCATTAGGGTGTTCCTCCTCAGCTGTGACTGGTCCTGTATAAATGCCGTACGCAATGGGTAATCAGGCTTTACATAAACTCCAATATTCATGTTAATAAACCAGTTCTAATACGAGGATTATCGCTAATAGCACTCACCGAAAATCGGTCGCGAAAACGGAATTGAATATGTTCGTCAAAATAATATTTCCATGCAATTCAATTGATCATAGAATTTGAATATCATATACAAATTATCGCTCTCATCTTTGTGTCTACTATCCAATGCATTCAGATTTTCTATTTATTTAAAAATTCAACTGCACAATCCCGAGTAGTTACACACATACATTCGTCGGGATTTTTGCTTTGCGAACAACCCTGTGTGCATTTCGTATCTGCATACATCGTACTTGCCTGTATTTGAGTGACGTTTACTAATTAACAATTTGACAGTTCCTATTCCATGTCAAAATCTAAGCGATAGATGTGTTCGGGCAATGATAACCCTCGCTAGGACAAATTTTATCTTGCCATGGTGCACATAGTTCAGTTTTTAAGGTGATATACCGGGTTTTTGGGTGTCGGTGGATATCAAAGATGAATTCTTGCGCTGCTTTGACAGCACCTTAACCTAATCGACATTTTCATCTTCTACTCAACTTGAGGCATGTATACCTACGTAGGTGTGAATGACACAACATATTAGGGCTTGCGAATATTCTACGCAATAACCGAACGCTGCGGGGGGGTGCGTCTTGCCATTCAAGTCACGTGACAGAATATAATACGATCTTTTTTCAAACGTAGGTGAAGTTAAACCAGCGGACGTGACGGTTTAGGGATGCGTAATTTCGCTGGGAAATCAGGTATTTAATATATTCCTAGCGGGACGTGACTTTTCGAGGTTCTATCTAGACGACGCGTACCTCTAGGTACGTCGCCACCTCTTTCACTGAGGAAAATTCCTTTCGGACAGCATGCGTCTCAATTTAAAGGTTTTATATGGGGTTTAGAGGATGCGGGAAAATCTCTCTTTTACTACCGAACACTCTCGATCCGATCCAGTCCCAGATAGTCTACAGGAATGGACACCAGTCCCGGTGATCTATTATCACATGGAGTACGAATTCATAGTCGAATCGAACGAACGGAGTCCGTTCACTCGCTAGCACGACCAATTGACTTGGTTTGCTCTGGCCTTGGCCACTGGAGATCTACGTCTTGTAGATAGGATATTCGCCGTTTGTTGAATTGCCGTATTCTATGCCCGGGAATAGAGGTCCGTGTCCGTGAGCTCGAGAGTCCCTGACCCTGAATCAAGTACTTTATATAAGATCCATCGTCTCACTCTCTCTCTCTCTCTCCGTCTCTTTTCTCTCACCGAATAAGTTTAGAATGCTGATTCACAGCTGGGTCCTTTTTAAAGTCTTTTTAATCTAATAACACCTAATCTTCATTTAAGTCATTCGCGAAAAGCAAATGCTTCGTAAGACCAGGTGGTAAAAGTTTGACGGTATATACAATCACAAGTCAATGCTAGCGCGTACTTACATTAATGTAAACGAGTCGAGGATCGGATATAATTTTGCAAATCTGATAGCACTTTACCTTTCTATATATGAAATCAATAACTTTGTATATTGAAGTGGTCTGATCAATCGAACTTCACGTTCTCCAGTAACATTTGTCATTTTAAATGACAAGTGGAACAAGACGTTCGATAATTATCTTCCAAAGATGTATTGTAGTCGAGGCTTTGAACTCAGGTCTGAAGAATTCTCATGACTTACAAAGAGGATGAATATTTCGTGTAAATTTTTTCGTGAACGCCCTCGTGTCAAATTTATCTTTGATTCTTTGTGTATTCGTCCGTACGTCTGTACACGTGGGGACCACGAGATACTTGTAAGTCTTTGCTTGCGGTTCGGGACCAGGCTTAAGGCTTGGTTCCCAAACGATTCAAGGCCAGGATTTTGCCTTACCTGTGGCTAAGATCCGCGTACAAAAAATAAAAAAAAAATACTCTCCCTTTACACGGAACTCACGACGTGTTCAAATAATTAGCTTTACTATCTCGTGGCGATCTATCCGCCTCGTCATATGCTTAGACATGTCATCGAGATAGGGAGAGGGCTCGATCATAGTAGTTGTCGGAGTTCCAAAAATTCCGTTACCAAATTCTAACGCCATTTTTATCTGCACATTTATAAGAAAAATTTATTCAATCAAAGACTTCTTTTAATTTATTTTTTTCAAACATGGAAATCACCTTAATCCGTTTTGATCCGAATCAGGTTACGACACGTTAAATATATGGTCCAGACACTTACATTAGTCTGGAAGAGATGGAACTTCGAGTAGACAGACCTGTTACCCACTGACTGGACGGTTTATTTTTTTCCTGAAACTAGCGACTTCCACGTTCAACTCTCCGACTACATTTTTCAGTTACCGCAGCTAATCAAAGCTCCCTTGTTATTGGCATAAGTATAACACTTCTAAATTCGTTTACGAAATCTTCAATCTGAGCGAAAAAAAAGCCCAAAAAATGATATCGTGAGTAACGTTACAGTGATCTGTGTTAATGAAACAGCGATTGATAGTCGCCGGACGTCGACAAGGCGGATTAGAAATTTCCGAAATTCCTGCAGTATTATATCCACCGAATGGATGAGGTTCTTCTTTAGCGGAGTCTGAGCAGCGTTCAGGAGGGCCGTCTTATTAGACAGCTCCGAGACGCGATTCGAGAGAAATTAATTAAACGATGGCTTGCCGTAGTCGTTACATAATCAGGTATTTTCGCTATGAAATTTCTCATCAATCCATAACCTGTTACGGATTGACCTCACCTCGTTGAACGATCAAGAAAATAACAACCTAGAAACAATGAACGAATCTTTTTTGTTAGTGACAGTGATATAGCCAAGGGATTAATATTATAAAAGTTTAAAAACTAGGTACCCGGAAGATACTCGTGAAGATACTCTGGTGAGCCTTGGCAACATCTTAACAGTTTTGTACAGCTTTGGCGGATAAACGTCACGCTAGGATGCCATCGTCCAGAGGACAGAGACAGGCCAATACGGTGCAGAAAACCAGCTGTAATGCCGGTTCCTCCTTTCTATAACTGTTTGACTGTATTCAAATATTGATTTATGCCATAAGGAAAGCTAAATACACTTACTTACCGCTATTTCTTACCTCATTCCCTCGCCATATCGATATGAGAACGCGACTTTGTCGCAGAACCTTGTCCTGAGATTAAGTCGTTCTATTCCGCATCTATCTTTTTTGTAATTTTTCTTTTTGCTTCTTTTTTGCTTTCTAGTTTCGCAATGTGATTAGTATATGTTGCGCTTTATCAATTTACTGGTTGATATTTCCGGGTGTGGAATTGATTAGATAACAAGAATTTTAACTGGATGCAATTCATCGGCTTGATTTATTGATTTTATTCGTATTTCTTTATTTTTTCTTTTCTTATTCTTTCTTTATTATATATTTATTTATTTATTTGTTGTTTATTATTTATTTTATTTATTTATTTATTTTTTATTTTTTTTCTACTCGTCGCAACTCTCTCGAGAGATATTTTCATCTCGGTTCGCTACCCGCGACGAAGTAACCAAGATACGAACAAGAAACTAAACCAAAAAGAAAAACAAAGCAACCAACCAGCCAGCCAGCCAGCCAGCCAGCCATCCAGCCAGCTGCCTCGCCAGGGGAATTGCTATTCGTCCCTATCCCGGCGTTCCTTCTCGCCAGACGTTATATCATCTGGTTATATTCAAAAAACAAATATAGAAATAAATAAGTAAATCTATCTGGTGCTATCTACGGAGCACGTGGGTAATTTGATATCGATACAACTAACATTTATAATAACCGGTAGAAACGAGTTGGCATCTGGTATGCAGAACGGTTGCTACCGCTACACGGATGGTATACCATCTAGTTTTCCTTTCTTTAGTTTTTTTTGTTTATATCTATTTCTCTCTTTCTGTTTTTACTTTAATTTTTTTATTTTCATTTATTTTATTTTTTTTTATTATTACCTTTTTTACAAACCGCTTGCTCGCTTATCAATCCGTCCAGACCTTCCGGAATAACCAGAGCATGTACAGCTCATGGTATTATATGTGTACCGAACTATGAAAAGCGCTGCGGGGTTACCGGGCTCAATGCTAGGTTCTCTTTTCGCATTCCATTTATTTCAACACTATTTTACACTAAACTTTTTTGTTACAATTTTAACCAATTGCAACTATTGTAAAATCAGCTTCATTTTCTTGCATGTAAACTTCTACATACCCGAACATTACTGAAACTTTTCTGTTTGTCAAAAAATCTCTGATTCAAAGATCAATTAGTTTCATCAATAATTATTTTTCTCTTCTTCTTTCTTATCTGTATTTAGTAAATTATTCTATCAGATGTTCGGAAACTTTTCCATTATTTGATTTTCATTAAGGGTTTTCTGTCAAACAAGAAATACAATCAAATTGCTTGAATATACACAAATTGTTCAATGATTGGGTATAGGAATACGTAAAACATTTCAGCATCCGGGAACCCTCGCGAAGACAAAATATCGAATCCATACACTTAGGGGCCCTACAGCCTCGGGGGCTTAGTGTAGATATAACATATGTAGATATGTTCCTTTCATTTTCATTTCGTTGCTGTAATACATCGAGGACAGAAAAGGCGGCGACGTTGTTAAGGTATTGGTCGAGCGTGGGCATGATTGGTGATGGCAATTACTGTTACAGGTTTTTGTACGTTAATTAACCGCTCGCTGTTAATTACTCAACGTACGACTTCGGGATAATTTTTATTCTGTGGCGTGTAGACGAAATAATACAACTACTTATATATATATACGACGGTAATATTAAAGCTGAGAAATTTTTTCTGAAAATTTCTAATTACTTTTATTTATTTTTATTTTTTTGTACATATCCATAAAAGTACGTACCTAGGTATAATTATATTTGAAAATTATGTAAAGAAGTTGAAGAAATTTCTATTTTGACGTCCTCAACAACCGGGAAAATTTAATTATTTGAATAAAAACGTAATTACATTGTACACCCGCCTTCTTCGTCGGTTTTTATTTTTATCACACCTCTCTTATACTCACGCGATTCCATGTCTTGTGCCTCGTTTGTCTCCCATTAGAAAATTATTATTATCATAACTGTTAGCTTAATAAAGGCTTTCGTTATGCCACTGGTCCACAATGTTATACGTTTTCCTTGTAATATAAAATTTAATGATTTGCACCGCCAGCATCGTTCTTTCAGGTTGCAGACTTCGAATTCAATTTCATGAATTTACAGACTATTATTACGCACCGAGTAAAAACGTCTTACGATAGCCAGAAATTACGAAAGTATAAGGTTATAGGCACAGGCAAATGTAGTGCGAAATAAAAAGGAAATCAAAATTCATGAGGTGGATAAGGAAATCCTGTATTGTCTTAAAATAACTCAATTAGTTTCGTTATGCGATAATTGATACGAGAAATTATACCCACCGTACCAAAAAAATTTTTAAATTATACTCCCTCACTTCGTTTGCACTCGTCTCGATTTCATCCAATTTCATTAAATTTCTTTACATTCGAGTATAGGTACTCAAATTTAATGCGAATACAACTCGATTTATATCCCTGACGTGTGAGAGATGCAATCAATTTGGCTTTGCGAAACATGTACACAAAAATTCTTGGGGGTTTTATTAACTACAAAAATATGGGTCTCGTTGTTTTTTTGTTTTTCTTTTTTTTGTTTTCTTTTTTCTTTATCATTTTACACATAGTATATTTATACCCGTGTCATTCGTTTGCTTGATATCAGTTGTTGCACGCCACTGCCGTGGACGTTGCGTGTGTAGATATACTGTATAAAATCGAGCCAGTAGATAAGAAGAAAGAAAAGTTGATAAATAATTCAGGATAACGCACCGAGTTGGTTGGGTAGAATCACCATTACTTCGTACCTTCATTTCATTCATTTTTCATTTACTTATTTTCACTTATCTTTCTTTCTCTGGGATCTCGGTCTCGGAATAAATGATGCAACGATGCGCCCCCCACGGCTGCTTTCCCCTTTTTTATTTTCCATGCACTAGAATTCGTCTGGTTAATTAAAACTTTACCAGTTCTCTAAGTTTTCTAAGTACTTGAAGCATTTTCTCGGCTTGGAGGAATTGAAACCCTGTCTTTTCTTTTCATTTCATTTATTTTTACTCTTTCTTTAATATTTTTTTTTTTTGTTTCTTTCTTTCTTTCTTTCTTTTATTTCGTCGATTTCATTTATTTAACGACTTCTATTCACTTTAGTCAGCGATTATCCGAAAGACGCAAAAAGTCCTTGCTCCTCTTTCCATACCTATTCTGACCCTCAAATCAATCTTTCTAAATAATTTCCTTGATCCATATTATATTAATCTACTAAATAAATCTTTGCTATTGCTGCAGATTATGTGACAGAAATTTGTACTGTAATGTCGCGTGGATAATGTACACCTGTATGTATAGCAGCAGTAATTCCAAAATTACCTAATTTCTTTATCTTTCAAATTTTATTATTATTATTATTATTTATCTTCTGTACTCTGTGAAAATTGACTGAATTAAATTTCCCCACTACCATTTGTCCGTAATTGTAAATTGAACTAGTATTTTTTTCATTTCAAAGAATCACGTATAGGTACACGCTCGGACGAGGTCCCACGAAGATAGCATAGCTAGCTGTACCGTATCGTGTAAAAGGTTACCGTACCTTGCCACGGGACTTGGTGTTGCGGTAGTAACATTCCAAAGTGTACACTGCAATAATACTGCGGGTGAAAGTTGTTATATGTAGTAGGTATGTATGTATACCTACTTCATCGGGATTATAGTACATCGCCAAAAATTTAGACAAGATACATACCGCTGCAGAAACTTTACTGCAATTCCTATTCAGATTTATTAGAACTTAGTCCAGTCGCTTGATAATTTTAACTCACAAAATTTAGAGGAGTTTTGATTTTCGAATCAGAGAAGTAATTTGGGGCCCTGAGTTTTCCTCAAAATTTAATTCCTTTCCGGTATAAGGTGCTACGGCCGATATAGTTATAATCAATTTTGTAGCAGAGATCGTTCCCAACAACTTTTGTCCGAAGCTTTTTTTTTTTTGTAAGTTGAGTGGTTTTTTATCTACAGCGATGTAAAGTGGTCGATATCGCTAGGTCCGGAACTAAGTATTTCACACTCATTGCCACAATACCTGGAGTTTTCATAAAGTAGAATGGACTTGGTGAAATTTGGACCGATGAAATAAAAAGTGTGATCGATTGAGACTGGGGAAAGTTTGGAAAAAGGCTTAATACGTGAGTGTGTGCTATTCATCTCTTCATATTACTAGGCACATGGACGCAGATATTAGACCCGTCTGTATAATCAGACTGTATGATGCTTCGTAGCGATTCCTGCTTATCAGACTAGAAATGGTTACTCATCTGTGGTCCTCTTTCGTTTTGTTGATAGACGAAACCGAGCTGAAATTGGCTTCGGTAAGCACAACTGCTAAATGCATCCTGCACAGATAGTCGAAGAGTAGTGAAAAAGCTGAGTAAAGATATGGGTATGCTAACATCCCATCCACCGTGAGATAGTCAGCAACTTTTATAGCTTCAGAAGAGTTACGTCAATTTCTGCATTTCAATGGTATAGGCAAATCTTCTCTTTTCTATTCAGTTCGAGTTTCTTGACTCTAAATCCGAAGGTTTCACTGGCATCTCATGACGAATGTGATAAACTTTTCTCTCTTGGTTAAACGAAAGCACTTTATTACAGTGTCTGATCTGTTGTTATAAGGATTACGTTACGGTGTAGAAGAACAGACTCCGAAATTATTGAGTTTTTTTTTTAATATCTGAATGATTATTTTCTACTCGTTTTAACCTGTTTTGATAAAATTTAGAAACTTCCCAATGTAGGTATAATAATAAATTTATAACATCGAGAAAAAAACTGGTTAAAATAACTTAAGGCTGACGAGTTCTGTTTTAATAATTTAGGTACTCGTATTTTAAGCAAACGACGCCTTTATACCTCGAAAAGCCGACTTTCTCGTATCTTCTTAATTAACGAAACGATAATTTAGCGCCGGAGAGTTTGAAAATTTCGAGTAATTTTTTTCACGGTTAATTTTTTCTTTTTTTTTTTTTTATCCGTTTCTTTTTTCATTATTCTTCTTTTTTTCTCAACAAGAATAAATTTACTTATATATTTTGTCGATCTCTCTGGCTCGTAAAGTGGATTCTACACTATAAGCTCGAATCTGACAGTCAAATTTTCATCGTGTTTTCGCGGATTTCATTAGGCAGTAAAAACGTGCCGGCTCAAGTACATTTGATTTTTTTTTTTTTTCTAGGTATACGTATGATATTGTATCTTTTTTTTCCAATAAGATACCCAATCGTTTTAGATCTAAACACTTTCTATTCGATTTTTGATACCCAAATTATGTCTGATGACGATAATGAAAATCAATCATTAGCTAAAAACCGTACCGATAATAATGAACGTGTTACCATTTTTTTCAACCCTTTCGCAGTAATTCGAAACAAATTTTATGCACGAGATCAGGAGCAACGTTTTCAGATTCAACTACAAGATAATATGAAATAATACCAAAGTCTAGATCTGATAAAAGAGAAAGAAAAGGCTAAGCTTGAAAAATAATTAGCAGAAAATATCATTTATTCAAGAAACGGAGAGGCGAGGGGGTCTACTTGAATTACTTAAAATATTGATCAAGGTGACTAGTAAAAAAAAAAAAAAGAAAATCTTCCACCAAAAAATTTCTGGCTCAATCTCTGTCCGGATTAGTGCCTTTCTAAATTGCTAGTATACTAACAGACGTTGCCAAATTGATTTTTCCAAATTATTTTTAAATACAGTGACTGACCGATGAGTCGTAGCAATTCTGAAACATGTTATAATCAAACTGTTTTTCATCACCCAGCGACTGGGATTTGGTCGTCGATGAGTTGATGAAACGGTCAGTTAAACCGGACGTAGTTGACATACGTCGGTCTCCGTACCAAACAGTGTTAACTGTTGGTTGGACCGTCAGATCGTATCTTCCATAATGTGAGCCCCCCTTAACGTGCAACAAGTGAAGGGTGTGGGTGGATAGCGTCGAATCGATATGTCAGAATCCCAATGGTATGCTGGTGCGTGGGTTAGCGTGAGAAACGCACGTAGCGAAAGTGGTCGAGTTTAAAAGGTCACGTTTCCAAGATTTTCCCTTCGTCGAGTATATTTCCCGTCACCACCGTACCGTACCATACCGCATCGCGCCACGCCGGAGCCGCAAGTCGTTAGAAATCGGACCAAGACAAAACGAAAAGTTTTCCAAGCTTGGAATAAATTCACACGGTTAACTGTTCGCCTAATGGGGCCAATAATCTTTTACATAATGTTGAGCAAACCGATATAATATCATTCGCATTTACATTTAACTTGATTCTTAGCTATCGCAACTATTGTTTGTAATGAAATGATGGAATTCAATATTTAAAACTACATTCGATACAATCTACGGACTTAACTGACTCTGTTTTCGATTAGGTAGGTACCTTCATCGCATGTTATCGTTAGGAGTCAATTTCAAAGCGCATTCTGTTGGTCGCGTGATTAATAAAGCAATTTAAAACCATGTTCAAAGTAGCTATCGAAAGGTCGATAGTTTCGTGTAGTACCTACGTATGCCAGTGATAGTTATCTGTATAGGTGACATTTACGAGCCTTGAACACGGAGTCCAAGGCGGTATCGTATCGCGTGACAATCGCCCGACCACTGCTAGGGCAGAGGCTATAGGTCAGCAGGTGTCCCTCGTGGGATCATAGGATTAGCGATGAAGGATCTTGCCCACGCCATAGCCACAGCCACAGTCAGAACTAAGTTTGTTAAGTACGTTTCGTATCTAAGATTTGTTTTTTTTTTTTTTCTTATCTTTGCAAGGCACTGATAGCCGAAAATCTAATCGTAGAAGAAAGACTGACTGCGGTATGAGAGCACAAAAATTCAGCAACGTTTTCGCGATGACCCTTCGCTTGAAAAAGTTTGAAAAAAACAAAAAAAACTAAAACGTTGATAGTGGTTCAAAACGTGGCCGTAACAATACACGTATAGTCCAAAAATCGAGCGGCCAATTTCAATTAAACAAGTCTCGTTTACCGGTAGCTATTTTTCACGGGGCTGGTGAATGTGGATTTATATACCGTGTAGAATCTGTAAGTATATGTTATCGCGCGTGCGTGTACGCCACTGTAACTAGATGTATGTTGGATGAGACCACCACTCTGGCTACACGCTATCAGTCCATGTGCTTTTACATTTCGAAAGCTGCGAATTGGTGTGACCCAGTTATCCGAACGTCAAACCTATTTAACGCAAAAAGTATGCTTTGTAAAAATCATCGAAATTATACACCGTGGGATTAGTTTGAACGTATAGAAGTCATGCGTGTATATGGAGCGACGAAAATTCTGGTAGAGATTAAGCGAAATTTCTACCTTTACAAAGAATTTTGTTCTACAAAAGTAGTGGCGGGCAAGCTCCGACCAGAAGGCTGTAATCTCCTCGAAAGTCTCATCGCAACGGAAACGCGTCCCACTCAACGCCACAAGCAATTGACAAAGGGTATCTCGGTATTCGCAATTCCTAACCGCGGAGGATGCAGCAGTTCCTGAGCTCTCTTCGGAGTTCTCAGCTAGACATCAAACGTGAGTCGACAAGCCTCACCGGGAAAAGAGGAGACGGCTTACAACTGACGGGGTGGTTATCTGATTTGAGAGGAGTGAGCGAGGAAAGCGGAGGATGGATAGAGAGGGAGAGAAAGAATCCCAGAGGAAAAGAGGAGTCGATCTATTATGTATTGCCAGCTCAGTGATTTATAAGAGGCGAGGGGTCGGGTGTATGGGTATCGCTTGCTGGTTTATCTGGATCAGGCGGTAATATAATTCCGGGCTCATCAGACGACCCCTTTGTGACAGCCGCGAGGGTTTTTTTCTCATGAGGAAGCAAAGAGATTTTGACAGCGATACAAAGCCAGCAATATCTCCGCTTCGCTATGTGCCCATCAATTGTGTAATCGATCGATCAGTAACACAGCACCTGTAGTTAACAAGGATTTTAATAAAACCGGCGCCAATCCCGGCCCAACTTCTCAACAATAACTTCAATCATTTCACTCGCTACAACTATAAACTTATCCCTGTTTTATTATTCGTTCGCAATTTGTCTTATTCATCAGCGTGGAGAGCTCCGTCGATCAATGAACGGCCTTTTAAAAAGTATAATCCGAAGAGAGATCGCGATGCAATACCTAGCGATTTCCATCCAACAACCTCTTTAAAATCTCATTTTCACTTGACATAAAGCCTGGCTCGAGTACCCTCCGTATACGTACTGATTGTTAAAGATGCGACTGATGTGGCTGACATTTCATCCCCAAGGTATCTCGCCACCGTTTCGTTCTACTTCATTTTACCGGTTACTGGTTTATCAGTTATCTTCGTCCCTCGTCGCCCTTTTCATCCCACGCCGCAGGGGGTTATATTCCATTTTCTTTCTTTCTTGATGAAGACAATACTGTACGTTAATTCCACTTTACCTGCATTACACTACCTCATTACAATTATAGTTAAGAATGGAACCATCAGTTTGTCTATTTTAACTGACCGATAGCTACTTTTTTTTTTTTTTTCACGTTTGTTCATGAGGAACTGAACATCATCAAAACCACACGACATCATCATACCTAGTTAAATCACACCGTAGGTTCTAAAAAACAATCTTATGGAAGTTCTTTTGTTTGTCGGCATTGTACTTACTTTTCAATTTATCGCTAGTCAGCGTCATGAATCATGCAAACTAAGTCCGCAACCGCCTTTCATAAAAAGGCTTCAAATTTTCTGAAAAAAAATTGGCGGAAAGTACAACAGGAACTTTCGAAGAAGCGCGGTGGGGCGTTTCGGTTTTAGCCTTAAGCAGATGCAGCGTAAATTAATGATTGCTGGAACAATCGATCGCGTTAATGTTCGCGAGGTAATACCTTAGCGGCTCTTGGCACATTGGATCTCTTGAATGAAGAAAGTTTTTGGACAGAAAAAAAAAGAAATAAATTCCCAAGTTGTTGAGGAGATGGACGTTTCCGTTCGCCCAGAAATCTCTTTGCAGAGACGTCAACCTGACTGATATGCGAACACTGCGATTGAGCGGCGGAAAGAGTCAGACCATCAAAAAGGCACAGGATGGTTAGAGCGCCGAGGGATGGTCGTATCTCTTTTAATCGACGCCTTGGCACCCTCTTTCTTTCAGCGTTCTATTTTCTCTTCTCTTCTCTTCTCTTCTCTCATACTCATCCTATCTTGAAGGCTTTCCTTTTAAATTCACTCGTCCAACAACTTTGGAAACGTTATGCGGCGCGGTTCCTTTTCACGCCGATTAAACCTCCCTGTGAGAATCGTAAATCCTTTTCCCCTTAAAAGACAAGAATAAAAAAATAAAGGAAAAAAAAAAAAATAATGAAAATAGAAGAACTGAAAGAGGATGAGGGTCGCGTACCTACCTACTCCTTATGATCGCCAACCGGCTAATTAAAAAGCCAACCAAGAGATTGGTTTATGATCGATAAAAATTTCCGGCCTTCATGGACGTAAATATACTAACCCAGATTCGAGTCTCGACTGTGTGGGTAACGGGAGTTTCGATATCGTCAGTACACATAAAACCGAGTAGATTGGGATTTAATGGAATAGCAAGCAGTACAGGTCGAGTATCAAAAAATTATACAATTACATTCTGTTTGTCGAACGTTAGTTAACAAAGTGTGAAAAAAAAAAATAATTTCTCTCTTTATTTTTCATTCTATTTCATGAAATTTACTCAAATTTCACGCGTTGTGCTTCACGTATATACATATATATGTATTTTCACTTGTGCCTCGGTTATTCTTACCAAGAACCATGGCATAAGTGATGACGCAAGGTTTTCTCGTCTACGCACGTTTACGCTATTAGGTAAGGTTGACTTAGGTTCGGTTAGGTGAGGTTAGGTTTCGCTGGGTTGACTTCGTATCGTATTGGGTTGAGTTGAGTTGAGTTAGGCCGAGGCTTACTCGGTACGTAACAAGTTACCTAATCGTGGCCTCACCTGGCTTCACTCAAGTTACAACGCCTCTCTTTCCCCCAACCCGGGTATATTCAGTTACCAGTTTAAAAAATATCCACTTTTAAATTTCACGGAACGAGTTGTAGAATAATAAGCCGATCGTGACGGTGCGCCTCTTGTCTCGATAAGTTGGCGTTCGATAGACTCTCAGTCGGTCCAAAAAGGAGGACAGAATGAAAGAGACAGAGAGAGAGAAAGAAAGAGAGAAAATGGAGGTGGTCCTCTCGTTTCCATCCTCCAAACCATTCGACCCTTCGACGTGGCAGAGGGGTAATAAAGTTTGAGGGTAAAAAGGTAAATGGTAAAACGTGGAAAGCCAGGAGTCGAGGATGGGACTTTTTTGTTTCTCGATTTCCGACACTTCTTCCTCGATATTATTATCACTATTATTATTATTATTCCTATCTTCGCTCCTCTTTATGCTACGTGTCCTACTACCTCTACATTCAAGTAATATGGATGAACCGATGATCGCGGTAAGAAAACCACAAATGTCATCGTTATTCGAATAACCATCGTGACTTGAAATTGGATCATCCCATAAAACGAGGGCTGGAAAGAACCCTATTTTATTATTTTTTACTTCTCTAAAATTTTTACTCTCCTTATATTTATGTTTCGATCTGTCTCCCTACCGATCTTCAGCGATAGGAACTTCGACACATTTCATGTTCGACACTCTACTTTCAATCCCCACTCAAAAAACTGTTTCTTTTTTTTATTGTTTACAGGAAATTATTTACGCTGAAATTTCCGCATCAGTTGCAAATTCAACCAGGGCACTTGACTGCAAAATGATTATTGATGTTGAAATTCTAGTTTGAGTTGCGGTTGCAAATTTCATAAATGAACTGACTGAAAAAGTTGAAGATATTTTCTTTACCCATCGATTGACACAAATTGGTTCACGTTACCTTATCGCAGATTTTGATTCAACGATACCCTGCAGAACATCGTAAGAAAAAAACAAAAACAAAAACAATTACAATAAAATCCAACCAACTCACATGTTGAACTTTAACATTTTTTCGATCTTGAGCTTAGGCTGCAGAGGTGTGAGGATTCTTTATTCAATATATTAACCCTTCTTCGTGTTGCCTTATCTCAAATAGATCTGGGAGTCGAAACGATAGCGACAGCCGGCCACCTGTTGTCCGCCGTTGCCTGTGCCGTCCTTGCGATATAGACCTATACCTGTACAAGCGTAATACATACATACATACATACATGACTCTTCGAAATGAGATTCCTCTGCGTATACAAACTCCCGCCCATGTAGTAGTAATCTGGTGTAAGCGCCTGCTCACCTCGACCTTATACACCTTATGCGGAGTTTTTCACTCTCGTTTCTGACATATGGGCCTGGAACTTAGGTACTCGTTATATCATATCAGGAATGACTGTATTAGCGGAGCTCTTGGGGTGTTTTTTTTGTGTTTGAGGGGAAAAGTTTGCGCCTCTTAAAGTTATGGAATTTGGAATGAAATTTTGCGAGAGGGACCTCCGAATTTTCATCAAATACTGTATGTCGTCTAGATATTTGAATCGCACATAGACGTAAGTTCAGATTATTGTAAAAAAAAAATACAAAAATATAAATAAACTAAGCGAGACGCGTTGTCGCCGAGGATAAATTGGTTTACATCTACGCCGGAATGGCTCTCTTGGGTACCAGCATCGCGACCATAGCTGTGGAACGAAAGACTCAGACACAGAGGAAGGAGAAAGACGAGGTTAGTCGGAGGGCAGTAGCTGGATGGAACATCCGTTAGCCATTCCCGCCCCGAGAGAAATCAACTTGCCCCTCCGGCTACGAACGACGCCTGTTCTCTAGTTTCTTCGACAACGCGCCCACACGAGACAACCGCCCCCGGGTCCTGAAGGCTGAGAGATACTACGATGGTGGTATATTCTAACCGGAAGACTGAAGTCTCTGCTTCGGTCAGTATGCCCGAATCGGTTGTGAAGCCTCGGTCTAGTCTCTCTCAAGAGACATTAAATCCTTCCAAATCATCATTCGATTTATTCACGGTTTGTTTACCGCATTCATGTGAGTATGATATCGCCGATCAAGATCCATCGTGTCGTTTCTGTACGTAGGTCGGATTTAAAGAAGAAATCATTTTTTCATTAGTTTAGATAACCGAATTTTGCTGCACCGTAAATTTTTGAATTTGATATTAATACTGATATATGAAACTACGTTAGACTGTCGTTGAAAATTTATGCGAAAAAGTAAAGAAAATTTTGTTTACAATGCTGAAAAGTTGTTCTATTATGGAAAGATATAAGGAAGAATCGGTACGTGCAGGGTAGATATATGTATACGTACATATTCGCATGGGTAGCAGTAATATTTTCATAAAACAAAGAAAATACATTTAACTTATGGGAAATAAAGAAGAAGAAAAAAAGTAAAGTATTACCGGCCAAGGAAATTTTAGTACATTTGTCGTGTTTCTTTGGCTATGGTTACTTTGCGACATTCTACTAAGGGTGGTATTACAGATAGAAAATGTTACAGGAAACGCGGCGGTTCGTGAAAGAAAACATTGCGAACGCGAGCAACGAATTTTTTTTCTTCTCTTCCGTCTTTTATTTTTCTCTGTTTTTCCCTTTATTTATCTCTCGGTGGTTGGTTTTCTCGTGTTTTCGTCAACGAGGTTTTATTTTATCCAACGAAGAAGAGTGCGGATCCCGAGTAGGTATGTAGGTACGTATAACAGCGATTCCTGGTTCTAATAATCCGAGGAAACGTCCAGCTGGGTGAGTGGTGAAACATTAGAGTGTAAAAACAGAAAAATAAAAGGCTATTTTTGCAGCTCTGGCTTTACTCAAAGCCACTCGACTCGTTGTTGGACTTCTGCATTAGGTATACCCTGAGTGTAAATAATTTAAAGGGTAAAAAAGTTGTCGTTAAACATTCATAAGCTCGCATGAATGTAGGTATACCTCTACTCGTAGGGATGTTAAAAATTAATTATAACACTTCTGACGTTTACGACCGGTGCGAAAGAAGCTGCAGTGGTTCTAGGACACGGTGAACATTTTATTCGGTAGTAAACCTTCTCTCGTTTCGTCCTCCTATAGTGTCCTTCACTTCTACTACCTATCCGCACACAGGCACACTCCTCACTAGACATATGCCAAAGGCCTTACGCGCCTTCTCAGTCCGGGGATAACAAAGATGCTTTCCAAATGCTTTCTCGCCGACAAAGAGATGACGATGGCCGTCTCCCCTGCCAGCGTCAAGTTTTACGATTGTCGCAACATGAGTGCCGGGCCCACGCTTCTATACTCAACTCCGACTACGAAGCCGACGAAGATATAAAACGAAGAGAGGAGCTAGGCTTCTACCAGGGCGTACCTACTACTAGCAGATCTTCGCACGCCTGATGAGTTTGTGTCACGATTTTGCGGTCGCGAACTTCGAAGTGCCCCCGTGCCTCCTCTTCTACTTCCTATTTCATTCCGTACTTCTGCTGCAGCATTGCCTTCTCCGTGTTACGGCCAGAAGTCAGATGCTGTCTGCTCCCACGACGGCGCGGCGCAGCGTGGCGGTAGCGTTGAGACGTCCTTTTATCCCTGTACCCTCCCCAACTCTCCTCCGTTGTCTGTAGGATATCTTTACTGCAGATCGTAATAACCCTTTCCGCATTACGTTGCCTGCAGTCATCGTCGTCCCTCGGGCTCTTCGTAGTCCCACGAGTTGCATGGGCTCATCTCTCTTGCGGGTATTTCGAAGAAAAACTTGGATGTAGACCAGTCTGGATATATCGTAAGTATGTACGCAGGGGATCGACTTCCAAGGTAAACTTTGTCGGTAGTCGTATTTAGTACTGCGCAGTTTTACTCCCACAGAACTTTGATCCTACGCAACCATTCGAGAACGCGAACCGCAGTAGACGGTCCCCAATGGTTTCCACCTAGTCAAGTCCACAGAGAATGACCAAGTCTTTGAATCTACATGGAGCTGAGAGATTTCTCGACAAATTTACTTTGTTTGTAACAATTATTCAAAGAAATTCTGATCAATAATTGCTTTTCTTTTCTACACACTCCATAATTCATTCCCTTACGAAAATATTGAACCAACATCATAAGTTGACGATGAAAAAAAGAATGGATTCTTAAACTGGACCTCGGAAGGACACAAAGTGTACCTTTTCTTTTTTCTTTTTTCTTTATATTCCACCACAAAACTTTTTTCGGAAACCTACTGAATTTGGATTAGACTGTTAGCGGCAAGTCTCGTTCGTCTAAAAGTAGTTCTCCCCGGGACCAATCGGTGGCAAAAGGACACCACGTGTTGTCGCGAGGACCCGCGGAGACCCGGGTGCTGTTAGGTATTACTTTCATCTATCTCGTCGGGCAAGCAAAAAGTTTTTTTTTTTTTTTTTGACGGTGGGAGAAGAGGAGTGTTGCCTCGTTCCGAAAACATTCTTCGTGACACTCTTCGTGCAGGGATGCGAAACTTTTTTAATCGGGATTTATGACGCTTTACTTCACTCGGGGCCAATTTCGACAGAGAAAAAAAGAAAAAAAAAAACAAAACAAAAAAAAATGATACCGTAGTAGAATGTTGAGAAGAATAATGGCCGGCACGTTGAAAACGACAGTGCAGGATGCGCCCAGTGATTTTTGTAGCGGGTAGCTAGTTATTCACGGACTCTTTACTTTATCACCGGTTTTTACATGATTCTAACGCAACAGGGTAGGTATAACATAGAACCCTGAGGACCACAAAACTCTGACGAATTTGTTATTCCTTAGACAGCTCGGCATTATTCAGTCCTCCTCTTTGTCCTTGATGCTAATTTAATTGCGCGGTTTCAAATTAGGGTATCAGACATTGAGAGGCCTGTCGGTTAACCGACGTCTCAATCGACTTGTCACTAGACCCATGACCTATTTCTTGGCCAATATTCAACCCCTTATCCTCCTCTTCCATGCCAGAACTCTCAAATCCTTTTTCATTTCTATTATTGGCTGGTGGATAAGAATTGGAAACAAATAAATAATGTCCAGTCGTTTAGGAGTCACATATGTAGTATACATTCATACCTATAATCGTGGAAACTTTTATCTCCAGCATATAATTTGTCCGTTGAAATAAATGTGGAATTTGTAACAGTGGGTCGAAATTCCTGTAGCAAAATTCTTCTTGGCTTAAGGCACGTCGTTACAGCTGTTGAATTTACGTTCAAGGAATTTAAGTTTTGTTGGTACGATAGCGGAAACCTCGCAAATCCTTAGCCTGCGCGTCGTGGGATAAGCAGAAAAAAGAGTGCCTAACGCTTCCGAGATATTAAGAGACACCAATGTAAAGAAGGAGGGACAACCCGCGCTCAAATCGCATTGAAAAGAGTAGAAAAATACCAACATCGACTTTTAGCACCCCTTACCGATCACACTACGCTATACATATAATAGCCTCCCGCGTTTTATCGGCCTCGCTTACGTTCGACTTGGCATTATATGGTTAAACCAGCATTCGCGAACGGTTGGAGTACGGAATGCTTTCTTCTCAGAGCCCAGTTAATTTCCGATCCTATTGGTAGCTGAAACCAACCACTCCTCCTTCCAAGCTCTTCTTCTTTTCCAAAGAAAAGTACTCCCACTTCATTACGAAAGTCGTGATTCTCAACTGAGAACTTAATAATGCTCGAAAGTTTTGGAAAGTCTGGAATATCGATCGGCTGCTTAGCCTGCACTACACAAATACAAGACTATTCAGAATTCAGAAAAAAAGAGCTTCCAAGTACTTTTCCAACCAAAATTCTGAACGGACTGAATCAATCCATTGAACAGTGTCTAAATCTGTCTTTGCCCCATGGATCTAGTTGTAAACACATGAACTGAGGCACTCCGGGTTTTACTTTCGTATTTGATGTCCTGCACCGTACACATCCAACTCTTCATTGCTTCATACACATACCTATACCTCCACCTGCTAGCTATTTATCTGTGGGTAGTCGAGGACTTGACTGGTATGCGATTATAGTGAAATATCTAGTTTCGGCGAAGCGGCTACAGCTCAGGGGTGGCCTTGAAATTTATATCCACCTCGGTGACCTGAGGATAAGACGGCGTCTTGTCCTGATGTCCCGGCTCCGTGTTATCCGCTAACCTCCATTAGGAAGTTTATACAGGTTTTACTAATCTCAGTAGTGCTGGCCATATTCCGTGCGCTTTAACGTCCTATCGGATCATCCGTGGCTGTGGATTAAAATGATTTCTTTTGGTCTCTTTCTCGATTGCGATGACAGATTTATAGGATGCGAATTTAGAAATGGTGGAGTGGGAAATGGTCCACGGACTCCAGGTGTTTGATACGAAAGTTTGGTAGAGAGCGCAATTAGCACGATGGAATAAATTGGACATGGCTCGCGCGTCGTTTGACGACGGAGAGTGGGACAGGCTATTGAATATGTAACGAATATTGCCCTGAACCATGGTCGGAAATATTTTGTCCATTCACATTGACTTTTTGGTACTGAATACCGCTTTAAGAATTGGGCAATCCGGCTCAGTTTCATTAGGTACAAGTTATCCTACGGCCGCGCCGCGTTGTAATCATTCATCCAGCTCGCAGTGCCGCGGATAATCCATAATCCGAAGACTGTTCACTGTTCAGTACAGTAAATCCGGTTTGATTGCGCCGTTAGAGATGATCATTCCGAAAGAATACAGCTTGGTAATATTCTGCCTCTTTATTTCTTCACAGTTTTACGAGGCGTGGTCGGTCGGATCAGCTAATTTCTGAAACTCCTGGTTCAAGGTACGCTGTTTGAGCTTGCTCGCTATTCCAAGTCCCGCAAGTTGTTTATGAATCGTCCGTTAGCACCGACGTCTGCGTCCAACGCGAGATAATTCAAGGGGCGAATAGTTAATAGCCTAGGGAATGGTAGCTCCAAGCTCTGCCTCAACCTCCACCTCTACCTCCCTCTCGAAGGTCTCTCAACGGACCCGGTCCCGCTTCGCTTCGAAGCCGGCTATTTTCATAAATCCGGCGTCGTCACGGTTAATTGCAATTTGCTGTAATGCCAACGTTTTACTGTACTGGCGCAGTTACCAGCACGTTATTACCTATCCTTAACTTCGAAGGGGTGGCTTCGAAGCTTCTATCTTGCCACTTATCTATGCCATCGTCGCCCTCGGCTGGCTGGCTTGCCTTTCCTCGCCGTGTCTGTAGGAATACCTACGTACGTATAACGTATTCTCATTTTTTTCGTCTTCTGTGAATGATTACTGAATGATAATTGCCGAAAAGTAGATCGAAACATATCGCTACAAAGTCGATATTACGAAGTACCTTACACTATACGGATATTGGAGATAAGTGGTCGGAGCAATCGAATGGATGTTACACAACTTCCGGGTTCAAGAGTCAAACTTGTTTATCTTTGTTCTGTTAGTATCTAGCATAACGAGTGTCTGTACGGTGCGGTGCGGTGCGGTGCGGTACGGTACGGTACGGTACGGTGCGGTGCGGTGCGGTACGGTGCGGCGTTTGCGGAGATGATAAAAATAAGTACGCTTTACCAACCAGCGTTAAAAGATGGGAAATCCGATCCTCGTACACCGCAGATATATTTGCGGCTCGAAACGAGATAGGCCGTGGTGCGGGTTCAAATTATTGCTGACAGGAGGGAAGTAAGCGTTAGATCACCGCTTACAACTTGTTACAAAAGTAATGGCTTCTCGTTTCTTCCAATTATACGGTTCGGCGAACAGTTCCCGTCCCGGTCTGCGCATTCAATTTCACCTACCAAGTATCCACTAGACTCTCTAGACGAATGTATTTGCCTACGTATTCCATGAGCTTTAGGTATGCACTTTGCTCCTCAATTTTCTTAAAGGTTACCGCACTATACTTACGTCTGCAAATTCTGCAATAACTGGGCCTTTATATACGAGTGCTCCTCTTATGTTTATGGAGAATCATGAATGTATATACCTATACAAGGTCGAAATACGAATGAACTCAACTCGGTAAACCGAGTTTCGAATATTTGTACGAAGTCAGTTCAACCGGATCAAGCATCGCGACGTCGAGACGGTCTTCCGCTCTGCATCTACGGGGCTTTAGAAATTTCATTGATCGATTTTCGTCAACGTTGAATTAACTTCGTCTCGTCTGACGTACCGCAGGGAGTAAAGCGTGCTTGGAAATGGTTGCATAAAATGAATAGCTTGATGAATGGATAAATAGATCAAGTGATAGATACGCAGGGTGGAATTGTCGCAAAGGATACACGACTCGGAGCTGGGCATATCTAAATTTGGACTACGCGTGCCTGTGAATAATCAACTCTCTTGGCGTCACCATTTTCCGTCTTGTTTCCAGGTCGTGTATTTCAGTCATACGTAGACTAAGGTAGAGCTAGCTGTGTGTACATAGCTGAGGCCAAAGGAACGACCGAGGCGTGCGTAGCAGTCGAAAGACAAGAACAATGGGGTCTGGTCCGGCACGCTTCGAATAAACTGATTAAAAATATGAATGCCCTGGTTGCGGTGGGTATTTAAGGGCGCAGTTAACACCGACCCTCATTAACGACCGGGTATGGTTAGGGCAGATGATATTTACTTGGGAATTTCAATATCGGTCTACAACCTGGTTATCAAAGTAGAAATCGGTCGTATTTTCGAGGGTTTTAGCCTCAGCCTTAACTCCTTTGACGTTTTATATTACTCTTAGCGAGCAAATCGCAAGGCCATTATCGCACGTCTGTTGGCTTGTACCGGCGCGGTGCGGCGCACGATGCGATAAGCTGCTTTCGAGAGAGTGAGATTAGCTTTTCCGGCTCGCTGCTATGTCCATTAACGACGAAGAAGCCTTCCCCTTCACAATCTGCCCCACTGTGCTACAATCAAACTCAGCTGCGTGTATATAATCTTCTTTACCGCCGATACGCGAAATCATTCGTTGCGATAAAATTCGTTTCTACACGTAGCAAAAAAGAACTAAAACTCGTTTCGACTCTAAAGAAATATAAGAAAATATCAAATTCATTCAAGATGGTCACGATCAACATCCAAGAAAACAAACACTTTAATAAGATTCGCCCGGGATCAATCGAGTAGTCCTAAAATTATACGTTCTATTTTCTCCCAATTAAGATCAGTTGCCAATAAAACTGTTCAAATGTATTCTCTGTCCAGACTGGGATTTCCGTACATGTAACCGGTGCATGTTCAGCGTGAACGAATGTCGACCGAAAATACTTGTTGGTAAATGGTATTCTACTTTAAGCATTAGCATTTACTTTGTCTTTTGCATAGGAGCCAATGGCTGGCCGCAGCTCAGTCCTGAAAACAGCTATATATCAGGAATTCGACTGTGTAGTAAAGCATAGGTATATATATAGCTGCGCAAATACGACGACAACGTACTACGGCGATGGGTAACCTGGAAAAACATCGAGCAGCTATATTTCACTTGGTAACGTTCAGATGGGTATATAGGGTACCTCTTTCCAATATAACTGCCGATTCATTTACCCTCGAAAGCTGGTGGTAATTTTGAAAACAAGGGCGAAACGTTGCTCGAGAACAAAAACAAATTAATGGTAGCATACCTCTCTCCTCTCCCCTCTCATTCTCACCTGAAGTTTTCAGAATAATGAAATTTCTTAAGAAAGGAGAATAAGCTTCGCGACAAAGAGATGAAAAATAATGTTCCATGGTATGAAAGTGGAATAAAATAAAGAAAAAAAATAAATAAAATAAAATAAAAAGTGCGTCAACGCTCGTAATTTTTTTTTTCTTCTCAACATTACAACGGTGTATATTATGGTAATGGGTAACACATAACTGTACGCTCTTCGTGGCACCATCAACTCGGGTCTAAACACAGAAGAATACAGCTCGGTATACTCGAAACCAATTAGATTAGGGGTGACTTGGAGTTGGTCCTACGTTTTCACATCGCCATCGCCATCGCATAGCGCCCTAGTTGTACTTCCAGCTTTCCGGCACTTCGCACTCTCTCGTAAAACTACGGAGTAGACTTTTAAACAGCCGTTAAAACGACGTCGTGTAAGAGTAACGAAAGAGAAAGAGAGTAAGAGGGGAACAGGGAAAAGAGAATGTAGACGCGATAGACGGGTAGAGCTAATGCGTTACATTGTTAATCGTCGTTGTGGGGTCCGTAATCTCGCTTGAGACATCCATTATATAGAAATTCAAATCATAGTATATATGTATGTATATATTTTATATATTTTTATATACATTTATATAGGTATATACACGTACTTTTCTTCTTCTTGCTAAACACAATGTTGTGTAAATATACTGAGAACGGCACAGCGAATGATCGGGGCTATTAAGCTCGCGAGCAATCCGTCTGCTACGGCAATTCGGTAGAGCCATTAATCTCTTGAAAAAGCAGAATGAAGAAAGGAAAAGAAACGGAAAGAAAAGAAAAGAATGAAGAGGAAGGTATAGGAGTAAAAAGAAAAATAACATGAAAAAAATCTCATCAGATTCACAGCCACCGCTTGTTAGCGAATAATACTAGGTGCGGTTCGTCGATTTACCGCTTAATATTTCACCTCCTTGTTTGGGGTTGCAGCTACTCACTTCATTGCCTCGATAAAATCAGGCCAGTGCCATTGACGAAGGTAAGTAGTACCTCCATTTAAATACAAGATACTCGGCTGACATCAAGAAATCTTATACCTGTAATCGTGCTAATTGGACTTAAGCTAATCCCTTTGAAAGTTAAATGAGGAAAACACCGAGTTTTATACAAACTGTGAAACGTGAAAAGTATATACCTACTCTTACAACTCTTGAAAGGAACCTGTTACAACTAAAATATACATTTACATTACCTAAGAGATCAGCTATCGTTTCATCTTACGTAATATCGAATTATAATGATCACTGGCCTTGAGATTGAATCGATTGGCCAATGCGCAGCGTACAACTCTTGTACAAGAATTGTGGACACGGTAGCCCGTGATTTATTATGTACGCCTCAGTTACGAGGTTATTGCGTTATTCCAATCACTCAAATCTCAAGACAACTTCCAACGGACACCAATTACTCTTCACTTTACTTCGTTACGACTCCCCATAGACTCATGACTAGAAATTGTCAAGAGAGCTTTGATCATCAACGTCAATCCATACTTTATCTCTACATATTTTAAGCTAATGCATCTTGATCAGCTTATGGGTCTCATTGTCAGCGGGTGATTAGACCCGGTAAAATATCGTAACTATAGTGAGCAGATTCTCTTACATATGTGCATAAATACGATAGCTATATATAGACAGACCTGAAAGTTATTCCGCTCAAAGTCGCTGACACCGTATATGTCCGTTTTTCCTTCTCTCTTTCTCTTTTTCTCTCTCTCTCTCTTTCTCGCTTTTGCAGTAGCGCTTCTCATCGCGTGTTCACTTTCACTAGAGGCACCCGACTGCGTTGTGTTAATTCTCATGTCTGTTTCGACGTTTACAGTATGTGGAGATACAGATGAAAAATTAAAACAGTTCAAAGATCAGTGGTTCGGATGATCATTGTCGATCGATAAATATCGCAGTAAAAAAAGAAATCTGCTACACGCTTCAACGATAAACAGAATAACTATGATCAACCTTGTTGGTTGCATGACGTGTCGTGATCAAGACGAGGTCATGTTTTCATATGATCTATAAATCGGTATCGAAGGCAGCTACGGCTATGTCTGCACTGCTGCTTGTTGATCATAAAACTTTTCTGTTTTTTTCTTTACTAAACTACTATATGATGATGTTCGCTCGTGCATTTCGTTCCTACTGTTACCGTAGGCAGAATTGGTAGCTAAAAATTACCGACAGCTCGTGCCAAATAATTTTAAACACGTTTTGCTTGTAGATTCTGAACATAACTGACCATAAGCCCATCGGCTATCACGCAACCTAGCTTGGCCTCGTCTCGCCTCGCCTCGCCTCGCCTTTTCGCCATGGGCACATGTAGTTATTTTACCAGTGGTACGAAACGTGTAACAAAAACTCATTGCCCTTCACCGCAAATCCTTGAGCCCTTCCTTCGTCAGATGTTCGCCGAAATATTGGGATCTTTATTTTTTATTTTTTTGCCTGGAATTGAGTTCTTTGCCCGGTCGAGGACACATTTCTGACACCTGTCTTACGTAACGGGTTACTTTGAGCGAGCATTCATCCGGTGAACAGAATTGCGTAATACTTATGTCTTCAAACTAGAATTCGCGGTCTAATGGTGATAAAAAGACAAAAATAAAAATACGATTCCATGTAGCCACAGTAAGTTACTCACGATTAACCATCCAGGTAACATTTTTACCAAAAATAACGCTCGTAACCGACATTTACTATTCATAAATCACTCTCTCATCGCTTGGGATTGTAATAATTGGTTCCGGCAGCCTTGTTTCAGGAAGAAGCGTATTTCCCCTCAGGATTAACACACTCTCCACACGATTTGAAAGTAAGTTCTGTTACCTGGTCTAAGTTCTGCACTTGTGAACTATGATAATATATTTATTTGTGAAATAGGAAAATAGGAATGGCCTTTATTAGTAGACTTGTAATTTTTTCGCAAGATCAATACCACCCACGTGTACCGATTGCGCTTGGTAATCGAATATCCTTACCGTGAGAATCTGGTAGTATAATCTGTTTCCCTGCAAAGGCTGAAACTCTCGTGCACCAGCGTAAATATGTAATACCCACTTCGAGCAACTTTGCCATTAGAAGTTAGAATTCAGAGTTTCCTGCTGAGATTTATGAAGGCTAGCTTAGGAAGTTGGTAGCGCTTGTATAGGTACAGGTATAAGGTACGTCATCGTGACTTTACGTGTATTAGAAACGAACGTCTTAAACCTCACGTTTTCTATTTCGTAATTTTATCAAACTGAGTTCTCTGCGTGTACATAAATTGCTCAGTGAATGTGTTATTAATCGGCTTTTAAAAACGTCGACAAAGTCTATATTTCAAAAACGTCACGTGACGCCGCGGCGGTGGTCTCGTCAATCTGTTACACGAGTCTATGATGAGCAGACATGGACAGCGATTTGTATTCGAAACGTAGACGCTGATTTACACAACTTTAGTTTTTTTCTTGGTTTTTAATTTGCCATAATTCACAGCGGCCAGAACGGGTTTCGTGAAATAACGAATTTAAGGTTAAAGAACCGACGCTGTGGCTTAAAAATAAAAATAAATAAATATATAAAGAAGAGTAGACGAGGTGGAAGGATATAATTCGAGCAAGTTTCTGTTTCACACCTTTATCCAGATCTTTAATCCACAAAATAGATCTAAAATTAAGAGTAAAAGGTAACATGAAAGGAATATCCATTCCTGATATCATTCAGACGAGTTGAAGACTCTGCGTACAGATTTTGTAAAGTCAGAAAACTCTTGAGGATACGACGAATTAATCTCATTTCTTGAAAATGAACGTAAAGAACAAAAAAATTTTGTCAACTCTTTTCTGGTCACATATATAGGTATAATTATTACTGAACTTGAATTTGACTGGCAGACGTTAATTAAAACTCATAAAATCATTGCTATTCAGGGAAAACTCTTGGAAAGAGTTCGTAATGGATTGTAACCATTTGCCAGATAATGTCGGTATTAATTACAATTCAGAATTTGTAGATACGGTGAGCAGCTTTAATATCGTCTAAAAGCTTTTGGAACTGCCTTTGGACTGACTTCACGACCTTAATTGTGGGAATATAAGTATACGTCAAAACAACGAGTATTCATTTTATTCTTCATCTCCGATGTGATACTGCACTGATCTTAAACGTTGAGAATATCAGTTCGAGATTGTCGCCAACATCGTAAGAACGAAAAAGCAACAATAAAAGATTTTCATCGTCTTTGACAAACCTCAAGTTTGTCCGAAGCTCCTGATCTCGCATTCACGCCACTACTCAGTGAAAGTAATATCTTTACTGTCTAGGATTTCGATTTATGTTTCTTTCCTACCGCCTCACTTTGGCTCAACGTGTTTTACCATACGGCTTATATTTCAATTTTTCCTCTTTTGGATACGCTTTAGAATATTGAAACGTGCGGAAGTTGACCGGAGCAGCATCCGCATTATAAATAGCACCGTGGAACACATGCATAAAAATGGCACAAGGTATTGCATTTTATACAAAAAGTATGAGTCGAGGACCAAAGCTAAAGGAAGAATAGTAATAATTTCAGTATACCTCGGTTATTATTTGATTTTCAATGCAATGTGAAACTCTTACTGCGCCTTACGTATAAAAGAAAAAGAAAAGAAAAAATGACAACACCAATATCTGCATGTTCAGTTAGAAAACTTTTATAACCATATACCGTATTCTGTGGGTACAGTTATATATATATATATATATATATATATATATATATATATATATATATATATATATATATATATATATATATATATATATATATATATATATATATATATATATATATGCATATAGGTATATATGTATATGTATATAAATACATCTGCGGCAGATCCCTCGGATATTCCTGGATGAGAAGACTAAATAAAACATTGAATACATCTCGCGTATTTGGAAAGCTCTCGGCGTTTAATCTCACGATAAAACGATGGTACGTGTCCGCCCTTCGGTGAACGAGAAAAAAAGTAAAAGAAAAAATCTTGGTTTGCGAAGCAGGGACGAAATGAAATGTAGGAGGGGTAGCAGGTGACACGGGTAACGGGTGATGGCCGCTTTTCGTTTAAACCCCATAAAACGCAGGTTGTCTGCTGTCAATGGTCGGTGGTATGCTGAACACCGCCCTTATCCAAGGTTGCTTGAGCACAAGCACGAGCTTGCGTAACGCCACTTAAGTACTTTCTTTTTAAAAGGTTTTCCATAAGAAAAAATAATAATAATAATAATTATAATAATAATAATAATAATAATAATATGAGAAGAAAAAAAATCCCGTCCCGAAGCTGACAGCATAACCAAGTAAGAGGCTAGACCTTGCACTTTAAAGCTCTCGAAAGCTTCCCTCAGTGTAAACCGTCACTGCCCTGAGTCTTCGACGAGCAATTATTTCGTCCCTATCCTGTCAGACTGTGTCAGTGCTTCGAACGAAAGTTCACTCTCAAACCTTGGCAACCAGTGATCGGTGAAAATAATCTTCCTTCTTCGATCATTGGCATCTCTTCAACTCCCGTCACATCCGCCGTGCCGTTGAGAGTTCCATTCCATCGCGTACCTTACACCCGACTCTCGCGCACCCTTGACAGACGAGAATTTTCCGATACCTCGGAGAGAGACTCTGACTTCTTGGACTCACGATCAGCATCGACGTGACAACGTCTTCATGACTGCCTATCTCATTCAATTTTCTCGGCTTGTCGAAAGAGAAAAAAAAAATTATATATATATATATATACTGGTGGACTATTTATCGACGCTTCGTAGAGTGAAAAGCGAACCTCGGTGACGTGCTCAACCTACTTAGGTCTACCTCTATATCTATACGTATCTAATACTTGAGGAAATGTGTGGATGTGTATGTGTGTGCATGTCGGTATCAGACATATTAAGAGTACCTAGAGATCTACGTGAATGTGTGAGATCTGAAGAGCTAACGTCTTCGGTGGATAAGTTGATGGCTTCCCGTCGTGAATCTAGAGCACGCTGAGAAAGAACTTAATCTTTTCCTCACGAGGACATATCGATTCGTGTCCCTCCTTTCCGAGATATACTTTGGCTCTTTGATATTCCATCGCAATATTTTTGAGGTAGAGGATAGCTGTTTCATCCTTGCAGGACGTAGCGTAGCGTCACGGTAGGTCGTCGACGAGATCAGGATACCGAACGGTGGTAAAATTCTAGAGAGTAATAAAGCGATGAAAGTTTCACCGCAGGTCACCGCTGCCACGTTTTCCACTACACAGGATTCTCTCCTTCCTTACTCCACGGCCCCATTACTCGCCAGAACTTGCCTTTACTTGAACTTGCTTTTCCGTGCTTCACCCTCGCTTTTCTTTTCTTTACTTTACTTTTGCATCCGATGAGCCAGAAAGGGGGTATGTATTTGCGGGAATCCTTTTATACGGAAAGTTTATTTTATCGCTTCGACACGCTCCCGCTACCGACCGTTTCAACGCATACTAAGAAACCGGAAGCACCGTTGTAGAGATAAGCTCTTATGCGGTTTTTCACGCTCATTCGATGCTATTAGTTTTCAACACCATCCTCATTGCTTAGGCTTGTTGCAAGAATTCGCGGAATTCTGCATGCAGAAAAAAACAAAAAAACAGGATTTCCTGCACTGCGTTTTATTTATTTCTATAATTACAGGATAAATGGCAAGATTTTCATTACATGCCACAAGTTCCACTCAAGTACGGTTATTTTTTCATGGAAAAGTTCTCTCCATACTGCAGTACGAAATTTTTTTCAAATAGATTATCGCCATTTTCATACTCGAACACTTTTTCATTTTCACTTGAAAGACTAGAAAATGACATTAGGAATTAAAAATATCATCAGTTGTTCGGGAAGCTAACAGCCATCGGCCGGACTGAGATCATTACGTACAAAAAATTGTCTTTCCAAATGGCGGTGAATTGAAAAAAAAAAGAAAGAAAAGAAAAAAAAATTGTAAAAATTTCATATAACTAAAAATTTTAACCAGAGTCGATTAGAAAGTTCTGTCGAAGCATAAGTTGTTTTTCAATAACATCGGTTAAACTTTTTACCTCCTTTCGTCATGGTACTTTACTCGTTGAGTCTCATCAATAACGATCCGTTGCCTGGTCTGCTCTTTGCAACTTTTTTACTTTAAACCTAGTCAAACACCATGTAATTGCCTACTGGCAAAGAGAAGTAATTATCACCGAAACCTTGGAGAGTCAGTTAGTTTTGGAAGATCGAAAATGAGCATCTTTGCGCGAGTGTATCTTATTACCAATTTCACTTATCGATGGTAAAATGCCGTACCCAGAGACATCAACACGGCAAAGTTATCATTCGTTTTTTTGGGTATAAATTGACCGGTAATTGAGTATTTGCACACTAGTATCAAACTGTTCTCTGGAAATCGAATGGAGGTTGGCCGTCGGGCGTCCTTTCGAAAGACTCGTCATTCCACTGACCAGAAGGGTACGAGAAGGGAGGAGCTTTTACGAGGTCCGATATTGACGACCCGTACGTGATGAAGGTCTCGAGGCCTGCTTCGTACCTTTCCCCTTATCGCTCTGTCTTTTTCCTCGTATCATCCCTTTTCTCTCTTTTGTACGAAAGAACAAGACAAACCGTTGGTACATGACGCGCCTCGTCGAACACTTCGTTCCTTCTTCTTCTTCTTTGTGGTATACAAGTCCATATATGTATATCATACATCTATAGGACAATACATTAATTTCAAAACGTCGTATTGATCTTGGTATATATTACTGTATATACCTAGAGGAGGTGGTCTCTTACACATAAATACTGTTACGTGTATAGTCGAGTAATACGGACGGTCGCGACAGGGACCTGAGTCCAGTAGGCGAAGCACGACACAAGAAGAAAGATGGAGAAACGGTTTCTGGGACACAGGAGCGATCAGAAACGGTCAGACAGTCTCCCGTTACACATAAAACGTTCTCTGCGCGTAATTAGCAATGAAACAAACATCGTTCCTGTTATTCACTAACTGGATAGTTATACCAGCTATTAAAGCCATCCAGACAGCCAGCCTCGCCTTGCTGATTTTGCATACAAAAATAGCCAAGACCGTACCTTCAAGGCTGTCGTTAGCTTCAGATTATTAGAAATCAAAAATCAGCCAATAGCCCAGTCTCCAGAACAAAAAAAGGCAGTGGCCTTAAAAAATTTAGAGCAATTTTTACTTTTGGATGAGAAAAGTATTTTGGGCCTGGGGATAGTTTGGAAAAAGGTATTGTGGGATAGGGACACTTTGGAAAAAAAGTGACGGACAGTGTGTGTGTGTGACGGAAACTTATCTCGAAATTTTGAAAGCTCCACTTACCTGGACACTGGACTACAAGTCTTGTATAAGTTTCCATAAAAGTTCCACAATGAAACAAAATAAGAAAATTAATTATTAAAGATGTCTGTGCCAATTAATTTCTTTTACGCTTGTGGCACGTTCCGAGTTTAACTGATCAACGTAACTTTACGGTTACGATCAGTTTTATTATCCTTTGTGGATCTACCTGTGGTCTGGTTTAATTAATCAACGATAGTCGTTCTTGATTCCCAGTCCAAACAACTCGATGCTTGCGTCTGAGACAGACAACAGCCACTGTGTACGATCTAAAAGAGAGCTGGACAGCCTACGCAGATACTTACCAAGCTTGTGTTCAGATTACCATTAAATTTTTGTCCAAGACATGGGTTTGTTGATATCCTGCTGTCATTTTACGAGAAATTTTTTTTCTGGGTATAGAAACAAACAAAAATCGTTTTCATCCCATACCGAATTAATGAGGTTTCGAAGAGGTTTGGAACAACGGGTATGGAGCAACTGTAGTGGGTGATCGTATGAACTCTGTGGAATATTTTATCCCGGCTTCTAGTTTTGAGTCGTTAAGTTGATCTCTTCGTGGCAGTTTTGTAGGTGGACCCCTAGACACTGGAAATGTATACCTATACCTGGACCTGGATCATTGGAGCTTCCTAAAGTTTGATTGGGTCGCGAGTTCACCCTGGGCCAAGATCACGTAGCCGTTAAATTTCTGATTTGTGAATACGAAATCACGACGTTTTCAATCCCCCTCGTTTTTCTTATCGGGGATTCTCTCCGTATTTGTTTTACGCCAGGATGGGAATAAGGCTCCCTCTTCTTGCAAATCTACAAAACGTGATTTACAACGCCTCCAGCTCTTTGGCTCTTTGGTTCTTTGTCCCACATCTCTAATCGCAGCATAAGCTCGACTAAAGTAGAACCGAGGAATCATTTCTCTCTCTCTCTCTCTCTCTCTTGTGGGCTTCGTGGTAGGTACACGTAATGAAGCGATCCTTGAGTTGGATATGGAAAAGTTGAAAGCACATTTTACATTTTTACATAAAAGAGTAGGGTAACAACAACTCCTGGTATGGCAGCGAGTCTCTTGTTCGTTCACTAGTAAAATAAAGTAAAACCCGTAGATCCGCATATACGTATTTACTACATACATACGAAACAGCAACGAAGGAAAAGTGTCGTTGGCATTAGAGGCAAGGATTCCGTACGCCGCCCGTTTTCGTGACAAGGCTTTGTGCGTGGAACAAGCTGCCCGCGTTCGTCGATTTCCCCGGGGGTTAAAGTTCAAGTGAATATTTTTCGTGCCTAGGTTTACAAAGAGGTAGGCAATGGAATAGATACCGTCATGATATTTGTCTAAAAATCTCTTCTGGTTATCTAAAAGACCCATTTATAGTTCAGTCGGGGTCACAATTATAGAAAAATATTCATTGATTTTACGGTTCTCATATAGAAAACTGTAGGTTCAGTTCATTTTTGATCCCTCAAAACACCGCGGGCTGACTCAAAAAATTCATTCTTCGGACCACCTGGGGGACTTGACATTTTTCCTACCCAATATAAATTGCACACACCACTTTTTAGTCGATTTTGGTTGTTTTTTTTTTTTTTTTTGAAAACCCCGTGCGTCAACGATACTCAATTTATTTATTTATTTTTCCATACTAAATATATGTTTCGAGCTAATCAATGCTGGCCCTTCTTCATTATTCAAAACACGTACGGGGCATGACACCATTAGTGGTTAAATTATCGTTAATATCCCTTGCATCCTAAATATACACCAAAGTATAATATTTTTCTTTAAAAGCAGCGTATTTTCATCAGTTTATTATTTAAACACGTAATCCTAGATTCTTATCTTTTCATTATATTCATGCATCGTATTTGGTAAAATATATAAAAATGACGCCTTTCATATTGTTCTTTTTTATTTTTCATGGCTATATCCAGATCTCTCAATCCCCTAAGACTCCCATCTATTTTTTCGCCCCCCAAATTGATTGCTTTTAGGGTTGTGTGGCCCGAAATTGCGAATAAAAAAACAAAACGTAAGGAATCGATGCTTTTTGCATTTAATACAGATTAAATTACTTGACGGTATTTGTGAATTTCATAAAATTCCATGCCTCTTGGAAAATGCGAAATTAATATTCTTGAAATTCCAAAATTTCACGAGCTTCATCGTGTCTCATAATTCGTTAACGAATCATTGAAATTTTCCCCGATCATTTCTCACAGAGTTAGTTGTAAGCAGAATAATATAAAAGAGGATTATTACTGTCGAGGTCTCATAATATGGTGTGAAAGCACGTGAAAATACAAAAAAAAAATAAATAAAAAATGGTATCGTTTGCAGGAGAATGTAACATAGTACCTCAATGTTTTATTCTTCTAAATTTAACAAATTGTCCTGTAGGATCAGTTATTCGGAGATAAGTGAACCGTTGAATTATTTTGTACCCGGTGATTGAACGTATGGTTGTATATTATCTTTTAAAAAGGTTACAAAAGCCCCAATTTCATAAAGCTAACAAAACTCTCTCTTCCCACGAGCAGTACAACAAAATATATCGTTGGAAAGATCAACAAGAAGTAGAAACTTGATTTTCTTTATGTACAAATTCTGCTCTGTTTCATCGTGTCAGACGTGTTCCAAGCTCTTCGACTACGTAGTTATCTTACTTCCGGCAATAAACGCGAAATTTTATATTTATACATAGATATATGTATATAATGTAGATCCCACAACCTATGCATTAACATTACGTCAGCTTTATGCACGAGTAGATCCTCCGAAAGTATAGTTATACATATATATATATATACATATGTACCTACGTAATGTAACGCTTAATTTTATCGTTTGAAAACACTCAAGAGTCACTTTTGCTATCTTGTTTGCTGTGCGGGTAATTCAAAAACCGCTCAGATTACAGAAACTTCTAGTTAATCCGGCTTGACGTATATATATATATATATATATATATATATATATATATATATATATATATATATATATATATATATATATATATATATATATATATATATATATATATATATATATATATATATATATATATATATACGTATACGTAGAAGATAAAAAATTATACTCGTAGTTTTGAATTACAAAATTCAGGACTCAGTTAAAAAATAAAAATAAAAAAAGGAATCAGAAGATGAAAAAAAAAAAAAACAAATCGAAAAACAAAATAAATAAATAAATAATACACTGAACAAAATTCCTACTTTGTGTCATTCCATTTTTAAAAACAAATACAAATACAGTTGGTAATTGAAAAAAAATATTCTTATAAAACAATCATGCCATTGTTAAACAGAACTAACGGTGAATTTCTACTATCCACTCTGGTTGGATCCCGTAGCTTGAAAAATAATTTTTTTTTTTCTTTCTTTTTTTCTTTTTTTTTCGTCGCTCTCCAGTTATGTGCTCTTTATAAATAACGACGCTTTTATTCCATAGCTGTATCACAAATGGCTCTTGGGCTCTTGGAAGTGGAATAGCACCTACGTATATTGATATTTACGAGAGAATACAAATAAATGTCTGGCACGTGGGGCAGCCGTTCACGATCTACCCTCTACACAGCCATTCGCATGTACACATACCTCGACAAAGGTCCAGGTGACGCCTGATCGGGTTTAACGAGACTGTTGCGGGTACTCGGTAACTCGTTGTTCGCCTTGTAATTAGTTCTAGAGTCTGTCTCCTCGTTGTCTCCCCGACCAGAGACCGTTAACCGAACAAAAAGGTCTAAGAGTCAAGCCAATATTTGTCATTCAGTCAGACTTTGCCCTGCCATTCTACGACCATTAGCCACATCGCGTTTACCGGAAAAGTACACAGAAACCGAGTTGATAGCTTCTTAACTACAGGTATGTATTTCCAATCGTAGAATCGTATATACCTTCGCAATACAACCGGTTAACAACACAAGGTTCGATGTTCTATCCAACTTAAGCTCAAATTGGCACCTTGCAAAGGTTATCGGTATATGCCGCCATTATAACCAAACAAACTGATAAAACTATTGCGGCACTGTTTATCCTTAGAGTACCAACCTAAAGTGCGTGTCAGCAAACGGTTAACAATCCGATACGAAGGAATCGTGTAGCTAGACCGATAAATGTCCTATAAGTGCTGGTTATTTATTATTAGTGATAACCAGAGCTTATACCTTGGCACCGCTTAGCGGGAGACTTTATTATTCCGTTCGTCACGGCACTGCAGAGCTTCCGCAAGCATTACGCCATGCGTAACGAAGCAAAACTCGGGTCCGGCAGTTGGCACAGTTTTCGATCGACCCTATCGCAATATGTACCTAAGTATGTATAGACTTGCCGAGATATAAATAAAGGAATTAATTTACATCTTAATCCTTTCGTTCGTATGTATGAACATGGAAAAGTGTGTTCAGAATTAGTTTCGTGAAAATTTCGATGGGTCAAATTTCAGATTGAAAAAGATATTATTTTTTTTTTGTTTTACTATACCACAAACTTAACTGGTTATATTTTTCGACGTTAGGCTCCGGACGCGTAAATCAATTAGCCGACGAGAAGTCGAGGAGTAAAATATCGAGGCAACCCGTTGGAATAAATTAATTTACGTAGCCGCGAGAAACGAGAATTAATGGGACGTCTTTCGAGGTCTGCTACGTCCGCCAACTCTCTGGCTTTTCTACATCGGGAGGAGGATACATTATAGTCGTCGTCGTCTACATCACCGGACTACTCCGTATAACACGTAAATCTAAACTGGTGACTCATGGACCCAAGAAACAAAACGAAACACGCTGTCAACTTACCGTTTCGTTGATCCCCGTCACATGGATAAAGACAATCGTTTCAGAGTTCTCGATTAAAGCGCGGAATCATCATTAAACTGTTACCCACTGTACTTAACTTCTTTAGCTTTAAAAACCACCTTTCAAACGTACCGTTCTCTTGCCTTCACGAAACTCGCCGATGCGATGTACACGGATATTTGCCTATCGCTGACCTGATTGTAGTGTAACGCATATACATACAAATCGCGTGTACACTCATCTAAGTTATTCCTCATTCGCGATTGTTTCGTAACCGATACTCACTTATAGCTTCGCAATTTCCTCTGTAATGGATCTCAAACCATCGGACTATTACTTCGAGATACGGCGACTTCGACAGGTGTCAATAGGTGATCAAATACTTGGAAATTTCTTCACCGAAAGCAGCGATCATGGAGGTCGATGCAGAATTCGCAGTACTCGTTTCATGGTGTGATTAATATTTAATATAGACCGTTTGATTGCCCCTGTATTACCGTTTGATTTTTATATTATGGGTTGGGTCAGGGCATTCATTATGCAGGTATACTGAAGCCACGTAGTTTACGCGTATGAAAGTTAGATGCACCACCATGGTGGCCACGAACACGACGATCATCTCCGTGTCCGGACTTTGAATACTAATTTAAATATTAAACCATGCAAAGCAAAATGTAAATAATAGTACAGTTACCAGGACGCATTAACATGAATGTATTCTGTTGGGTGAAACCGCGCAACGGCGCAGTCCGGTAACTGCAACAGTTTAATGCTCACTTCCGGCCGCGACGAAACGAATCAGTATTACCTATGTACAGTTGTGTTACTCCTCGGCGTTGCCGGCGCGGTTCTATACCACTTCTTAAACAATGAGTATCCACGATAGGTACAAGTACCGGTGAGAGTTTAACCAATATACACTGCCGTATACAGAGGCTTGTTATGTCTGCTGTCAATTTACGACCAAACAACTTCAAGCTACTGAATGATATACTAAATGATCATGGGAAAAGTGGTTAATTGATTTGTATCGGTCCGTTATCCATTTGATTGCGAATCGGGCCTACCACCATACATTTGTTCAATCACTCCTGATTCCCCATCGGCCACAGAAGGCAGATGACATGTGCTGTTTTCGTTTGATTTCCAATCATCCCGTCCTCCAATTTCAGGCACATAGTCTACACCCGCGCTATGAACACCGGCTTGTAACATCTGCGGTAATTGCCTGCCACCAAAGTTCAATCATAGGAATTATACCATTCCTAGTTCGCCCTCATCAGTCGGTGTATTACCAAATGACCATTACGCGAGTGTATATATCATGTATAGTCTGGACCATACTATTACTGCTACTTACCGGCCACGTCAGAGGATGCCTGGGTATTAACTGTACCAATGTAAACCAACCTAAACCCCACCTCTTGCTATCCGCATCTGAATTCGCGGGCCTGTGAAATTCCGCATCAAAGCTAATCAGGGCATTGCTAGCTTCGATACACCGATATTGTGTAAGTATAATAATAACCCAACACCTATCGTACCTCGACCCTTCATTACACCTACGAATGATTTCACGCGCTACTGTTTACACACCGGTGTACCCACACGCTTTCATATTTGCACACATTAGAATCGCCTCCTTGACAAAGAAGAAAACAAAAAAAAAAAAAAAAGAGGCTACCAAAAGGAGAGATAAAAGATAGAAAAGAGAAGAGAACTGATCTCGAGTGGAAACACAACCAATTCGAAACGATGCCCTGCCTTATCTGATCCTCCGGTTCAGCGCCGACTGACCAGTGTTTGCTGGCCGGCTAAACACGACGGTCGACGTCGCACCGAAAGGCGAGGTAATTAATCTTGGATTCGTGTACTGAGTCGGCAGACGTATACTATACTGCGTTTGTAGACCCTGCAGCGGCAATCCAATCTAGTAGAAGGCGGGGGCACGTCACGTTAATTAATCTAATGCACTATTGATATTATAATTAGTTAAAGCTTCAGGCGGTCAACTAACCGTGTGGGCGATGGCTTACAGAGTCAAGAATCAAGGATTGAAGAAAGAAAATCGAATGCATACTTTCACCTACGCTAAAGTCGAGCTGCACAATCAGATCTGTAGATTTTTCCATTCGATATTCTGCAAATTAATGAATATAGGTATATCTTCAAAGATCTAGCGGTACGTGAAAATACGTTTCGAAAATGATCATCTTACTTACAGTAAACTGATTATGATTTGATGTACAGATTTTATTTAGCTATGAAACTTTGACCGATGATTTTCAAAGTTCTTTGTCTGTTTCCTTAATAGATCTATATTTCTTTCAAGTAGTAGAGTATTTACTTATCATTCATTAATGATGAAGTCAGAAAACACTGTTTTGGAGTCGCAAAGTGATGATTCGAATAATCAATAGCAACTGTTTCGATTTTCCATACAATGGCAAATAGCTTACTGCTATACCGGACAATTTTGGGCTCCCGTAAAAGAGCGTCTCGTCGAAATAGGAAGAATAGTGGTCCGTGACAGCCCGGATTGTATCAATACTTCCGTTTACTACATCGGGGGTTGGTCTGCGTGCTTTTATCCTTTTATCCGGGTATTCTAGAGCCCTGAATCACCTCGATATTGGTATATAGTTTAGTGCTTACGACCTTCGTACACATCCGGCTTTATATATACCTACGTACACTATGGTTTATCAAAACACCGTATTATAGTCGCGTGTCTCGCGTGTCGCCTTTTGCGTGATACTTGAAACCCCTGGATATATAACACAACGTCAATCTTTTACTCTTCTTATGCCTGTCGATCAACGTGACGCGACGTTACGTGGCACGAAGCGTATCCAAGGCAAGACCTTTGGCCTCATATCACATGATGCTTCAAAGTCATGGGTCAAACGGTATATATGCAGAAACATAAAAATAATAATAAGAAATTCCGAGTAGCTATTATCTAGAATCTATTTCGGCACTGTCTTATTTCTTTTGATTCACTTTACCAACGACCGTTATGCTCATACCATCTTCCATACAGAACAAAAGAGGCTCACGTTACTCTAAGTGATTCATCACTACGTATCTCAACGACTATTCCGATGTTTATCGATGATCATTCACTCCTAAGTAGTTATGTACACACATCATTGCAGTGAAGGAAAGTTTATTGTAACTAATACCTATATACATGCACTCATTTTAGATTCGGAACTTGCATCTCATTTTGAACCTTGACTAAACCTACGTACCTCAAGCAGTAACTGCGAATTGTATGTACATACGTGAGAGAGGTGGATTTAAATATACTATCAGCTGTAATGGTTACTACCACAAAGATGTACAATATGTACATAATAGATCGATGGGGATCTTCACGTACCATACCTACAGTAGAGTGAGTTTTAATTAAGAGTTAGTTTATTGATGATTCTAGGCGAGAGTGCTTAGTTCAGACTAAACTTCAATGTGGTACCAATAAAGAGCTGTTCGACTACTCGGCAAGAGTCTTGAGTGTCTTTTGGATTTATGAGCGAAACCCTCATCACTGTTTTATATTTATTTGTAATCGTTGAGCGTTTTCATGAATGTTTTTTTGTGATTTGGGTGGGTATTTTAGCAACAGTATTTGATGGGTTTCGAGATATGCCAAGAGGGAAAGAGAGAGGACGAATCGCAGTGATACACACCCTGTTTATTCGATCTCACTTATACTGCTGGTTTGCAATGTTCCTGTTTAAAACCGTGCACGCCGATGGGGCTCAGGGAATGGGAGGACTGAATAAATCACAGTAGATCCTGCCGTAGATGTTGAAGCCAAATAAATATATCCGAGGATGTCGATACTCCTGCGTGGAACCCTTGAGAAATAGTTTGGTACCGTCCCTTGAGATTTATGTGAATCGTGGAATTTTATTCTTGTTTCGTGTTAAGAAATTATACGAATTTGCAGGGTATTGACTTTGACAAGTTCACAGATGATTCTCTGAACCAAAACGAAGAAGAAAATACTTCCTAATAATTTTGTATGAAGATTAAATCGCATACAAAGATCGACTTCTTCTTTCATACAAATTCGACACAATACCTGTCCAAGTACCTTCACACAAAAAACTGTTTTAACATCGCTTCTTATATGTCTCATTCACCTGCTGACTTAATTTAATGGTGGCCAATTTCTCGTGACCAGATGCTATGTTTCTATTGAGACGACAGATTCCCTTGTATAGATACACATCCGTATATATCTGTAATTGTACATGTAGAAATTACAGAGAACAGGGCAACTCGACTGACCCATTGAGTCAGTCCATTCAGAGGAATTATACAATACGTGTATGTGTACGTAAGGTCGATTTGGAAGCATTGTTGGCCCCATTGTGAAAGATCTATCGTAGGAATAAACTGAAAACGATAGGTTGTAGAATGTAACTGGTATGGTAGAACTATCGTGAGAAACGTATCAGGAAATTGAGGCTTGGATAGTGGGCGTCGAATTTACGCTTTGACTTATTCTCATCGGCTGAGTTACCGCAAGTTGCATGAGTGAGTTTGCGAAAATTGATATTAGACACTCGCTTTTACACTCAGCTACAGAGAAATATTTTCACACTTTAATCTAGTGTCTTTGTTAGTGATTGCTGATAGTGCAGGTTTAAAAATTCAGGGAATTATGATTCTGGACGAGTTAGGTGAAAATAAATATCTCACTTCGTCACTTTTAGCTGAACTATCTTTTGAGGTAACGAAAGACTCTGTACGAGGCACCTGAAATTTTAATGAAATTCCTTCCGTATCATACACAATTGTATCTCCTGTTACCTACAATAGTGTCTGTTAAGACACGTCCGTTACACTCTAGTAAATTCTGAGGTAAATTAATGGAATTTTGTGAAATGTTGAAATTTCGTCAACTTGGACAAGCCAACGTCGCGATAATGACGAGGAAAGTTTTATAAAATATCTTATTAATTCATTATTCGCGAATAAATTATCCCGATTTCTATTCAGCATCGTTATTTTTATATGTTGTACATAACCCTGAAAATCTAAGCAAGTAGAAAATTTCACAATGTCTAATATCTAATGACATGAAGTGAAAATATGTTTTAAATATTTTTTTTTTTTTTCTAATACTATATACGATCAGGGAATACCTAATTGATGTTGCGATGCACCTGCCACATCGTGTTACAATCTTACACACATACACGATCAATGTTGACGAAATGCAACGCGTCACGTATGTCACAACATAAGAAACGAGTGTTTTCCCAGCTGCAGTGTACTGCAATAACGATTATTGTCTTACATACCTTTGTGTGACAGAAATATATGAAAAATTATTATTTTTTTGTTTTTTCTTTGTTTCAGGTAAGAAAACCACGTTCAACTTAACTTAATGCTAAGAATTCTGATCCTTATAATGATATCAGGTGAGAATTCTTTATATTTGTTCTATTCTTATTGAAATCCCCCATCGCTTTAACTTCTGCAGTTGGAATAAAGTGCTGAAAATGATTCGGCAACTCGTTGTAGGTAGGTAGGTGTACATACCTACTGGTTTCACCTCTCGCAAAGACAAACGAAGAGAACTGGTGGGTGAGAAAGTGGCAAGGGGGAATAAAATTGACTTTGTCAAGCCGGTTGGTAGGTGCGGGGAGACCCACCTTGGCGCTAATAGCTTTAACGGGGACTAAATTAGGGAAGTTGAACGTAGATAAGGACGTTAGTCGCTCGGAGCGCTTGAAACTGGGTAAAGTCAGGCTTAAGCATGCGTACCTACCTACGTAGATACCAAATACTCGTGAATTCCGTACGTTCGGATTAATCGCTCTATCAACCTGCCTCGTGCTATCTATTTCAACAATTTACTCTACAGCAACAGCTAGGAAACTTTAGTCTACGTTAGCTAGCACTTTTTACGCTTTATCAACCAATCACAAGATAATCAAAACGCCTTTTTTCTTCCTGAAATTTATCCCCAAATAGTAACAGACTATACCGCCACGTCGACCCGGCTGGTCAATCGCTTGTAGAATAGGATAGGATAGGATAGGAAAGTAAAGGAAAGTAAAGGAAAGAAAAGGAAAGGGAACCAACCCTTTATTTATTGCACGATTCCAGGGTATAGGGTCTCAGAGGAAAAAAAAAAAAAAATACTCTAACAACAGATAAATATACGGTGGGATATACTTCGATCGAGATTTCCGGGGAGAGAAACTTTGGCCGCTTATCGACACCCGGAGATTCTCACGTTAATTGCTTCCCACACGAAACCACGTCTATGTACGTATATAAATATAAACGAAAATTGGTCGAACTCTGACTGTGTTATTTATTCGTATTGATTTTTGATTAAATAACAAACAATTTGTGACAGAGCTCTGGATAAAAATTTTAAATAAAAACCACCGATGGGGTATTACATTGAATTATTAGATCGAACTCGATAGGCAAAATGATATAAATGAGAGAGAAAAATTTAACAATCGTTACGAAACGAGGGAAAATGAAATTAACAAAAATAGAAAACTGTGATTCTCAGAAGATCGCGATCTAGGCGTTGAAAGGAATATTTCCGGTCGGAAATCGTACATACATTTACATGAACCTCGTTAGCAGATCACCCCGTAGTTCAGAGACCAAGAACCCAGCATAAAGTTGGAGTAGAGGGAAAGAGAGAACTTAATGTCTATATAAGTACCGACCGCGAACCCGGAGGAGGCCCCGGTTAACCACCTTGCTCACCGATGTTCCCACAACAAATTGATACACGTTCAATTCTCCTCATGGCTAACTACTTAATACCCGAGTCACACTTCCCCAGCGATCCTCTCGGTGACTCAGTTAATAAATTTCAATTTTTCACAAAATTTCATCTACAAATTCGTTTTTCGAATACTTCGTTCTCTCTAATGAACAGAAGTTTCTTTGACCTCAAGACGCTAAACGGAAGCTCCATTCTCCTACCTTCAATCAAAAATTGACTAAAAAAATTCACTTCCAAAAAGCGACTAGTATTTTTTTTTTTTTTTTTTTTTGAGCTTTGTTATATGTTTTGAGGTCACCCTGTGAATATAAACATACTTATACTTATACCCTCGCATTATACGTGCATATTTATCTTGCGGACCCGGTCGGACTAGGCGGAGCTAATTGTTAGGGTTATCTCGTCGTTAATAATAAATAGCGTCGACCACCGCGGTAGAAATGGTAGGCGTAGTGCTAGCGGTGAGATTGAACCGCGCGCGAAACCCGGTGGCAAAGGTAATACAGGTAATAGCTAACGGATAGTGGGTAGGCTTGGTGCTGTAGAGTTGTGGACCGTGGCGGCTGGCAGAGTTCTTCGGTTGGTTAAGAGTCGGTCGTGACGACGGGCGATTGCCTTTGGCAAAGTAAGATACAGCCGGTAAACCTTCGTGCGATATTCTGCACATATATACATTTATATACTAAGATAGGAAGGGTGAGTTAACGGTCTCTGTACAAGGCCTAGAATTTCATTGATAACCCCGCATGCGGCTTAAAGTGGTTAAATTAGAATCCGGGCAGGAAAATTAGCTTAGAAATAGCGAATCAGCCTAGCCTGACGGCTTCCGTGACCGTTTTTCGCACCTCGATTCGTATAATTTATTTATAGAAGACGAAGAAGAACTGGGACAGGGTAGATACCTTTTGGGTATTAATTCTATTCCGAGTTACGAAACTTTATTCTCCACATCCAAACATCGATTTAAATTAAACTACTAATACCTAGCCGACACTTTACCGGTTAAACTATATGCGTTACAATGTTCAATCAAAAGTTCTATGCTAATGTATAAATCCCTTGTAATCACGTTATACTTGGCAAAGTAAATAGCTATAGTTTTACCGTGGATGAGATTCACAGATTTAACTTCAGTTTGATGATAACTTGAGACTTCAAAAGCAGACTCTTTCATCAAACGGACTTAATTCTATACGAAAATCTGTTTCTGCTTCGTCTAAAGCGTACCTACCGAGTTGTTGTGGACCCGAAATTCTTAGCACGATGTAAGAAGTAAAGAAGCTTTTGAGACGCTAATGATCTTAAATGAAAACACACTGTATAAGAGATGTATTTCTATTCTACATTTAACATAGCAGAACTTAGGGAGAAAAAAAATTTTACCTTTTTGCATAAGCAGCAGCATAACCACAAAAGCTCGGTTTTTCACTCATTCGAATCGTTCGGTATATAACGCTCATAAATTTACCTCAGACTAAACTAAAGTATGATATTGAAATTAATGAATGAATTAATTTAAACAACTTTGAATTGATTTTCGTTATTATTTCTCATACCGAATTATGCATGAATTAAGATCAGAGGTGAGTCAAACTCATGTACTTCATTGATGAAACATATATACATATATCGCCATAAGCAGCGTGTGTTTTAACTGTAAAATATCTAATATAATTTTTATGACTGCGAGATTAATAACCGATAGTCTATGAACTAGGGCAAGTGAGACTAGAAACTGGGCCAATATAATCAACGGAGATTTCAAATATGAGAATCAATCTTTGATCTCCATAATTATACTAATTATACGAACGAGCGTTGAGAAACGTGGCTAAAATGTACAGTGATATTACTTATTAATAATTCCAAGAAGGAATTATCCAACGCTTGTATATGCAATCACCTAACCTTGACTCGCATCAATTTTTTTCTTAAATGTCAATCACTCAGCTACGAGCTTATTCACCTCTATTAAAGTTGACCTTTGAACGCGACGTGTATACACGATATGGTGTTAAAAATATATACATATCTACTCAGATCTTCGCTTCGTAAGTGTAAATTCATCTTATTTTATACCTATATACCTGTACATTATGGTATAAACGTTATATACCTAACCTGGTCTCGTCGTCTACCGACTTTTATGACAAACGTAGCACACGTGTGCTGATCCCTTTTTATGTAGCAAAAACCGTATTAAACCACTCCGTCGAAAGTTGCTTCAATCCCAGAATACAGAGAAGATAGAAAAATTGGACGTTCAATATCGCCTTTGGGTTATTATGTATATAAAATGAATATATACTATGAAGACCCCACTGATTGTACAAAATAATTGATCAATTATCTTCAACTCGTTAAAGACAAGAAGCTTCAAATCACTTTTCTGCTTCAGAGTGTATAAAATGAGGTTTTATCGTACATATTAAACCCATTTCTATTATAATTATATTCATTGACGAAGTGGTTGACGCTGATCACTTTCCATATCGGTAGTGAACTCTTCTGGATCACCTTGATCCTATTCCATAGTCGGTTAATTTGTACGAACAAAATTACCAAAGGATATTGTTTCCGATTATATACGTACACGTTGACCGGAGACTGGAGAATCTACTTTCTAAATTTATTCATCCTCAAGTATCGCATCAGTATGGAGAAACTAGATAACAAAGACTGTCTTATGCTTGCTTGCTGCTTCTATCTGGCATTATGCCACGTAACAATTGTCTGTACAGTTCACTTGCGCTCAAGTTCATTACCTGCAGGCAATTGCAAGCACCTGTCTACCTGTCTCTATGTCCACGTCTGTTCTCAGCGCCAATTGAAAAGAGAGAATAGTGGTGAACCCATAATTAGGAGAATAACAAAGTTTTATAAATAAAATTGAGAAACTAATAAGGAGAGAAGGCACTGTAGTGGAAGGCCAATGAATTACTGAAAGTATTTGTATGTGTCTGGAGTTCTGAGTGGTCAGAGAATATTTTTTTCATTCGATAATCCACGGACATAATTCAATACGTTTAAATTGGTTTCAATTAGCGCGCACGTGCAGCAGCAGATGTAACGGAACGTTTCAAACCATTCGCAATAAGCGGATCGAACGGATTGAGGTGAAATTTAAATATCTTTTCTTTTTTTTTTTGTTTTTGGATCGAAGCTATTAATTTTTTGTATTCTGTAATATGAATGGTGTGTGGGCGGGATATTTTAACGATTAAAGTCACGATTGTATTAAAGTTTTAAATTTAATAATGCGAAAGAGATGATGTCGTTTTAAACAATCTCAAAGCTATTTGGAAATTACGTATTTTGAATTCGTAAATGCTCATGGGATTTTCTGATATCATGAATATTTGAAAAAGGTAAAACAAAAAATTGAAAAACTCAATCCTGTCTAGCCATTGCGAGGATAGGAGTGAGGTAGCTGACGGTATCAAAGCCGATTTTTCCCTTCCCAGTATCGCAATGCTATACAGAATTCCGCGACTCTCTGTTCGTTGGTTCATAAATAAACATGAACGTAGAACCGGCATACACGTAATCTGTCGACGCCTTCTCTCTATGCGCAGGGTTCTCTGCCTTGCTTGGCTATTGACGGAACCGAGGATTAGACCTAAGCCTTAAGGGAGTTGAATCTAGGAAGATAAGTTTTTTTTTCTTTCTTATATGTACGTAATTTTTTTTTGTTTTTTTTTTTTCTTTTCTTTCTATTTTATTTTCGGTTCATATCAATTTTCCAGCCGACGAAATCCGCTCGTACCCGTGCTTCACCTTCTTCATTGAATTAGTCCGCTGTTCAACGAGAAAATTAATACGAAAGGGAGATGCTAAAAATACGTAGGAACAAAGTTTTAGACTCTCAAATATCCACCTAAATTATGCCAAAGTAAAATTGGATACAGTAATATGTAGGTACCTAACCGTAAAATGGGTTTGTTATACGCGCTTTTCAAATCAACGGATATTTCTCCGTAAGCCTGAAGAAATTTACTCAGCTTATACCGGAATGTATACGGTATACGTTCTAAAGAAATTCCAATTTCCTAACTCATGTCTTAAGAAGTCAAATAAACGTATACCTGCCCATTATGATGGTATGAAGACTTTTTATAGAATGAAAATCTCTGACGTCGTAACTTCATGACGGTACTTCCGATTTCCGGAAGATCTATCCTTTCGAGGTATCAACGGAAAGCTCTGAACTTGTCAGGTATCGTAATGTGAGGTTATGAAGAACGAGAGACATTTATTTTATTCGAAAAATTCATACATCGCCATTTACTGTGAGGTAATAAAATTTATGTATGGGATTAAAGTGAACGTAGTATGATCTATAAGCCATATCTAATGCATGTTTATAGGATTTCGTAACTGTCATTAGTTGATAAGTTGCAGAAGAAAAGTTCTTAGATACGAAATGATTCGTAACGGTACTTCTCGTTCCACTTCTGGTTGATTGGAGGTGTCGCCATTCTTCGCAGTAACTCGTTACCTCGATGCTTAAATCTCTGGGCATAAATTTGCCGTGCATAAACTTTGTCATTAAACTCAAGATCAAAGTAGAAATAACTGCGGTTTATTTACTTACAAATGAGATTGTCAGTACCAATCGGAGCTAAGTTAATCAAGATATATAAACGTATAATAAAATGACACACAAAGTTCTTACACCTATTTAGTTATAGTTGGATAATAATCCTGAATTTATACACTTGAAAATATTTATAAGATTTATGTTAATGGCATATGTCGTCGTAGGTATATTCCAACAAGTATACACACACACACGCACACTTTTATGATCGTTGTATTTATCATAACGAAATACGGGAATGAATGTCTCACCGATATAAAAAAAAAAATATTGGTAACGGTTGAAATGGATTCTATCCTCACCTACGGGATTTAAGAGAAATTATTGACGCGTGAAAGACGTAACGATTGATTGAAGAATCGCGTTCTCTGATATTTCAATAATTGGAATAACTTCAAAGCTGGATTTTCTGAATACCTCTTACCTCTCTCTCTCTTCCTTTCTCGGAAAAAAGACAAATCTGGGAAGCCATACAGCAGTAGCATAGCACGCGCCTCTAATGTTATTAAAGAAGCTCCTACACAATAGGACTAGAGATTATCGGTTTTTTTTTTTTCGCTTTTTTTTTCACGCACGAATAACGACGTCCTACTCTTAACTTGAATTGAATGATCAGAAATGAACGGGAATAAAGAAAGAGGATAAAGCTGACATTAGTATTAGGAACCGATAGAAAAATTTTTAAGTTACGACCTAGATGGGTTAAATTTGCAACGATTAAACCGCGGACCACGATCCTTACGAACCGTGGGATATAAGTACTTGGGTCTCTTATCCTGGCGAATGGCCATTTCTCAATTGTATCTGTTAACGGCGTTGCGTGCCAAAAATGAAATCGTCTGAACTCTTCTCCTCGCTGTCTCCACCTCCACCTCCACCTCCACCTCCACCTTCACCTTCACCTCTACCTCCGGCGTTACAGTTCCGCCATTGGGGAATAACCGTAGGCTCATCTTCGGCGGAAGTACCCGTTCCAAAGACTGTCTCCAGGGCCGTAACGATTATTTTAAAGATCTCGACGAGCGGGGAATACAAAGTGGATTCTTACGTAAATGCAGACTTCCTTCCACCCAGCGGCTAAGGGCTGCCCACTTTCCTCTTCGACTCCCTTCAAGCCAGTCATCCAACCTCCCATATTGCCTTCTTTGCCATTCCGACGCCAAGAGTCGAAACAAACCAGCTGGCAACGTCTGCAGGATCTTCATATTCATCGTCGGATATAAATGTGTGGAAATCCGAGACGAGACGTACCTATCTACCTAATAGACAAAGAAAAAGAAAAAAACAAGAAGAAGGAGAAGGAGAAGAAATAAACTAAAGACGCATGAGGCAAGAAAAGACTCTCGACATACGGACACACCTCGCTAAACGGGGCACGTCCTTTATGCAAAACGTTCTGCGAGGATCCCCCGAGATTCGTAAACTCGGCAAGTGTTTCCTACGTAGAGAGGAACTGAGTGCGTTTGTCGTTTGACCTTTCCCTCGCGGGACTATTTCGGATGGAAGTTATCAGCCGGAGGGAACGCTCGTATATGGCAGAGGGCATCGGAGGGTATCGGAGGGTGACACGCGGTGAGGATGAAAGCGCCGAGGGGATGGAAGTTTAGTTACTACCCTAAAACAGTTGACATTGCTAGAGAGCCTGTGCAGATTAACAAGCCGGTGAGGTGGTGTAAAGGGGGGCCAGGAACTACGGGCTGTGGGTGAGAGGATCAGGCGGTTTCGTTGCCCCTGGTTACGGCAGCCATTAATTACCCGAAATGTTTCAATCCGATTGAACGGGACTTTTGCTAACTCTGTTTGAACATTTTTTTTTCTCTTCTTTTTTTTTTTTTTGTTTATTGCTTTTTGCTTTTTGCTTTCACCGTTCGACACTCACACCTATCAAAAGCGGTGAACCTCTCACCATTCTTATTATACATATTCAGATATTATATACACAACTTCTTCAGCGTTGGCCCAAATTGTCCAACACTTTGTCATTACAGCTGAAATTGCTTTAGACTAAATTCTAGTTTACTAAGGTCTCTTTTCCGTTCCTTTCCTTCAAATTCCGCATCGTACGTAATCAGTTTCATGACGATTCACGTGCCCCTTTATTATCCACATTAACTACGTTTACAATTTCCATTAAACAGGTCGAATGTGGCTTGATATAACTGGCAACAGTTTCAAAGCTTTGATTATATCGTATTTTGTCTCGTTTACGTCGAGTATAAACTCGAGACCAAAAACGACTTGGGTTATTCGTCAGTTCCTATACGGTAATTGAATTGAGATCTTATAACTGCTTGCTAAAGTTGTTGGTTTCTCTATACATTTATAAGATTTCCTATTAACGTTGTTGATTAGTCGTTTGAAAATGTATGAAACAAAATTGATATAATCCGTTTTGTGGTATCCATATTATATCAACAAGCATGATATATCTTCATCTGAGGTTATAGGTTGATCGAATAGTTTCTGAACAGTAAGACTCTTCATCGGCGATAGGTACATACACGTAAGTTATTCTAATTGTAAGATATTTTCTATTTACATACTTTGAGGTAGAGAAAAGCATCAAGCTGATAGCGGAGCTCGTTAGTTATCGTAAAAATTTGTCTTGATCACGCGATATTGTAGACGGAAACGCGTGATTTGAAAGGAATAAATTATCAGTAATAATTAGCCGTGCTCTAGAAACATTTCCGTTCGTAAACCAACCGTTCTGCTACAGTTACACGAAAGGCTACCCGCATCCGGCTCAAACTTGCCCCAATTTCAAAGCCCGTCTTATTAGCGACACGCACGTGCCTATATAGGAAGAGGAGGGAGACTCGTAAGAGCTATCAACAACCACAAATCACGACAAGTATGTTGGCTTTTTTACGCACTAATGAAGTTTCTCTAATCTAAAATCAAAGTTACGGTTTTGGTTGAAGGGCTGTTCATTTTCCATCTTTAATGAATTTGAAAATAACAGATTTTACATCGTATACGACTACTTAATGTAGAAATCACTATTTGCACATGCCACCGCGATTGAGGTCGTATTCTCTCTATGCCTCTAAAGGCGAAGGGTGCCGATGGAATGAAACAACAAGGGTAGTTCGGAAACATTTCAGTTTTGGAGTAGTAGCGGAATCGTAGCGTTGGCGTCCAAATGACCATGGCACGGGCTGCCGGTATGCTGCATTCAACCGGATTATAGCGTAGATCCAACGCAGAGGAATCCCCGCCGGGTGCCATTACCCCTGGTTCTGAACCCGGGAGGGTCTTGGTGAGAGGAGGAGGATAGGCTCTTTGCTTTGAGCCAAGATAAGAATAGGAACCCATTTCTTTTTTTTTTTTTTTCTTTTCCTACCGCCTAGGTACCGGCTAGACACGATATCTTAGAATAGCAAGGAAAAAACAAGCCACTACAATGCCTGATCTTGAGTGTTCTCGACCCTCGATCCCAGACGGGAGAAACCATCAGACGTTTAAGTTATGCACGGAATTGGTTTTTTTTTTCTTCTTTCTGTTGTTCGTTTTTTTTTTTTTTTTTTTTTTCTACTACACAATTTGTTGGATGTTAATTCTTCAAGAAATTTTGTACATGTTTACGATAAGATCATTTCACTGAACATGAACCACTGCCAATTCTGTGGAATCTATTTTTGATCATCGTTGAAAAATATGAGCACATGTGTCCGGGAGTGTTGTGAAATATTCTTAGGTACGTAGGTTTGGCTTAGCTACACACCCCGTCGTTATATACATAAGAAAGATGTTTTTCTCTGATAATATTTCTTGACATTTATGTTCGCTTAGCTGATACCCAGCTGGTCTTCGTCTAACTTTTCGTCGACGTTTCACGACGCCATGTCATGCCATGCCATGCCGCACGTAGGTAATTTTCTCTTCCCTTAAATGGGCGTGTGCTTTAGTTCACATATCATTTTCAAAAGACGTGAGATGAACTGGTAGCTACTATTAGCTCATAAATTGATGGATCTCAGTAGCCTCAACACTGCAAAACCCCCTTACAGGACTCACCCTTTAATAATTCTCAAACCTTAGCTGAGTCCTGCTGCAGTTTCAAGCGAAAAGACACGCCTTCACGTAAATATATACCTGCTTCTTCTCCTCCGTCTATATGATGATGCATTCTCTTCACCTTATTTACGCAAACCTTCACCGTGTTACACGCGCATTATTTTTACGATCGTTTTTATCCGTCCTTACAACGAAGATCAGCCAAGCTCTATCTTATCGTTAACCTTTTCAAGTTCGCCCTTGGCACGTAAGTATAAAGGCAGGCTACGTGCGAGCCTTGCAATTTTACGGGTGCCTTATTGTGTGCAAAATACTGCCTGTATAGGCCTCCTATTTGTTTGGAAAACCATCACCATCATCACCATCTACACTACAAAACGTCTTTTCAATCGGTATTATCATCTGCAGAGTATATTTGAATGAGTAAATTCTTTGAACAATCATTTTGATTCTTTTGACACCAGATTTGTAATTTATTTTAACTGATTATTTAGCTAAGAAAATAAGCCGAGATTTTTTACGGGTTTGGTGATGGTTAGATGTAAAATATCTAAACTTAAATGAAAAACGGATCGTCAGAGTTTAATTAAATATGTTGGGGAAGGGTAATGAATCATAATTAAGGACTAATCAGACGTTCGCTGATGTGACACTTTACTGTATAATTTCAACGCTCGAACTTGTTCCTCTTCCTGTTTAACGTATTTACCAACTCAGGTTGCCCCTGTACTTACCTACTTTCCCGGAGTTATTATATAGATATGGGAAAATCATCCAGCCAGTTGAGCCCACGGCGAATGTTCAAACTTTCTCATCCGAGGTGATTAGCTTGCCAGTTTACTGAATTATCGTGTTACTAATTTCACAACCAATTTCAGGAGTATCTGCTAAGCGAATATCGCATAACAGTGAAATACGTGCATATACACCGAGAGAAAAAAAAAAATAAATAGAAAATAACAGATTGTATTTCCCTCATTCCATTTCACGATACTCACGATGAGTTTTTATCAACAGCAGTCGACTTGAGTAAAAAAGAGCAGAACTATTTGCCTAAAGGATCTTCTTCTTCCTCGGTCTCCGATAACCATGATTGCATATTTAAAGTCTTTGGCAGTTTGTTTAGTGATTTTGTACGACCTGACGATTAGGACAAGTAGTGAATCACAAATTGAACTATTACACCAATTTTGTGCCATCAAATAGTCGTCCGTAGTCTTACTTCTGGTTTGAGAAACTTCGAGAAATCCTGAACATCGTAAACACATAGTTTGAATAACAAATATTCCAGAAATTCCTTAACACTGCGAGGAATCAGGAGGAGGAGTCAAGTTCCTGCCTCTGGTGACATCCGACAAAGCAGTTATCTGTCATCTTGAGATAAGGTAATCACTTTCAACTCGGTAAATATTTGCAGATAACTTTCCCGGTTATCACAGTGAAATAGAGTGACGCATACTGTCATCGTTACACAGAGATCCCGTTGCATCTAACCTTTCCAAATTTTGATTTTCGGAAATTAATACAAGTATCAAAATTAATGGACAATTTTAACTGCTAGGATCATATGATGTGGATACGCGTTAAATGCAAAAGGACTCTTCACTACTGCGCGTACCTCCTCGTATATGAATATAGTCGTCAAAAAGGTGGGACTTTGGGTGGCAGGAAGTAGACAGTGGACTTTACGAATTATCCCACGGAATTTCGGCCTCTCGTTCATGGCAAAGTCCTTTCTACTCGAAGACCCACCATAAAATTCAGGCTATCCGCACAGCGGTTAACTCCTGACGAGCAGACCATTCGACCATCCGACCGGTAGGTGAAACTATAAATGGAACACACCGCCGTTAAGGAGTCTCCCGGGCAAAGAGGTCCACCCGAGACTCTTGCGGTTCTACAAACTACGGGACGCGAACTGCTGCTAACGAGACAATTTTCGTCGTGCAACGTCGGAGAACGCTCAAGTGAAGAATTTTTCTAGTTGGACGTACGTGCTCACCTGGGAGTTCCCGATGAGGAGGTTCTCCACGAGGAAGATGCGGGAGTCGACGTTATACGTGGCCTGTAACAGTGAAATGACCCGCCAGACACCCATCACCCACACTACAGGCGTACACGCCTCCTTCGCCCAAGTATGTCTCTTCCTCTTCGACGTTTCCTCTTTCATAGATAAGAGGTACTGAGCTTCGTGTTCAACGCTATCCAGCTTCTACCCTTGTCTGAGATCGGCCCTCACGCACGTGCCTGTGCAACTGGTGAAATTTTTTCCAATGTTTCAGGGCGAAACTTGAACAAGAAGAAAATAAAGGCTGTTGAGATTGACGCTGTTTGGTCGCTGGTACGAATTGTACAGATTTCAAACTCCGATTACCCGCTAGTAGTGATTGCAATTCCAGTGGCGGTTACGCTCCAGGAAATATGACAACTTTTGAAATTACTCCGGCAGGATCGCGTGGGAATTTGACAAAATTTCATCTCGTTCGAATCGCTACCCACCGTGGGAGTCCTTCGCTTACGCCCCCATTTTCTCTTGCCACCCGCAGATTCCACGAACAATGGGACGTTTCAGGTATTACAGATGTTACAGATATTATTTGTGCGGCATACCCCGCGGTCTTTACTTCCTTCCCTCGTCCCGTTCACTCACTGTCGACGGATTGGATCCTAGGGTGAAAGGAAGTTATCAGTTTTCTCGAACTGGAAAAACGATTCTCTTCAACATATAAATCGTCGAACTGTTTATTGTCTCTTACTCATCAGACGTAAACTGCTTTTCTGCACAATCAATTGATGGTAATAACATTTCCTTTCATTGGTTTTAAATAGGGTGAACTTTTTCCAAGATGTGATTGATTTAATGAGCAGATAACTTTTCATTGCCGATTTGAATATGTGATATGAGATTTGTACAGGTAAGTTCTTCTTAAGATTAATTCATATTTTTTAATCCGAAGAGAGGGGTTTGTCAATCTTTTGATTTCACAATCAGTATGACTTGAAAATTTTGAAAGCGTATCATCCTGTCCATTACATGCCTCAATCCATCGGATTAACGGATAAAAATAACGAGAAACCGATAATAGGTGATCAACATCAAAGGATTTCATTTTTGTCCTACACCCACACGAATACTTGGACATTGGAGATTACTCAACTCTCCTCACCACCTAAAGACTCATTCTTTGTTATAATAGATTTCTGTCTGCACCCCCGCCATATCCGTTCTGCCTTACCATCTAGTGGTGACTGATTGCTAGTGCCACACGTAATGCCCACGTAATGATCGAGCTCACGTAATAATCAACACGCTTCCGGAGGAATAATGGGGCTTCGGACCTTCCTAAACCTCTAACGGCCCTTTAGCGTCTGACTGTGGCCTCCTTTATGGCACATTTCTCGACCACGATCATATCGAACAACGAGGTGTGCAATACGCACCAGGATCGTGACGCGATTAGTACCATATACCACTTCAATTCGGTACTTCATGGGGGAGCCGAAATTTTACTTCCGTTGGGACTCGACTACCTGGAATAAATTGTCATTGGCCTATTATACAACGTTATTCAAAAGTACGGTATTCCTATACTGGAAGTAAAACCTTGTTCAATTTTGTAGTAAAAAAAAAAAAAATAAAAAAAAAACATCGTTTATGAAACCTTTGAAATGAAGAGCGTTTGATGATCAAGCCAAGTCGATGAATAAATTTGTGCTCGTTGAAGAGATGTGGGAAAAGTAAACGGCACTCGTGGAATGAAAATCTATGGCGGTACAATGCTTGCTTTGATACAGTCTAACCTACGTACCCAACGTTTCTGACGGGAAATGGCATTTTGTTTCGAGGTGCTACGGTTAATTACCTGACTTCATTTGATGTAAACGTAATTAACGGTCCGTGAATGTGGTTCGCTCAGTAGCGCGAGTTCTGCAATTAACCTCTTCTCTCCTCGGTTCTCTGGCCGTCACCTAAGCCACACTTACCTCACCAATACACCTCCTCAAGTGTCAAGAGACTCGGGTGGAGCAACAGCTTGCAAATTACTCCATTTGCAAATTATATTCGCTAGATGAGCAGCAGAAGTAAATCAATGGCTATTATATCAATGCTTCTTAAATATATCGAAATGATTACTGCAAAGTACAGTATTCCACGTTGTTGAGTTTTTCCAAAATTATATCACCAGTTTAATATTTTTCAAACGGTTTATCGTTCGATTACGGAAGAGTCTCCAGCGATAGAACATCCTCTGATTAAGTGAGGGTCAATTCGATTTGGCACGAAATTTATCGTAAATGGAACACGACTCTGGCCGCACCCCAAACCCCGTTTTTTTATTTTTAGGATTAGATCACTCTACTGTTTTGTACGTCTATACAATTTTACACAAAATTGGTATATCGACGTGAACAAAACGGAATTATTTTCGTACCTGATTGTATGTTTGATTAAATTAATATTCGGCGCTAATCCCCCGAATCAATCCCGTTCGGGACAGTAAATCATGAAACAATCTCCTCTCTCAATCATGATCAGGCTTGTACATTGTCAAGTCTCGGACCTTGAACACCAGTACAATTCAGTATGTCAGTGATGTATCCAACCGAGATGAACGGATAAGAAAAAAAGTGAAATGTATTATCCATACATACCTAAAAGTATCATACAGACGTAAGTGTTCACCAATAATGTTGGTATCTGTTATTTACAGACATCTTGTATCTATACGCAGATAATTTTCAGGTTAGTTCGAAGTTCGGTAGACATAGTTCCAACATACGGCATGATAATGTGTATATAATAATAGAAGCTCGAATAATGGCTCGTGAAGTATGTAGGTAGACCGTAAATACCCTCCTCTATGCATGCAAACTTTGTTATTGTTTGTGGGGCAGTAGTCACAACCATAAAGTTACCAATTAGCAATATCGTTATGATAATTGTTTTTTCGCACACACTTGAGTTAATTATTCGGAGCCGTTACGTTATGTGGAAAAAATTCATCTAAGCGCTCTACCGCTCTCGTATATCTCGGGTTAGACATACTTAGGTACATTTAGACACGGTATCTAGTTCACAGCTTAACAACGCTTCCAGTTCTACGCATATACCTCGCTTTGCCCATTATCTTAATAAGCAACATGAGAAATAATTAGGCTTGTATAGTGTCGGTCTTCGAGCACTTATATCTATTTCTCTTTTTTCTTCTCTTTTCTATCTCTCTCTGGCTCCTGATCTTCTATATGTTTGAAGACGTGGTTATAGTGAAAAATGTGTAGGTATCACTTGCTGCAACAACTACGAATCGGGAATAATGAAGTGAATGGATCAGATAAGAACGTTTTGTTAAAAGTTTTAAATACCTAATTGTATCGCCTCGGCAGTAACGCTACTCCAACCACTCGTCTTAATTAACTTGCGGCAACAGTTTAATTGCAGTCATTGTTTATATTCCTTTACTCCCACGAGATGGGGAAAATGGGGAAATGGGAAGTCCGCCAGCATCGCTTTACGGTCCATGCGGTACCAGACTATTTATCCAGCTTACGTTAGACGCATCGCGACCGTTAAGCTCTCGACTTAGGTACTTTCTCTGAATAAAGATTATAATTGTCGGATTTGAATTAGAGTTTATTCAAATCGTGATCATATTTATTTTCGTTTCATATTTTAATTTCTCACATCTTCCTCCATGCACGGAGAATATATTATTGAATATAAGTAGTTACGCGTATCTTGTTAATTTTATCGATTTAAAAAACCTTCAGATAACCATTTAGAGTTATTTTCGTAATTAATTACGTCTCATTAAAATTAACAAACCAAGTCACGTATCTGCATCTGTACAAACTAGTCGACATATAGTCAATCACATTAGTTTGTTTAGAGTCTAAATGTGAAATTCGTGATTATTTGCTTCACGCTGTTGGGTCTGTTTGCTTTTAGAATATCGCACTTGTGTAACTAGGACAGTAGGTAAGAGTAACTGAAAATTACAAGCTCGAGAATGCAGTCAGCACTCGCAATGCAGCAAATTCAGTACTGTGCGAAGGACGTAATAGTCCTAAATGGTATATATATCTGCACATTTAATAGCCTGAATAATTCAACGTATTATCTATTACATATTAAACACGTCGAGATTCAGTCTCTCTGCAGTTATCTTGACAACGTAGAATACAAAATCAGGAAACCGGTTGACCTGTGGGCCAACCCAAAAACTTCCCGCTGTGTTAAATACGTTACAATTAATTGATACTATTGTGTGTATAATAAATTAAAGAAGGTTATAAGTATAATTAGTTTTGCGTATACAAATCTTTTTTTCTTCAATTTCTATTCTTCGAATAACTTTGAAACTACTCGACCGATCGATTCCAAAATCTAATCAGATCTAAGTCTTGATGAACCCTTTCGATCGCCGCAAGAATCATTCAAATCGGTTTATTCGTTCCAAAGGTATCGTACGACAAAAAGAGAAATTTTTGTCGTGCAATATCTTTTAAACCAATCGTTCGATTTTGATGAATCTTGCGGCGATCGAAAGGGCTATCCAAGACCTAAGTCTGATTAAGTTTTGAAACGGTTTAGGAGTTATGCGCTAAAAACATGAAAAAAAAATTGTTTTTCAATCTTCATTTCTCAAATAACTTTGAAACTACTCGACCGATCGACTCCAAAATCTAATCAGATCTAAGTCTTGATAAAGCCTTTCGATCGCCATAAGAACCATTCCAATCGGTCGATTCGTTCTAAAGATATCGTACGACAAAAATTTGTTTACACACACACACACACACACACACACACACATACGGACGTCCGTCCAAAAATACTCAGAATAGCTTCCTAGGACCCCAAAACGTCGAGATCTAATGAAAACTCGATTTTCGAAAATCGGACCGAAATCAATAACTTCCATTTTTTATGAAAATTTTCAATTTTCATTGCGGGAAGTCAAAAAATGACAGTCTTCAGTAGCAATAATAATAACATAGAAAAAAAAATACAGTAATTCACACCACGATAAATCAAAGTCGTACATCTTACCGTTATAATATTATGTTGTTCAAGAGATTACCTCAGGCAAAGTTGACTAGTCAAATAAGTTATTCCGTAGGACTTAATCAACTGAACGTTCTTCACAGTTCTTAACCCAAAAAATCAACCCAACCAGGTCGTTGTGTTTCAAAATTAAAATCCGAAAACAATTTATGTTCTTTTCGTATTTTTTTACTTTTTTCTCGCAAAGATGAGCTATGTAGAGAACAAGAAGCGAGGGTTGAGGTATGAAGAAAGGACCCTTCAAAGCTCAAACTTTTGCTTAAAATCCTTCGAGAGCAATGCATGGTTTTGCATATTTATCTCACGCGTAGCTTATTTTCAAAGTTTAGGCTCTCTTCGCGTCTATCGCGATCCTCATCCCTCTACCATCGTGCAGATACTACGGTGATACCGCGACACTTTGCTACAATTTTACGATAAATCGAACACCTAGATTTATTTCCAACGAATAGCAAGGTTATCAGATTTTAGACAAATTATATACCCTTCGATTTTTCCCCCCAACTTCATCTTGCTTTTTAGTCACATTATTATTACCAGAAAATGGGTTAAAAAAAAAAAATCTTTATCAGTTTTTCATTTTAGTTTAATCCCGATTTCAGAGTCTATGTTGTCATTTTCTTTCTTCGCGAGGTTGATTCTAATCCGGAAGTGAAAATTGGACAACTCATTCACGTGTGATAAAAATTGATAAAATTTTTTTTTAATTGATTGAAAAATTGGGATTAAAATTGAAAGAGACCTGAAACTTTGAGATTATTTTATTTCAATTATTTCGAGCCATTTGAGCCTCTGGGAGCATTAAAATTTGAAAAAACCTAAATTAAAATGATTAAGGACCAGTCTAATGTATATATTACTGCATAAGTAAGTTGAAAATTCAATACAGCCTTATATACCATTTCTATAGGTATATAGGAATTACCTACTTTCTCGAATCGTTTATATCTCGTTACCGGTAAGTGGTTATTTCCCAAGCAGATTTCCTCGACTTCGAAAAGCTCCGATTTTACCCGAAGGAATACAAGACAGAGTTAATAGGTAAAAAATTTCCCGAGTAAAGTGCAACTTGAACGAAATGAATAAATAAATAAATAAATAAATAAATAACGAAAGGAATAAGGAAAAAAGAAAGAAAGGACCGTAGTAAAGTGGTAGGAAAAAATACGACACCGTGGTACGTAATGATCCGCGAAAACAAATATCCCCAAAGGACCCGAGTGACAGTAAATTGCAGTATTCGACTACCATAGCATAGACAGATAATAATACCGTTCGTACAGGGGTGGGCGACGAGGCCTTTGGGTGTCGCGGCGAAGGACCAAGTAGACCATCTCCATGGAAGCTAATTGAAATTTGTGGGGTATAGGACTGCTCGTGGTAGTAACGGTACCTCGAGGTCAGAAATCATCCCGTGTAATCGTAGATAGGGACCCGGAGTATTTGTCGGATAAATTAATTTGGCGATAGTAGGCAAACAGCCAAGGGCCACTCGACATTCGCTACTATTACAGTCTGTCCAATAGGACGTTACTAATGAATTCACGAATCCGCCCGCAGGTTTACCGCCCGTTTATATTCTCCCTCGTTACTATTGTCATCTGTCGCGAAGGATTAACGATGGAAATATCTGGTGACATGACGTAAACGGATTGCGATACTGACAAGAAAAATACAAAAAAAAAATAAAAATAAATAAAAAAATTCTATCGTATTAATGATGATGAAAAATCGATAGTAAAATTTTTCTCTACTGCATAGAATTTTTTTTTGTTTTTTTGTTTCCTATCAAACTAATTACTAAAGTCATATATGTAAAGTAAGTGCTGTCGGTAATTTGAATGTTAGAAAGTTTCCTCTAAAGTATACTTGAAAAGTTTGAGTAAATTTTCTGTATTTTTTTCTTCATCACGATATATAAAATCGCAAGAGAGTCGAGTGGGAATCTAGATGGTTGGGAAAAGTACGAGTTGGTTGCAAGCCTACTACGAGTTCTAATAAATTAGGACCTCGATTCATCACATTCGTTTATTATCAGTATTTATGGTGACCATTTAAGGAAAAATATAATTTACGTTTCCCTGGCGAGAGCCGTAATGGCTTCCTACTTTTTAGGCCCTTTTCCTGCTCCTCCTCTCTCTTTCTCGTGCCCTCCGGATATTGCCTTTTATGAAGCCTCCCGTTTATATATTTGAAAGCTCGTCTCGTCACAATTTATTCAAAGTCTCTTATTCAACATTTCGACGTTCGCGTCAGGCACTTGTCGCTTTCATCTACCCCTAATTGTACACCGCAGGTTCAACTCTGCACTGGAATTTTCACCTCACAATCATACCTACCTGCCCTGATTATACAACCTGACAAAGGACTAACCACAACCAGATAGCCATTTCATATACACTATCTGTGTAAAATCAAATTAACACCTACCTAACCACATCTAGTTAGCAAATGTTTAGGCATCCGGATTACGGTACAGTTTCAAATATCTCCAAAGTAAATTGGCACTGGAAAATTTCTATTTTCAAAAATATTATATCCATAATCAAAAGTCAGCTTTGAAATGAAAAAAATCACAATAAATCCTACGGGTAGTTCAGAATCTTGTATCAAATCCTCATATCTTGACGAATAGACTCTGAAGCAGTTGGTAAAAGGACAGGAAATTAAACCCTTGAATTTGACGGTCTATGTTAATGACCCTGAAATAGTTAACGAAGGGAGTACAACGATTTTGCTCTAGTCTCTCAAAAAAGCTTATCTAATTTGGTTATTTTGTTTTTTTTTTTTTTTTTTTTCATACCGCAATTAGTTCAGCACTTCAAACCCCCTTATTGTCACAATGGATCAGGAGCAAGCAAGACCACCCGGTCCTGATTGAGATATCGGTTTGCCTATTCATCGCTGTGCCTAAGCGGTTGATAATTATTGTTGTTCGTTAGAGTCATTAGCGCCTACTGATTAAACTGGTCAACGTGAAGTTATTTCGTTGTAATTACATTAACCCCAGTCCCCGGGTTTGGTCATTTAATTATACCTTCGTTTTAATTGGTGTATCTGCTCGTTATATTCTCATTGCATTCTCAACTACCATGGTCGGCCATTCAGCCGTCCTCGTATGCGCATCTGCCTTCCGCAGGGACTTCGGGAACTTTACTTGAACGTTTAATGAACCCCATTAATTAATTAAATCAATTTATATTAAGTCGTAGTCGTAGAAGTTGCACGAGCTCATCGACGGAGGCTCCAATGATCGTCGACTAGCTTAGAGTCGCTGGAGTTGCATCGTTTTAAGTATATAATACCCAGCATACTGCACTGCACTGCACTGCACATCATAGTTGCATATCGTAGTACGGTTTACCTCTTATCTAAAAAAAAAAAAAAAATTCAAAGACCGCCTACGTAGATGCTCTTTGAAAATCCCATTCTACAAATATTTGTATACCTACCTTATATCCACCCACAATCTTCTTGCTGGGTGAACACGCCTGATATTTGTGAGGCAGAGGAATCCTCTGAAGCTAGATGGGACCTCTTGGAATAGACGCTATGCAGATGTAGACCTCGATTAAAGAGGCTGTACCATCTCCTCCTCCCAAGAGAAGAAAATTATTAAAGGACATTTTGAAGAACATAAAATTTTTTATTTTTTTGGTTTTTTTTTTCTACTTTCTCCCACGTCAAAATTACGTCGTAAGTTCTTCCCCAGTATCTCTCTCGACGACGAGGTCATGTCCTTCATTTTACCAGACTGGAGGTTATTGCTGGTGGAAGGAATTCGCCTAGCAAGGAAAAGAATCGACGTGTCAGACGTGAAACATGCGAAGAAGGCAGCGTGAAGACGGTTAAGATGGTGGAGAGGGCTGAATGGCACGTAAGTAATTAGTCTGGACCATCGAGATGCGCGGTACTTTTATCCTCCGACCTCTCAGTGTCTCTTCTCTCCCGTTTGTCTTGCTTTCTTCTTGAGCTCTACGCTTTGCATCGATTACCCCGCTTCACATTACCAAATTATTTACCCCATGAATGATTGGTTAAACGATCGATTAAATACGTGGTTAGATAAGAGTGGCCAGTTGAAGGTTTGATGAAAAGAAAAAATTTTTTTTATCCTAAACATTGTTCTCTTTCGATAAATCGAATGAAACTACTACGTCACTTCCTATTTATCCAAAGGATCAAACATTACACTCGTATGAAAAACGGCTGATGAAAAATGCTAACGTCTTGTAAGAAAACGAAAAAACGATGGAAAAAGAAAAAAAAAAAAAAAAAAGAATTTGTGAGTCCGGAGATTCTGCAATTTGGTGCAACACGTCGAAGCGGAAGATCTTTGTCATATTACAACGGAAAGGTTCCCGTTAGCCACTTCGTAGTTGTGCCCCGGAGTGGAGACGTGTCCGTGTTCCTGTCGTCGCAGTGCTACGTGCGTCGCGTCGGCGTCGGCGTCGGTCTGAGATACATCCTAGGTTTCACAGTGATTTTATAGTTTCCATGGGAGTTGTGCTCCTGCAAAGAGCTTGCAAGCTTCCCTTTTCTCTGCTTTTATTTTCCTCTATTTTTATCTCTTTACCTAACTCTTTCCCCTACAGCCGTTGTGCAAGCCTGTATCTATATCTGTATATATACCTATACCTAAGTTTGTACATTTGTTGAGCACGTCCGCATAAGATCGCGTACATCGCGGAAGCAGCACAAGTCGTATAACAAGCTGCCAATCACTGTGGGTATTATTGTCGCCAGATCCTCTACCCAGGCCCGTTACCACTGCATCTGGTCAACCGGTAAATCTTCTGACCATCTCGATGACCGATCAGAAATTATTTTAGTCAAATCAAGGCATGTCAAGGTAAAGTTACGGTAACGAGGTAGACAGGCGGGCAGGTAAGAAAGCAGCTTGGCATGCAGAAACATTTGTATTTATCAGACCAGACGACACTGACAATAAACTCAGACAAAAACCACTAGTATAATCCATCTTTTTAACCATCTTACAATTTCCTTTTTTCTATCTACTTGAGCGTGACCTTGTCGTCCTTCGCAATGCCTCTTTGATTATCAGCTCCTTATGTCCTTCCACGTGACAGTATATTTATAGTTAAAGTGTTGATGGATGATGGGATTATCGCCGTATTGAACAATGAATTTACTCGTCTTCCTGGGCGGTGTGTTCAAGGATATGATAGAAAATTCAATCTCTGTTTCTACAGTTGATTCTTAGCATAACCGTAACCGATCCATCATACTATTTTTCTTTAAACTTCCGGGAAATTGGACAACTTTCAAACTTCCTTTTGACTTTACTTTACTTTTTACCTTATACCAACCCCGAGCTGTTGGGTATACGTGACGTGCATCGATAACCCCGTTACGTACACAAAGAACTATACAGTCTTCTCTTTCTGTGAACTGATTCAGAGAATTTAACGTATGCGTAACAGAGAATGAGGATGTTATTTTTGCAGGTGAATGTGGAATCGTTCAATACGTGGAAATTGAATAAATTTACCCTTATTATAGTTTATAGAATTTACTCAATAAAAACTTTTTTCGCAACTCGAATGCCCCCATTCTCTAATATCAACATCTGATTTGTATGAAAGCTTATCATTCCTGGAATTGAATTAATGGTATGGCGAGTATCTGGTACTTAGTACGAGAACCCGGATGAGGAATTGTTTGCGAGTCTTTTGTAGTAGATGATGAAAAATCCGTCGGCCATACGTATTTGCAATAGCTCGTGCTGTAAATGGGGATGAATTTATAGTACCAAAAGTCCCTTATCGATATCGGTGATGCAACAATGCCGTATTGCCATTCAATGAACGGATTATCAGCTCATTGTCAATGTCCATCTACTGCTCGACAGTGATCACGATTAATTATGGCATTTGAAATTCAAAATACATCCGTATCTCATTCGCAATGGAATAACTTTGAAAACAAAGAGCGGTTTATTGTTGAGGCAGGCATAATACATCTTGACAATCGTTAAAATCAGTCAGGTTTTTTTTTTCTCCATGCTTTGGTATTACTCAATTATCTTTACTTTCTGAAATTGGCATTGAAATCCTTGGCTTCTAGAATATAATTAATAATTTCATTATTGCGTTACTTATCGTTATCCATTTTCAGTTTGATATAGAAATAGCTTCATGATATCGCTGGCCGTGACAGTTCTCATAAAAATTTTTCATACAACCAAACTCGGACACTCAACAGTTTCAATAAAATGATGCAAAATTTTCGATTTTAAATACTTTGTTTTCTACTTTTCATCCCTTCGATTGCAAAAAGCAATTTATTTAACAACAGTTTTGTATTATATTAATTTCATTTCTCTATACTGATTGGAAACGGTTTTCTTTTCTCCTGATTCTGAATCAATTTACATCCACTCCTCGTCTTTCAACATTCACTCATTAAATCTGTTTCACCATTATTCTTTCACTATTCGCTTATTTTTTTCGCTTGATGTGACAAGCAGGATATCATATTGTTAGTCGCCTTCAGTTGTCTCGTCTCGTTGGTTTACTAACCGTTGATTCCTCGAAACCGCATGATTACTGCGAATCCTAAATTCCAGGCTGTCAACTTTCACGAAATAACGATGCTTCAATAATCGTACCGTTATTGGAGAACATGGCACATACCTGCTTTTGCAAAAAACTAAAACAAAAACGAAAAATAGAAAAAAAATGAAACATAAAAAATTACTCGAATTCTTTATTTTCTCTACCGCAAACAAGAAGTGGATTTACCTTCTAGATTAGATATACGTACCGTGAAACCGTATCGCGATATCCAACGTCATTTTATAATCTGCTTTTAGTCTGTGATACGGGTTATTACAACTCTGTGCAAATATTTTGTATAATTTTTTTCTTTTTCATATCAATCGACTATTTCCATAAAACTGTATACCGTCAGGCGGTATTTGTTTAATAAAGTTTAATTCACTGCTTCATTTGAGCTTTGAAAAAAAAAAACTTTTTGAAAAAACAAATTTTTACTAATAAAACAGAAATTGTATTTTATTTTAACTCGATTACAGCTTGACTATGTTATGTACAAATCGGAGATAGGAATGGAATTCTGTTTGAATTTCAGGAAAAATGTTGTGAATTTTTCAAATTCTCCATTTAAAACATACATCGTTTGAAAAATATTTTTCATTATACCCAAACCGTAATTTTCTTCATAGTTTTATTGTTTTTTTTTTTGTTTGTATTTTTGTTTCAACACTTTGGCCTTTAGTGCTTTAGTAATGAATATTTAAGGCTATTTGAATGGGAGTAAATTTTATTCGAGAAAGTTCAATTATTCGCGCCTATACCGTAAGTCAAATGTCATTTTATTCAGTTTCAAACTGTACGCTGAATGATTTGCTGACTTAACTTTACGATGTAAGAATACGATAGCTGTTGGCTCAACTTTTGTTGTTGTAAGGTAACCTCACTGATTGTTTTGCGCGAAAGAGTTTTGTACAATTTCGTATAAATTTCGTATCTTTACTTTTCGCAATAATCTGCAGCAAAATTCTTTGATGTTAATTAATCAATTATAACGCTCCATTTGATAGTTGATCTGTTCAAAGAAAATGAAATGGTAAAACTCCCGCAGCATTCATTCCGCGCTTGGTTTACTTGAGGGGGCGAAAAACGTTCAAGTTTATTTTCACGTAATTTCTGAAGACGATGACATCTTCATCGAAAATTAACCTGGCGTCAAATGAGAAGAAATTAATTGGTTAGACAACCTAAACAACGGATGTTCATTAATTAAAGAAGTCCTGTTATTACGTTCAATTACTTCGCATTACACGCTTCTGGAAAAGAGCCAACTCCATTTTCTACTAACTCTTCATCTACAGAGTGTTTCGAGACTAAATGTATTCAACTTGTCAGTCTTTATCGACCTGTTCATGGACCTATGATAATTAGGAAAAAAATTGTATAAATTATTTAGTTTTCCTCCGCTAAACGTAACTTTGATTAAAAACATGATAAACCAACAATCAGTTGGTACATCTTCTGACTTCGTTAATTTAAGACTAAATAATTTCCAAAATGTGATTGAAGAAATGATAATAATTACCTGATAGGTAAGTTAGAAACGCCTAAAACCAACCCCTATAAGTGGCACGCGATGTTTTAGATAAGATTTTCTTGCTAAGATACAAATGTAGGTAAACGAAGGAGAGGTAAGCACCTAACTGGCCAAGACGAGTCCCAAAATAAGAGGGTATAAGGCAAGGGAAGTCCCTGGCTGTTATTGTGTTTTAGGACGCTGTAATGGGCGCGCGAAATTGCTTCGCTTTACTCTGACCTCACCCTCACCGTCCCATCCAATTAACCGGATCCTCACGGTTCGTAAGTTCGCCCTTGGAGTAAGGAGCTGCTCGTGGGTGTTTGCCGTGCAAAATAATTGGTAACGCGAGACTAGGCGATGATTCCTTCCGAGATGTCGGTGGAAAGAGATCGCAGCTGGTCTGCTGCACAAGTGCGCGTGTCTCATATCCACGTGGGCGTTAGAAACTTCGTATAATACACATCTTTTATATGTAATGTATATATAAACGTATTTTCTTTTCACTCATATAGAATCTACTCACCCTATCTCTGGACTAGCAGAGAATTATGTCCATCTTCGGAAATATACTCTATAGTATCGCATGAATGCTAATTGCATCCGTTAGTAGCCATACGTAACGAGGTCGTAGTTTTAAAACTACCTAAAGCACACCGTAGCCGTACAATACCTACCGTCAGTAAGCAGAACTGAATGGTCGAAAAGTTGATATTTTTCTCCTTTTTTTTTTTTCTTTTCTTTTCTTCTACTGAAGTTCAATATTCTTTGGCAAACTTTCTTCTCACTCGGCGAACGACGCGACGTGACATGACAATCGAGTTTATTTCACCGAGTATTTAGCTCGCGATACTATTCGCAGCCAATCTCTCTTTAATCGATGCATTGAATAGCTGACAGTCCTTTGACCAGATGGTTAAACTGCCGAAACCTGTTCTTAACGGTCACGTAAGTGACAGCAGAAAGATTGGATTGACATATAACCACGCAAAACCAGTGACTGTCATAGCGTATACTTCCTCTATATAATGAATGACAGTTTCATATGAAAATACCGATCTGTAATCTAACTTGACGTAAGCGTGTGTGTAGGTGAGCTATTTCTGGCATGACATTTAGGCTTTATTGTTATTGAGAATCGATCACCATTACCTGCACAGTGTAATCTCCATGCTAACCTTGCTTAAGAAACAATAACTGGTATTTGTTTCTGATAATCAATAAGTCATTTTTTTTTTTTTCTCTTGCTGCGGATTGCCGTTCGCTAAATTTGGTTAAGGTAAATTTGTAAAAAAATGTCTGTCTACTGAATAAATAAATTTTTTACGTATATATACGAAGAGGTATTATATATTACACACATGCATTCACCATGATAATGATGAACCAAGTTTCGCAACAACCGCGCCCTTCCTGTCCCCTTTCCTTCCTTATCCCCTCATATAATATGTATGTGCGGCAACCGCATTGTTCAGACATCCGAGGATATCGCGTTTATACAGGAAGTGGTGGCGGTCGCGGCAGGCGTTCGCACGAATAAGCGAGCCGTGTGTACCGTGTGGCACACTGGATGAAACAAGGCCCCGGCCCTTGTCTGGCCCGGCGCTAATGATGCCCAGGACACGTGCTGGCCTCCCACGCTTACCTAGTCGAGCCCAACCCTCCTAGGATGCTCCTTTTGCTTCGTTCTTGCTTCCTGATAAATAGTCTCACTGCAATCGATCCACACCAGACTTCCTTCTCAGCTATTGTCAACTTGCTCGCTATTTTACGACAATTTCTGTATTTCTATACATCTCCCTCTCACTCGTCTCATCTCTATTTGCGTAGGTGTATAAGGTAAAGTAATAGTAATACATCGTATACACGGTAGGTATATGTTTAACTGAGTAGGTGGATTTCAACGAGGGAAGAAACCGCGGGACTGCTACTTGAGATGGTGCGGCTATACTTGTCGGTAAGACAAAGCTGGTTCCTGGTCCCTCTGGTCCCTACCGGTTGTAGGATTTGTCCCGTTACATTGTAGCTCAACGAGACGATATTCTATCTAGAAAATGTATTGGATGTGATATTAACCCGCAATACTTGTTGTGCGAAACCTGCACCACGTCTGGGTTTTCATCAACTAGTCTCCGCTGCCTCCATCCGGCATGCATGCGTCGTAGACCGTATTCGCGATGCTTCGTTCTAATGTAATTACGTCACTGGTTGTGAACACGAAGTGCACTTGGGTTATTATCTAGACAAACATGCCAACCCGCATCGATCGCCTCCTAGACTTTGAGTCTCACGGTTCAAGTATTTTGGTCTCTATTCAAACCTCGCATCGAACGAGTATTGGTCAGCAGAATTCTAAATGTCTGGTGTAAAGGAAAAAGAGAAAAATAGAAAAGACAAAGAAAAAAGAAAAAAAAAAAAAGGGAATAAGAGAAATTGGGGAAAAAAGTTGATAAACTTTTACCCCGCAGGAAGCACGATTCGGTATTTCGATCACACGGACGTGTCTGCTCCTCCATAAATGACCGCCGCGTCGCATCTTTTCGATCGCTTCATCCATCCACCCTTTAATTAAATCCATCCTCCCTGGTGTGTTCCACCACCTACGGGACCTCATCCCGTAAAAGAGAAAGGCGGTAGACATTCCCCGATTGTTGGTAAGAGTCAGCGTTTTCTCTCTGTGGGTATACCTTCTACTACTTTCCCGAGGCGGTTCTATGGAGCGGTAACGATTACCGAATAATTTCTACCGAATCGAAGCATCCCTCTTCTCTGGCAAGGATTGCGGTGATCGAGGTAATGTCCATACCTGAAATTCTCGGTCATAATAGTCGCCTTGAGTGTACCTCTTACTCTTGGAGATCGAACGGAGTGTTTTCCGTGGAATTCGTGGCTTGAAGAGCATTGACTTCCTCACCGTGATAGATTTTCTGTGAGAAATCGTAGCGCAGACTGTAAACGGATAAGGTCGTAATTTGATTATTGCTTTTATCTCGAGAGGCTGTGAGTTCAGAGTTAGAAACGTATTGGACTACATATCTTCGCTGACATAGGAACTTTCGAGCGTTCGACTTGGAATTTGTCCAAACCACTGGAAACCAAAGGGTGAATATAACCGCCTAGAATCCCGCGTTATGCAAAGCATTTTGGGTCTACAGAACCTGGGGATGCCACCCACCCACCTGGACAACAATTCGAAGCTCGTATTTAGACCTGGACTGAACCTCGGAGTTCGAAAACCTCGAATGTAACGTTCATCGTAATAATTGTGGGAAGTCCTCGTGATATTCAACAAATACTTTGGTTCATCGAGACATTCCAAAAATCGCAAACATCTGTGTCGAATCACAAAATTATAACAGTATGGTCGTCACGCTCCGAGACGTAGCAAAAGGAAACAATTGTCAAACAGATTTGAATGAAGTTTAACGAGATTCTCCATGATTGTTATGTAACGCCGTGTTTTAGTCTCATAAACATCCGGCTGATCAATCGAGTTAGTTTTATTATGGTCCTATCCCACGTAAGAGATAACCTGGTATTAGCATCGCGCAAAGTATCTGGTTGATGTCGATTGAAAACACGAAATTGCTTTTAGGTGTAACCGCCTTAAAAATCGCTCGTAATTCTCTACGTCCAGTGTACCAAATGTTGTAGACTTCCGCCGTCCAGCTCGTGGCCATTCACTGGTAGGTGAATTATGGGGCACTTATTACACGAAGACTGCCTAATCAGTGGCTATCGAATTCTTTGAAATTCTGTAAATTGCATCGTTCGTAAGGTCCCTCGGTCAAGTACTTACCCAGCATGTAGGAAGGTTCGTATCAATGGTTAATAAAGTTGAGTCAGAAACCGCGAGAATAGGAGTCACATATATCGAATGGGGTTCGCTCAATGTAATCTTAGCAAAGTATGCAGTGAACCTTCATGAAAGATACAGTGTTTAGTATAGAGCCAGCGAATTATCGGTCGTTCTTGACTTTTCAAGGGTAACTGATTGCCGGTGATGGCAGGATAACGGCTTCCTATCGAACGGATAATTGCTGTATGCAAACTCTTACGACCTCCCTATAGTCCTTACCTACCCCATTTAAAACTCTGGAAGGCGGCATGCGATCCAACAATTATCTAACTAGTTTAACTCGGAAATTTCATATAATTGAACTCGAATAATGCTTCGAAATATTTCTCTCGTTCGTGGAATCTTAATTCTGATGTGCAAAAATTCAGTAAAAATCTTATATAACTGAATTGAACTCATTCCGTTCACCTCTGTGTCTGTCTCTCCATTGTCAGTTAACACAAATATCAGTTTCGACAACATACCCAAAGTCCATAGATATCTACATTGATTTTATATGAGGAATAACTGTAGAACAAGTAAAACTAGCGGTTTAGACGACGAATTGAAAGGGCTTCTACTGCCTATCGATTCGGTGCAAGTGGCTTCTGGTAGCGGCTGTTTGCTTGATTCACAGTCGAATGGTTGGTTGGATACAAGTTCTATTGTATAACGGAACGGCCGCTGAAGTGTCTCTAGCAAAGACAAAGTACAGAGCTCCTTTGTATTAATGACGCGTGATTTCCTCGACTCATAAATACGAGGTCTATGTGTATTCATAGTTTTGGTAGCCAGTAGACAGAATATTATGACCAAGTACTCATCGCGGTATGAATACTGTAGTACGTAGTTAGGTATGTATGTATGTATGTATGTATGTAGGTACATTCGTAGGGTACGTACTACTCAGTGATAAATTTAATTTTATATAAAATATCCACAAACTATGCTGTGAGAAAATATAATACCGTAAAGAGAATAATTCTGCGTAAGTATATACTTACCCGGTTGGTTATACTCGCAGCGGAGCAAGCAAGCAAGCAAACCCCGACGGTAATGGTAATGGCATTAAATCTGTTATAACTACGCGGTTATTGTAAACATAACGGTGTAATAAAGCGTATACTTGTAAGTTGGTACACGTAGGAGCTGTGTATATATCTGTATAAACACACAATGGGATATATCCAAGTGTCTACAACACCGCCACAATTTCAATCACCTTTGGCAACAAGGGACTGTGGCGAGCGGGTGGTTGCGAAATACCTTAAATTTATCTCGCGAAACGGGAGTTATAACTTTTAAAGATAACTTCTAGTGCTCTGTCTCTGGTTGGTTGTTTCTTGCTAAAATTTTCCTCACTGAAGAGACAGGTACTTACCATTTCATGAGGTAATTACATGACGTACTCGTATATTTATATATACATACCATAGCATTCTCTTTTCTCTCCTGAATAATTCTCGATTTTCTAGTCTGAAAAATGTCAGCTAGCAAATATTCGAACGTCTTCTCTCAGTTGCATTTTTCCAGACTATTCTTTTCCCTACTATGTCGTACCATTCCATTTTTGTAGAGTTTCACGAGACGCCAAGACAAGTTGAACAGAAAGTGAAATATGGAGATGAACGGTGGCGGCACAACCTAGAGATATAAAACTGAGAATACGAAGGTATGACAGCTTGGTCAAGGTGCAGAATAATATAAAATTGTGGTCAGTGAATTCTTCTTTCCGTCAAGAAACTCGTTGCTAATGCAAAGCTCGGCCATGGGCATGGGACAGCAAAGAACGAGATTCATTCTATCCATGGCACGGTAAACAAACTAGAAAGGAGTCAGATTTTCATATTCTGACCATCTCTCAATGGCTCCACTGGCCGGAACAATGACCATTATACCTCATCCCGCGACGTCTTGTTTCTATTTTCTTATCAGCGAATAATTTGACTTCATTGTAAAATTATTGTTCGCAAGAATGATGACTCTTTGCCTCTTTCCATGCGGTTTGATACCAGTCGGAAAATGGAACGATCAATTTTGAAATTGAACCTACACTTCCAAAGTATGAATGATATTGACGAAGAGTGAAAACGTTGAATTTCCGGTTTTAACGATAAGCTTAATGCGACCAATAACTTTGCACGGAGAGACTTTCCCCATCTGTATATGGTTTTGGGTCAGAAAGCTTAATAATTTGTCTCCGAATAAAGAGGGTCTACTTGTTTCACGGCATATATTTCTGTTGTAATTCCACTGACTGGTGAACTGGTGAGATTTATCATGAGATTTGTTAAAACGTAAAACAACTGTCCTTTCGTACAGCTGCGGCATAAACGATAGGACTACCGTAATACGTCAGATAAAGGTTCGGTTCGTAACAGGCCTTGCGCAAGGGCGTACGTGACCATTAAGAACGATGTACAACACAGTATCTGATAGGAGTTTGGGTCTGGCGTGTAACAGTTAATAGCCAAAATGGTAGCGTTGCCCGGAAGGGGTTGTGAAAGTTCGTCCAGTTCACGGCAAATGGCAAGTTTCTAATCTTCCATCGAATGTACCGTGCCCTGGCTAGCCAACGCACGTTCTCTCCTTTCGCCCGAGTCCTCTATTTCCAGATCCACACGCACTGCAGATATATGTAGATGTATACAGTCTACGGGAAAGCAGTCCTTACCAAAATGGACCAAAGTGATCCGATGGCCGGAGAACGGTTACAATCTCTATATACAATTCGAGAATTCATCCAAATTCTCGTTGAGCCATATTCCATCTGAGCTGAACGTTATCTCAACTGCTTTGTTTGAAATTCGTTAAAACTTTCCATAGTTCGAAATTTGATGATCACTCCTTAGTCTTTCACTCACCAATTGAAACCAACCCTTTGATAAGGACTTTGTTCGACAAAGTCAAGAAGTTTAATCATCTAAATTTCGTACTACAGATTATGGAACTACGATATCCAGCGAAAGATTAATATAAAAATGAAAGAGCACTCGCTTGGCTTGTTCGACGTTTTAAAATCTGAAAATTGTGACTCAAGTCTGCGGTAGAGATTGAAATCATATATTGGAATCGTTCACGTTGATAGTAACAATATTCTGTCAACTTTAGAATGTCTCATATATACTTGAAGTTGGGAATAGTCTGCAGCATTCATTGCGCTCGAACAAGCACGGAGACTCGGACTGCAAGTGGACTTGGGATCTTCGATAGTGGTTCGATCTCGTTTCGTAACGTGATTTAAAAAAAAAAAAAAAAAAAATATCTATCTGTTCTGCGACAGAAGAGACCCTCTCTTGACTCTTCCCTTTATATTTATTTATACTTTTTTTTTCTCTATTATTTGTTATTTCATCGAAGCTACAGGATGTAGCGAACTGCTCTAGTAGCGGTGACTAAAAAGTATAAAAAGAATGAGAGAGAGTTGTAAAACGTATTGAAGGCATTGTTTCCTACCGATAGTCGTGCGACTGCACTTCATAGCGTTGTTCGTTCGTTGGTTCGTTTGTTAAAGAATATTGATGCCGTTTCGTTCCCTGTTATACGATTTATCTTCTTTTGTTTCAGGTACGGAAGTGCTTGCCTGGCATTAGTTCAGAGTTTGTGCCCGATCGGTACGTATATATCTATACCAGTAGTATCGCAAGAGCTCTAATACTCTGCACCAACTTTCGAATAGAATTCAATAGAAAATCGCCGCATCCGGTGCTCGTATAGTTGTACGTAAGTGAGTAAGTACTAAGAAAACTTCCACCTTTATCCTACTGCACTGCAGACTCTCAAAGTGTAACATTTTAATCTTTGGTGATAGTGCCGATGGATCGCGATCCGCCGATTTTATGCCGAATTTTCCTTTCTCAAAATCGCATCTGTGTGCAAACACACATGTATACTAACTGTTTAGGATATCGAATTTTCGTCCTATATAGGAACTTGCCCGCGGTTCTTAGCCCGCAACGATCCCCATACTATCGAGCAAATATTCGCTAACTACTACACCAACTCTTAATACCTTAGCCTTAATACTGCCATGTGGTTCTAGAAGCTTATTAACCATTTGATCGTGGGGGAATTTGATCAGGAATTCGATCTGAACCGAGTTACATATATTGCACGATGAAGGCAATGGTCCTTTCACATCGGAATCACATCTTTGTTGAACTAACCATTCCGCCGCATGCTTAGTGGTTGAATTTCCGTTCAATTGCAGAGGAAACGCACGGGAGTTGCAATACTCCTTCGGGCAAAGCTGTGCTATACACATACATATAGGAAGCCAGAGATGCTTAAAGAGAATACATATATAGCCGGTGTGTCAAGCGCCGTTGCTTTGATCTTGAGATTCTTCCAAAGCGAGCCCTTTGACCTCGCGGTCTTCTACCTCAATTCATTCTGGCTTTACCGCGCGAACAGATACGCCGATGACGTTGTAAACACACGGAGGATCTCTAAGTGAAGTACTCTGCAGGATGGGGAGTGAGAGAGTGATGTAAGTACTTATCAACCGGCTTTCGGTGTAAGAAGGCACTCTTACCTCAGTCTCCTCCGGAGGGGAATCCCCTGTCCTTCGATCTTACGTGTATGTGCAGTTTCCGTCTGTACGATGTAATATCGGTAAATGTGTGAGTGCGTAAAGTGCCTGGGCCTAGGGCGGGCGCGATCCACTTCAGAAATAGAAATTCAATCACTTCCTGAGTTTGATGTAGTTTGTCGGTGGCATCGCGTGTCCGACCGCGTTACCGTCGATCGAATTTATATTGGAAATTGGAGGCAACATTTCGTTCGCGACAAATCCAACGTATTTTAAAACGCAACCACTGAATGGATCGATCGTCCTGGACGAATATTAAAAATAAAAAAAAAAGATTACTTCATATTTTCGCATCACAATAAGATAAACATTTTTCATTTATACTCAAATGTCGGAAAATTTTTTTCTTCATATTCATCGAATAAGAATTTCGAAAAAAATAGTCAAAAAATCCACTTTCACGCCTGACTTTATTTGTTTTTATTGAAATTATTAGATTCTTTGTTTTTATTTTTGAGAAAATCGATATACATTTCCTTTAAAGAAGAAAACTAGTGATTCCAACCATAACATAGTTTAATAAATTGCACATTAGCTTCGAAAATTGCGACACTTAAATAAATAATTTATCTGTATTGTAGAAACGAATTGTATTATTACAAAGATAAAATTTTGATATTATTTAAGGGTAATTCTACATCATCCATCCCGACTTTTTACAAGACTCTCTCAGAAATTGAAGAAACCTTTTTTTTTTTTTTTCTCTGATCTTATTTGTCGAAAGTTATATTTTTACCAAATTACAGTCCTTTAGACAGATTTTTTTTTATTTTTTTATTTTTTTGTACTGTGAGGAAATTTTATCATTTTTCAATACTCTGACTGAATGAAGAAGTAGATATTTCTTAGAAATTTTCAAATATCTGATGTATTATATATGAATTGAAATGAGAAACTAACCGATATCAATCTATTACGTACAAAATGAATCACTGAACAATGATCTTTCATCGTCGAAATAAATTTTTTTAGAATTTAACAATTTTGATTTATGATCTGATTGAAAATGTCTTAAATTTCAAACAAAGTTTCGATAGATCTGGGCTACTAGGTACAAATCTTGTCACACAGTCTCCAAAAGAATCACCCAAATATAAAACAATCCTCAGAATGTAGATGGTATTACTTTCAAAATAGCAAATACCTGCAGTATAACCGTGTACAGTCGAGAAACGCGTGAAAAAGTCATCAGCGTCGAGCAATATTTCCTGGTAAAATATCTGTCCAATCAGGGTCCCTCGTTCACCACAGTTCGCCCCAGTTCGTTTCTATTCTCTGTATAACGGTATCGTTCACCCCTGCATTGTGGCCCCATTCACACAGCATACATGCTACATTGACACCCGCGATATGCAGAGAAATTTTTATGTATTTTTTTATTTTTTTTTTTTTTCTATATATCTTATGATATTTTTTTTTTCTCTGGATGGGATTCTTTTCATAGGCTTTTCACCTTCTTCATTTTTCCATCCTTCATTTACTTTCATATTTATTTATTTTATTTTTTTCATCGTGGTGCACGTCATCGTTAATTTTGCTGCTTCGGTTTTCTTTCCGATATGTAATTACTTCGGTAGAGCTAGATCATCGCATTCTACAATATTTTAAATTTGAAAATATACTACCTTTAGATCATGGTTAAAGTTTTCTCGATTACGGGATTAAAGTTCGACCATTGTTCGTTAAAATAATACTCCTGTACCAAATACGGCGGTATTCATTCAAGCGGTTGTTCCCATTTATATAGAATGATGGATTACTCAGTGTTGAACGTTTCTGCTAACGATACATGTATGTTTTCCTTCCAACCTGTTTGTAGCACCTCATCTTTCACGCTACAGGACATTTTGCCATTGAATACATAATACGATATAGTATATAGATTCCCGTTATCCATTTTCAGGAAATGAATGGGGGTATCTATTTACACAAGAGGGATTGTGTCCGGGCGTAGAACATGTTACCCGTTCACCACTTTTCTCCATGTTCGAAGTATGATCGAACGGTTCAGTAAATTTATACATACTTTAATTGATATATATATGTATGTATACTATTAATTATAGTTTATTTGAAATTTCAATCATCAATCTAATACTCGATAAGTCCTTGTGCCTATAACACCTCTCGATAACTGGTACTAACGATGATGGTTGACCGATCTATTCATGATCAATTTTGACGTTAGTAGCAAGCCTTGTATAAGACTATAGAATTTCTGCAGTTAAACTGACGCGAGGATATAACCAGCTCATCAATCTTATTATTTTTCAATAACTAAAGACGTCGAGAATCGTTGATAAATCACTACGTAGTGGTATTTTGAGGAAAAATAAAGAATTATGAATTTTTAAAGATGCATAAGATTCCGAGAATCGTTAACGGTTGCAATAATAGTATCGAAAAACACGAGCGTGACGTACAGTAGCAATTTATTTTATTAATTTTACTGAGAAGATACCAAATCTTTATCATTTCTTTTTCCCAACGTGCTACAAGATTGTGACCTTCTTGTAACCGAATATTTTCAAAGCGAGTTTCATGGGTCAAAATAAAATAAAAACAAAATTAAATTTTTTTAAAATGTACGTTACGTAGTAGGTACAAATCCTCGTATATATCCCCTACTTAAAAATGTTTCTATTCATTTTTTTGGCAGTCGGAATGTTTACCTTATCAAGTATTCAACGATCGTTGAGGTATTTTACGACATCGATAAACTTGCGTTGAATACCTAATCAATAGCTGAGACTCGTCGCGATTACTACTTGCTGTCTATCGAACAGTAGCAGATGGTCTCTGATAACCCCTTGTAGATACTTGTGAGTTGAGAATCCTACAATTTGAATCGGTCAAATGGTGGCCAATTATCTTATACGGGGCCAGTTGTTGCGATTGGTTCCGGTTATACATTCACGAACAACCGGAGTTCCAATTATCGAACCAATAAAATTGTACCCTTAACCAAAAGCTGTACCAAATAAACACATCGTGAAATCGTTAAATACGGTGTGGATTGCATCACTATTAGGTAACTCGTAACTTCATATCCTACGTGCGTTGCAACTCTACATCAAGTCGGTATTCTGCAATTCAAGTGAGAAATTTTCATACGATTTAATCTGAATCGGAAATGAAATTTTTATTTGATTTTTTGTGTTTGCTTTCAAAAAGATCAGATGAAGCGCCGTTTTATTTATCGATTATAGAAATTCATCGAATTTTGTAACTATTAACGGAAATTTTTTCTCTCACAGAAGTGATTAACTGTTTGATTTAAAACATGTGTGAATAATTTGCGATTTAAAATAACCTGTCACTTTCGTCAGACTCTGTTCAGAAGAAAAAAAAGTTAAAAATAGTAAAACAAAAAATAAAAATCAAAAATAAAATTACCTCTTTAGCGGGTTATGTAAGTTACAGGCGAGGAATGAAAACGAAATTAATTCAAATTCGTTGATGACTAATCGGACAGTTCCAAGAGACGGTCAGTACCTTTTACGTAAGATATATAAAGTTTGTTTTATACGAGCCGTCGGGAATACGTTCGTAAAACTTTCTTGGAAACCTTATTTGATTTTTTTTATTTTTTATTTTTCTGCTGTTGTTGTTGTTTTAGAATTTAATCAGCGTGGTTAAGAATGCATGAGTTAAAACGGCACGTGGTTATTAATCAAATAAGTCTTGAAAGTTGAAAGCGCTTGTTATTCACTTGACTCGCGCGCGATCGTAGGTGAGTCTCAAGATTTTTAATTAAACACACCTGTTACCATAGCCTTACGCCCAACGTCTCGGCTTAAGTAAACTCGATTTCTTTAACTCACTAACGTAATTCCTAAGATAAGAATAAAAAATATAAAATATAAAAAATTAAAAATTCCTCTGGATGCTGTGAGTGGTTTAATTTAATATATTAATTTCACAAGTGATCATGATACGAAAAACGTTTTACATTAAATGAAAAAAAAAAGATACATTTTCTTGAGACCGACTCGATGCGTATTAGAGCAGCACATTCCACTTGGTAGATTCTCTTAGGCATATATGAAGAAAAAAAGCTCCTGAACACCAAAATAATTTCACTAGTGAATTGGTTCGACTCTTCCTGTTATTTTTGACTTTTCCTATTATTTCACAAAGGATAAGTCAAACGTCAGATCCTTTCCAGTTCAAAAACTATGGGAATGGTTCCCTTACGTCGTACACCGTAATGCAATCCGAAGATCGTACCTCGAGTAACACGTGTACTCTAGTAGAGAGTCTGTTACCTTTAAAGTGATAGTTTGTCCGCGTCGTCTACTGGGAGGTAAGTCGAAAGATAAGTGGCAATAAAGTCAGGTTAGAGGTGTTTGGAGGTGGAAGAAATCCTGGGGGGTGTTCAGGGGTGCATCCGAACAGGGCTGACTGATAGAGCTACTTTTGGCAAGGTATATTACCTATCCTCAGTGTGTTGGAAAAGGGCAGAAAATCCTTGCCGACGTAGAGTCGTTAAGCTGACGGCATTCGTCGGTCAGACCTTGCCAAAACCTCTACTAATTCCGCATTATTTTCAGCCATTATGGTACCGCGTCATGTCCTGAGAAAATTTAGCAGTTGAATTTACACGAAATTATTCTCTTTGGTCGAAATTCTAACTCCTAGTGAAAACAGGAGTTTCCTTTCGTTGTTAGAATAAATGTTCAAATTGCTAAACTATTTGAGTTAAATTTTATTTCGAAAGTATTACGGGTCCATATTTCTTTGGGGTTATTAATTTAAGAGGGTTTAAACTCCGTAATAATTTGAATTCATAACCATATAAGATATAAATTTACCTTCCAGATTCACGTGCGAGATATTTAAATGGCGGGCAGTTATCTTGCCTTCCAGAGTATCATAGAGATAGACGAGTATGTAGATCCAGAGGGCCAAAAGCTCGAGGGTTTATATGTAGTACGAGAAGACCACTGGAGGGACATCAGCCACTGGAAAATGGAACCAAAACTGAAACCAAATCTCCTCCTTTACTATACCGGGCTTATCTCGTTATACGGAAAATAATGAGCTCTACTTTTTATTCATAATAAACGAACCGAAATCATCTACTATCGTAATAAAGGCGCTGGAAATTTAGGAGCGAAAAAAGTAAGAAGAAAACGTAAAGAAAAGTACATAGTAAAAAAATACAAAAAAAATAAAAAAAAATAAAAAAAATTTATAATAAAAACACTTGGGATGGTTATTACAGGTATTATACGCGTCGAGGTTAAATAATTTTGTCGCTTAGTGATCGCTAAGCGATGATCACTATAAGATTAATGAAAGAGTGAAAACCCCGAACGATGACCATTAATCTGGCAAGAAAAAGTTTTGCGAAAAGATTCATTAATTTTAGCAGCGATTATACTGGCTCAAAGACTATAAAGTATAAGGTACTAACACTGACTAAAATATTAAGAATTTTTTATCTCTCATTTTTTTTTTTATATCTTCCATTTGTCTCATTGATATATCCGCTTTACAGCCTGTCACCGGAGGTCCGAAATTTTGAAAGCTGAAGATCCTAAAGGCCAAAATTCCAAAACTTCGTACCCCTCGATTAAATTTTCGGATTCTTAGATTTTCTGAGTCTTCAGCTGTCTACATACCGATCTTTTGGAATTTTGATATTCTGAACTTGAACGTTTCCGAAAATTCTAAATAGTCTCAAATGAATTCGTGATTATGACCGTTCGAATTTTTCAAATTCGTAATTCTAAATAATTGTGAAATTTTTATACCCGATGAATTTCTCCTCACTTGGATTATTATTTTAGAAATATTGTAACAGTTGCGTATTGCAATTAAAAATCTAGTTATCTACGTGTATAATAATTCTGAATTTTTCATTAAAAAAAATTTTTTTTTTACTCTTGTTTTTTATCTTTCGAAACTTATCGAAGAATACTCGACTCGGCTTCGTTAGTACAATTTCTATCGTATCTACGTTGATTATTAAATTCAGTATAGCTAACGTCGAGGTAACGTAAAGTCGTTCTACTTGGATATGTACAGAAATAAAATTGATAACCGCAAGTCTACGAGTATGGATACTTAGCAAAGTTTCATCCTCGTTAGAATTTAATTGGTATCGTATCAAAGATAGTGCAATATTGACGTTCCAGTAGCAAACGATCAGAACTTCTCCACTAAACATTGATCAATCGATTATAAATTAACAACGATCTCTCCTGAGATATCTTCAAGTTTAATGCTACAGTTTACTTACTATGTACGCGTCAGCCATGATAATAATATATTAATGAAACTCGAGGGTAGGTATCCTGTTCTCTCAACATTAATTCTCATAAAAATAAACGAGTTTTGAATTTAACTCAACCTTCAAGGTTCAAGAAACATTGTGAACTCGTGACTTATTCAGACACTATTCATTACGGCGTAAATACTTCATTTTGATAAATAATATAATGTATAGTTGTAACTCTGACGAGAGACATGATACAAGCATATTTTGATGCTACAATAAGACGATAAAGTTGGACTTAGTACTTCGTTTCTAAAATTTTATCATTTATTGATTTATATTCGAGGATTAATTGAGATATTATTAAAGTAAAGTTTCTGAGTTTTGAAAAAGCTTCGTGAATCTTTTTAAGTCAAGTTTCCAAATGATCAAGAAATATTTGAATTGAATAACTTGTTATTTTTACTCTGAGAAACATTTTAAATACATTTCAAATATCGAGGATTCAAAAAGCCTCCTGTGTTAATAATTTGAAGAGATTCTCGTATCATTTTGTCAAATTAGTTCTATAGTATAAAAGAATAATTTCACAGTATTGGTAAAGTCGTTTGTATCGACTCTATAACCGTAATTGGAAGGCTTACCATGAAAAGGAAAATAGATATACGTTTATTTACGCCAAATTTATGAAAGACGAAAACATTGAGGTTATAAACTTTTTGTTTTTTGTTTTTTGTTCTTCCTTATAGCCTGTACGTAATTCGTTTGTTATTACCCTCTGCGCAAGTAATAATAAAAAAAAATTATTAAATAAAAAAAAAATATACTGTGAAATTTCTATCAGGCAAATAAACGAGGATTATTGTATTTGTCGCTGACGTCATTAGCTGTCAGCAAACAAGAATGGGAGAAAATTGATAATACCTCTTCACGAGTTGGGTATTATTACTCAAAATACGCGGCATTCATTTCATTCAATACGCACCTTACACAAGCGAATTTTCCCCGTGGACCATGACGTTCAAAAGCACAGAGAGGCCGTAATGATAAATGCTTAACGCTTCTCGTTTTTTTGCATCGTTATTTTTTTTTCATTTATTATTATTATCATTATTTTTTTTTTTATTGTACATTTGAAAGAAAATTCTGTGTCTTGTTGTATCTTATTCGCTCGACTCGTATAATTTGGTTAATGAATTTTTTTTCTCTCTCTCTATTTTTCTCATTTTTTTTTTTTTTTTTTCTCTCTCTCAAGAGAAAAACAGAAATAACTCGAAAGGCAGAGAGAATGAAGCGGTTAGATTAAAATAGATTAAACCGCGAGCTGTAAATCCCAACAACCTTGAATCACCCCACGTCCAAAGAAGTAAATACGTTACCCAAAAAAAGAAAAAATGAAAAAAAAAAAAAAAGAATCAGAAATGGTTTCAACGTCGAAATAATTATCGGTATAACAAAGCTTTGTGTATGTATCATAATTTCGTCGTGTCATTTAATTTCCATAAAAATTTTTGATCAAAGGTTTCCACCTCATTCATCATGGCCATCGTATTAAATCCTGAATACCGTCATTAACTAACTGGAAATAAATTGTTTTTCTTTTCGTTTTAAATTCGTATGTTCAGTATGGACTGAAATGAGTATATACCATAGAAGATTTACCTGGATTAAGTTCTTCCTTCAGTATAGCGTGTATAAGTACTATACAGAGATCTATATAACTAAGGTAATAATACGTATACGTTACGGTGCGAATAGGGTCACACGTGTTCGTAACGTGGTACGAAGATAAAATTACATATACTATGCAATATTCGCGGTAAAGGTAGATGGCTGGTAGGTAGGTAGATACTGCATAGAACCGCGCAACGGGAAAAGGCATACGTTATTACGTCGACGTAGGTATATGTACATACCTACTCCATGATGGTGTGTATATATATATATATATAATATATATACATATATATATGCATATATGCTAAATATCGAAGAGTTTTCGCTTAGTACGTATAAGATGTAAATATCATACGTTATGAATTCCTCCCATTTCAGAATACTCGCGAGTTATCATATTGCTGATGCAATTTTTCGTAAAAAATCAAAAAAAAAAAAAAAAAAAACTAGTCAAATTACTGCAACATCGATTAATACATAGTAGAGATCCCTAGGAGAAAAAGGCTTAAAGAAAAAGAAATAATGTTTCCTTTGCAAAACCCGTGGATATGCCGATGCGGCAGTGAAGTTGTGAAACTTTATCGACAATGCTTGACGATCACGGAAGTATAAAATAATACTGTTCTTACGTAAAATTAAAGGGGTACATACAAAACGTTGAAGAGATATATTTTACTGCTTTAGCAAGAGCCATTTGAGTTTTAGTTCCTGTAGGGTAGGTAGGTAGGTATAACGATGGGCACTCTTTACTTACTGACTAGCAACTATATACCTTACTCTGATCCACAACGGTACCAATTTGTCTTTACTTTTTTACTGCATACTAATAATTTCTTATTGCTGCCGGCACACCTTTGTACTTGCCGTTATCCAAGACATTGGTTTTATAATTGATGCCTCCTTATTACCTTCTCTTATATATATATATATATTTATTTTCACAAACCTGCATAGCACAGACCGTCATTCATTAACTACAATTTTTCATTCTCGTAATACTATACGAAGCGCGATGGCTTCATTAGAATAAACGCACAACCTAGCGAGAATGATGTAACCTATATTCGTCAAAAACAATAATAACAATAACGACAATAATATATTAATAAAGAACTGCCCTCCGGGCATTAAATTTTACCAGCAATCATAAACTTCTCGGTGAACACATGACTTATAGTCTCTTCATTAGAGTAACGCCGAAAGAAATCTCTAGAATGTCGTCGATTAATCAATCCCCCGAAAGGGCAGATCTGTCATTAAATCTGAGCATGGTGTCTCAATCGAGAATAATGTTCATCGTAGTTCAATAGTTTATAATCAAATGGTGAACCTCATTGTCGATTGAGATACCCTTTTGGAGTGTTCATCATTTCACTTGATTCTATAAATTTTTCCAATGCAAAAGTACCCTAATCTTCACATTGATATTTTACCGAAGGTGAGGTGGCAAAAGGGGTTAAGAAAGTTGATAAAAACACCCCCTACGTCTCCTCGACTGCATACGATATCACATTTGCAAATGAATACCAGTTCCATTAGATTTCACTTACCTCTTCATTACTTATGGGTGTATATATATAGGTATTGGTATTTGCCATAATGAAATTGGCAGTGCGAATATCTGAAGCAACAACGTCCGATATCGGTGGGCGTAAGCGATGAATTATTAGTTGGCTGATCCGGCGGCCGTGCGGCATTATTAGTCACGACAAAGGCGTTCAGATGTAATAATTCACTGTTCACCAGTCGTTCTTATATTTACAATAATTACACCCCACGCTCTAGACGCGCGTTATGTTATACCGATACATTTTTACCGCAACCCTATATCCTCTATCCCTCTATTCCACGATGGAAAGTTACGCCTACCCTGGCAATCTGTTATTGGTAATAAATTTACGTTTTTCACGACGCCTGCCGTGCCAACGGGAGACCACCTACACGCCTACGCCAATATTACGTGGACCAACATCAGTAGGTACCATTCCTAACTTTATATATCCAACTCGAAAGAAAATCAAGACTATAAATTTTAAACGCGATATGAATCCTACATTATTTCTACCTTATTCGCATATATATTAACAACGTGTATTTAAATTGAAGATTATTTAATTTTCAGAAATTGATAGTGACTGCCTAATTAACGTCAAGATATTAGACAAGTTTTTATCCAAATATTTCGAACTATCGCTAAACGTTGAGAAAATAATTTTTATATGCGGAAAAAAAATCAACGAATGATTGAAAGGTTTTTTTTTTTTTCTTTTAAAATTCATCAAGTTTTTTGACTGTGAATATAGCGGGAATCCGCTTTCATATCTAAAGACCCTTCGATCAACGGATAGCCAGTATATTGATATCCAGAAGCTGTCGAAGTTTTGAGTCAACATGTCAAACGGACGTTGAGTGATCGCGGTTACTGTGTTTAAAAAAACTTGTAGATTTTAGAAAAAAAAAAGCGTTCTAAAAGTTGGAAGTTATTCCCTTGAATCCTGCGGCGGTGGGAAAAGGATTTTTAAAAGACTGATGACAGTCAAAGAGTCTTAATTATTTTTTACTGTCATGTGTTTGTATTAACATGAGGGATGGAGAGACGATAATACATTTCGAAATTTCTTTAAGATTTTCAAGACAGACGCGAAATTTCTAGATGACGAATGAAACATGTAAGCTGATTTAACACTGCGGACAAAATAATATCGATCTTTCGATTAAGTTGGGGGATCCTTGAGACGATTATTCCATCAAATTGAGCATGTTAGTCAACGGAGGGGAAAAGGCAGTTGAAATATCGATTTCTATAATAGCTTTGGTACCGCGTCCCTTTTGGAATGGTGAAGAATACGAGTAAGATAGACCTTGTACATCAATCAAAATAGATGAAGCTTTCAGACCGGTCAAAACTCTGCATATTTCTTTAACGTCAGACTGGTAATAAATCTGTACCTTTTTTGATAATCTCAATCGCAGTTGGCCGCACGTCTGCTAATAATAAAAACCGTTTTTACTGTAATTTAACAAATAATTATTCTGATGGTGGATACGAAATAAAAAAAAAAAAAAAAAAAAAAAAAAAAAACAGACGAATATAGGTAGTTGAAAAATCGTCATTTTTTAATCCTCAATTGGCAAATGGTATAATACTACATTGCAAAATCAGTCTCGCTGTTTTTGGCGTAAGTCGTTGTGGTAAATGTACATAACTACAAGCGTAGACGTGAAACCTTCAAGTTTCTCAACCGCATTATCGTAATGATTGACGACCGCAAAAACGAGCTGACCAAAGCGATCAAAGTGACCAAAATGACCCGGGTCATTTGCATGCTCGGGTAATTACGCAACCATATTCATCCCTTCGGTGATAACAGGCTGTCACGTCAGCCATATCCTCGAGGGGAAGTTATGTACGTAACTTGAATGGACGTTTTAATTTCCGAACGAATTCAGGTGCATGTTTCGTTTCACTTTTGTACCAATTATCCGAAAATGATATATCAGTACGTTAAACCACGCTGGACATAATCGCATTTCTAAAATAGTTGCCTATTGATAATCCAAGTTATTTGGATAAGTTTTATTGAAAATAAATAATCTGAAAAAAATCTAGAGGGTATGCAACTCCATGCAGAATTGTTAAAAAAAAAAAAAAAAAAAAAATCGGTACTTTAGCTACGGAGTCTGCAACAAGGAATGGAAAGCGCAGAGTGGTATACACTAACGGAATAAGTAGTCTGTTATACCGAGTACGAAAAAGGACGTTCTAAAGTCGATATAAATAGAAAAGTCGAACAACGGGGTAAAATTTTCCACAGCATGTTGTAAATGAGAGTATACTTAAAAAAAAAATAATAATAATAATAATAATAAATTGAAATATAAAAAGAGAGAAAAATAGTAGCACACCGTTGGCATGAGTATTCATCTAAAACTTCATTCTACCTACTCAACATGGACGCATAGAATATAGTTCTCTGAGGTAGAGAAATATCAGGTCAGTCATTACCATCTCCACATATCCTCATACTCAATGCAATGCCCAACGAATTAAACCTCTACAGTAATGGCGTTTCTCACCTGAATTCCTATTCCTTTTTACTTCAACTTGTGATAATCAATAGCTAGAAGATCTGAGAAATGAATTATTGATCATAAAATACAACGGAGTTAGCCTCATTGAAGAAATTTTTTTCTATCTCCCAGTTTGCTGCTTGGTTTTATTTCTCAGTCCCAAACAGCTTAGAATAAAACTAATCACTACTAGTCCTTCTAAACGATATAAAAAAGAGATTTTTCGACGTATGTATCGTAAGGGTCGAATTAATGATATAAGAAATAATCGTTTACAGTAAACGCCGTTGGCTGAAGACGTAAGATAAAGCATAACGAAGTCATGAGGTTTATATTTATATTAGAAAATTTGAAACCTATGAAGAAATCATAGGTGAGCACGGTGGGAATTGTCGGTTATTGCTAAGTCAGACGTGAGCTGTCAGTAATCCATGATAAGGGAGCGTGTGGGTGAATGAGTTGCTATATGCAGTTGCCTGAGGTGGAAGTGCGGGAGTGTAAACGAGTATATACGAGTACCTACCCAGCACTTGCATCAAGGGAAAGGTATCAACGTCTATAATCGCGTGCATTATATGTACGCAGATATACCTGTGTATGTAATATGCAAGTAGATATATAATGTACATGAGTATATACACATTTAGGTAAATGTAGAGGCTTTAACCCAGCTCGGCCCCTCGGCTTCTAACGGCAAATGTAACTCCCCAGTTTCCTTCCAGCACCCATTAAACTCTTTTGACTTTCCAAGCTTCTTCCGAGTGTCGTGTTCCTGCCTTACCCAAGAGCGAAAAATGCATTTCTTGCCCTCCTTTTCGAGGGAAAAAGAGTTGCTGCTTGTATACCAGGATGAGGAGGAGGAGATATAAAGGTTCGGTGAAATGAATGGACGACCAGATATTTAGCCCTTCTGGTTATTTTCTGCAACCTTATACGCGGTAAGGTAGAAACTTGTGTACTGGTTTTGCATATTAGTTAATACACTTTAGAATTTAACGTAAGTTTCAATTAAAGAAACTGCTATACATTTCTCCTATAATTTCCTATTTATATTTTTACTTATTTTTATATTTATTCGCATTTCTGCTTCAGTACTTCTCTAGCTTCACTGCCTATCTCTCTCTCTCTCTCGTTCTTTGCACTACGTTCGCAAATTAAATATCGCATGTAAGCCAACCCCGAGTGTATAGATTCCATTCAAGCGACATACACGTATACAAATTTGCTTGGAATATTTTCTAAAAGCTTTTCTAACTAACAAGAAATGATGAAGTAATATAAAAAATTAAAATTAAAATTAAATAAAAAAACATAGGTATAGTAAAACATAACGAATTCAATCCGTTTACTTACATCTTCTCCGAACAATTCTTAATAGAAAAAAACTTAATCTTGACTCTTATACCTATACCTACTGGCCAAAGGACATGAAGGTACCTACACGTTGCAGCGCACCTTTTCATTATGAATTAGGTCCGCACTGAAATTACACTTTAGTACTCTACAGGTTCACATACACCTGCAGTTATTGTGCATATTACCTCAATAGCCTAGAAATTTATATTTCAATGGTGCTGGTCTCTCAGCCTTCTTAACGCTAATTATGAATACTTAAGTACAGAGAAATCTACCTCAAAGAATTGGAAAGCAGATACTGAAGGTGTGTAACACATACATGATATGTGTTCATACATCCATGTGGATTGATAGATTATATAATAATGTGTAAAATTGTGAATTGGGGGTATGATGAATAAAAATTTGAAACGTGTCTGATTAAGCTTAAAATTTTCCATAATTTTATTTTAACTAACCTCTTTTGAGACAACAGGTAAAATTTGTATTATTTGAAGAGTAGGCAAACTACTTTCAGCAGCCATCATGAGACTTACTTCAGTCGAATAAAATAAGGGTTAACGCGTCCGGCATTACGCTTTGAGAAATACGTGGTGTTGGCTTGCGATAAGCAGCCTTCACGAGCTTCCGGACTCCCGTGGGGCTTTGCGCTGTGACTCGAGAACCCCGTCTCTTCGTTGTCATTCCTCCGAGGGTTGACTTCTCAGTTTCACGGCCCCCCCGTACCTTCTCTTCCTTTTCCTTTTCCTTTTCCTGTTCCTCTTTCTCTTATTATTCCTACAATTCTCTTTCTCTTTGTCTTTCTCTTTCTGTTCACAAGTCACTCGTACTCCGTGATTCTCTCCAAAGAACATCCAAAGTACCCAAGTTATTCAATTACCCGAAAATGTGCGGTGGTATACGTCCGTTTTCACCGTATGGACCACCGAGTCTAATTTACCGAGCTCTGAAATCGCAGCTTGGAAATTTGTCAATCCTCTAAACTCACCAAAGTCGAAATGTATTTCAATCTGAGCCAATTTAACAAGATTCTAAGGACTTTGCCTCTTAGCTCCAGGTTATTGGCGTATCTACATATAACGATCCAATGCTTTACAGCTCTGATCATTTTGGCAATAATTTTGAAGACTTTGAAGAATCGTATGGATTTTCAACGCACAGATTAAACAGCTGTGAGAAAAAGATTCGGGAATTTTATTAGCGCGTATAAGGGTACGTGGTGAAATAATATCCCCCATGAAGTGTCCAAGTCGAACCACGTTTATATCCTCAATTTCGTATAACGGTAGGTTAGAACGAACGGTTAATAAAATTCGGGCAGTAGACGTTGAACCTAGCGACTACGCGATTGCCGTGATTCGTTAACTCGGAAGTCGAGTAACGCCCGAGAGGCTGTGTTAATGACGCACGTAAATCTGTTGGGAACTCGTCGTTCTTGGAGAAGTCGAAGGAGGATAGACACTTTTCCACCTTTATCTTTATTTTTTTATTTTTTTTTTTTTCGTTTTCGTTTTCGTTTTCGTTTTCTCGTAGTGGAAATCCAAAGTACGCTGTATAAAACAAGCCCTCTCGTTCTGATCCCAAGTCACGTCAGCACGAAGAAGAACGGTTCGAGCTTTTCCAAGGAAAATGTCAAATAGTAACACGCACAAGCTTCTCGAACGCAGCTATGAATCGATAGATAAATTTTCTTAGGTAAAAGGGAAATTGTTAGGCCGACCCGAACTTCACCCAACGTTTTACGAAACTATCAATTTTTATTGAGGATCGAATAACTGAGTAAATAAAACGTGACAAGTAGAATAAATTGTTATAAGTTTTTTGATCTCGTCAGCGAATTACAATAACCAAACAATCCGGTTCGTGAGAAGTCTTGTAACTTCGATTTTACATGTACAATTCAATACCATTATCGCTGTTGTTCATGCAGTGAAATTCGTGTGTGTAAAATATGTTTTGAAGCTCCAAAGCCGGACACCATTTCGATGATAATATGTCGTGCGAACTAAAACCATGATGATAATCGAAATTCTGAATGTAAATTTCGAGTCAATGAAGACAAGTGTCTCTTCATTTTATCCGTATCTTGAAATTCTAAATTCTGAATGCTCCAAATAAACGTTCACTGAATGATGGTACATCCAATCAAGGGTGAGTTTTTAACAATGCAGGAAAATGCTATTCAGAGTTTAGTTTGCTTTGCCTGAATTCTTGCCTTTTTTTTCGAAAAGTAATATGCCCGAATAAATACGACGTAACGTATACAGTGAATTTTTTTTGACGCGAATCCACATGAGAGGAATTCTGTGTTCCGTTTAAATTACAGTAATTCGCATTTGAACCAGAGTTCACTGCTTAAAATCTGGAATAATTATACCTACTCCTCTACTTCATAATTTCGTTTACCCAACTTCCCGGCACCAAAGAATTTTGATTGCTTTTTTCAAGTACTAAATTCGTGTTGAAAAATTTCTGTATACAAAGTTCTTGTACTTTACCCTAACTAAGTATAATCTCCTACCTCATACAACGGTACACATTTTCAGTATGAACACACAATCGCAAACTCCGTTTTGTAAATTTAATCAGCAATCTGTGATAAAATTTCTATTCAAATTACGCAAAGAATGATCTTGTCCATTTTCTTTTTTCTCTCTCTCTCTCTTTCTCTCTTTTTTTCGAGGACTTTCATCTAATTCAACTGTACATAAAGACTGTAGCATTAGTAAAACGGATTGGAGGTGTACTTTATGACCTCTTAATATTTGAGCGACTTCAACTAGGCCAGCGACAGCCCGGAGGCTAAGTTTGAGTCTGTTTTATTAAACATTTCGTTGAAAGAGTCCTTTGTTATATACGCTAGAGTTACTAGGGTAAACGTTAATGCGCCACGAAATGGTGAACTTGGTGTTGAAAACTTTTGACTCACAAGTCCCCAGGTACATATCTAAAACTGAGTTTTGGATTTCTACCACTTGTGCTCTTGCTAAGGGCAAGAATAAAGCCTGGAAGGATAACAGTTCTAACAACCTCGAAGGAAGGAATAACGCCTTGCGAAACGTTCTCCCGTAAAGGTCATAAGTCACGTTTACATTGGAAATATGGTTTTATTTTTGAAAGAAATCCGAGGAGGTGGCCATAAATTCGACGATGGTAATGCCCCAATTTGCATACGCTCCAAGATCTATAATCACGCTATGTGAATGACAAATAGGGACGAAAGAAAGGAGAAAGAGAGAGAGAGGAAAATAAAAAAATAAATAAATAAAAATAAAAAAGAATCTCTGGATAAACGCACATCTCTTGGGATGCTTTAGAAACGATCCACTAGACTCCGAGGTTTCGGTCTTGTATATCGAAGTGCAATTTAATTCGAACCGAAAGACGGCGGTGGTGCATATCGAGTGAGAAATCAGACAATTTTTAGTGAAGAAGATAATAAAAAAGAAAAAAAAGTCACGCATATATTCGAGTTGGATTCTCGTGATTTCCCATGAGGTGTGAAAAATAGGGATTCATTTCACGCTTGCATACCTTTAAAATTGCAAGGATTCATTTATATACTGCAGCAATTTGTTCGTTCGAAATTGTACGGCTACAACATCGACGAAGACTTCAGCTTTTCAGATTTTAGAACCTCGTTGTCCACCTTGGGTAGGTACTAATATTTTTATAATATCTTCACATAACTCTGGTTCCATCCTTCGTCGTCTTAACAACGAGACAAATGTGATGGACGTCAGCATCGTTCCATTGGTCGAAGAACCTTGTTTATAACTTTACGTTGGAACGGTCCAGCCATGGGCAATACTGCTCGTTATTTTTATATTTATTTTCATCATGACTGAAGCTACCTTTTCTTAGCTGCAGTAACTTTTCTTAACGTTTTGTGTACCCGGCATTGAGATATCACCGTATACATATAATCAAAAGTCTAGTACGTGTTGGTTTGCGTAAATGATATAGACTTTCGACGTTGCACTGCTCTTTGCTGCGATTGAAAAAGTGATGATCGTTTTGCCCAATGGCAAGACGTAGTCCAAGGTTTAACGAGGACGTAAAACGGTCCCTTTATCTTTTCAGTAATGTCGCTAAAGTAGAGGCCGCTTTATAGATTCTTCTTGGCTATCTCGTTTTACGGCAGAGTCAAAGCTGCTGTTGCTGCTGTTGATGCCGTTGCGATGGAATTTTATCTCACCGATATTATTATATCGTTTATCGCTTCAACGAAGAGAATATATATATATTTTTTTTTTTTTTTTTAATCGCCTACATCTTACGCACGAAAACATCAAAAACAGGAAAACACATTTCAGGCTAAAACCCCTCGAGTATTTTTCTAACGTATGTATAGAACCTTGATCGGTGTTGTCGAAAAGTAATTCGTTTACAAAATTATTAAATTTTCATTTATTTACCTTCCCGTTTACACGGCCGTAAAGCTCCGGGATCTCGTCGCACGGTCAAGCGCGTTCAACAAGGCTTGGGAAATTTTGGAGAAACATGAATATTCAAAGTCGTATCAACGCACGCACCGTTTACTCACGGACAAATTATAATAAAGCTATTCGCTCAGCTTGTCAATGTACATACGTATATTGGCTGACGGAGTAAACATCTATCTTAAGTTTTTTTTTTTTTTTTTTTTAATTTTTTTCTTTTCAAAGGAATCAACTTTTTTAATACCTGCAAGTACTCTCCAAATTTTTTAAATTAATAATTCACTATTTTGAAATATGATTTTTCAGTCTAATGAAGATTTGCGCGATTATTCTTAACTTTAAAAAAATTTTTTAGAGGAAAGGAGTGAACGAATATGATTTTACCGTAAGATAGTCTAAAAGTATTCTGAAACAAAATACTATATATATGATTCATTTCTATAAGATGCAACTCATTTGTAATGCGAGAGATGTTTTCTCTCTGTATATTTCCATAAGTGAGAAAGATATTTGCGGTTGAATATTTGAACAGGAAACGTATATACGTGTGATTGATTGTTGTACCATTTCGTTCTGAAAACTACTTTAGATCCGTAGCAATCTAGAAGTCAAGTTGTACGATAAAACGCGTCTTTTCTTTTACACTGACGTGGCGACCTAGTAGTTTTCTTGTCGCGTGTACACGAGCGATAAATAACAGCACAAAGTCTCTTCTGTTTCCTGTCCAGACTCTGGCACTTCGCGTCAATTCTCAAGACTTGACCATATATTCCTACGTAAAAGTATTATACACAATATCATGAGTGTCTAGTACTGATTGCAAAAACGCTCTACTACTCGATAACGTATGTACATACTTCCTTTATTTCATCCATCCTCCGCTAGTAAACTCGAATAATTTCAAGAGCAAATAAAGGGTCTTACTCGTTCAAGAGGAAATACTTTGATTGCTACTCTTGTGATTTTTGATTCACTATCTCCTAGGGATTTGTCAGATTCATAGTTTGCACTCAGTATGGCCATAAGGTAGTTCACATAAATATCTGGAATAATTATTCAAATTTTTCTCATTCTTTATCTCTACAGTTTTAATATTTGCACAGAATTATCGGACTTTTAAATATTTTACAAATATAGAAACTAATCTCTTCTGTATAGCCGGATAGGCAACGGTGGAGGATTGAACGAGTTCCAATCTTGTCGAATAATTTAACATTTCGATGTACTATAATATTGAGTTATTCATGTAGTGCTAAAATATTTGCACGAGATAGGAAAGAGGCCTCAATAAATAATACCGCCGATACTTTTTTTACTACAGAATTTTCGGTATACTCGAAATGCGACATTCGAATTTTGCAATATGGTAAAAGTATGGAATCGAAACATTGACATACTCGAAATTGCGTTGAATTCAGCTTGAATTTCTTTGACAAAAAACAAAAAAAAAAAAGATCGTTTCCTCTTTCTAAACGATATGTTATATATTTTTTTATTTTTCTAGAAATCGACTATACGTAGACTTTCAGGAAAATACCTACTCTTTTTAAAAACAGCAATGAATCGATAATATTAAAATTCTTAATATTACTAGTTCAGAATTTTAAAAATTCGAAACTTAAACCCTGCCCCGTTGATCTGCAGACATCTTCTAGAAACTCTCCTATGAACGTAATTCAAAATATCCTCATCTAGCTAGGAAATGCAGATAGCGAATGTACATACCTTGAAGGAAGTAAAACGGGGACTAGGTAATACTCGTCAAAACCATCTTGGCAGATATTTGCGACAGCGATGCTCTCGAGCAGTTAGTTTATCGTCGTAGCAACGCGTTTGGTACTTCATAGTGAAACGCTGTAAGTGAGAGAGAAAGAGAGAGATGGAAAAAGGGATGCAAATATGTCAGCTTGCTGTGACAAATGGGAATCCCGATCAGTACTGGCATTTAGAAATATACTCTGGAAATAAAGTAAAAAATTTTTCTTCTATAATACAAGACTTTGGTTGGATATACCTAGGTCTATGGTATATGTTGAAAACGAGAACGGAAAACCATTCAGAAGTGCTTCAATTAAATACTGCAAGACTTTTTTATTTTTTTTTTTTTTCTTCTCCTTTACAGATTCCTCGCCAGAATTCAACCTTTTGGCGATTCTATATATTATAAAATCGAAATAGAAATATAGAGAAGAGATTTTATTTTTTTTTTTTTATTTGAAATACAAAACTGAGCGTGAATTCTTAGAGCGTTGTTATAAAACGCTTACGTAATTCTTGTCGGTGACAAATGGAGACGGTCTCCATTCCCGTCCCTGTTTCTACCTTTGTCTTGTCTACTTTTGTCCCTGTCTTACTTCGTCCTTGGTAGATTTTGCAAAGGAGTCGTGACATAACTCCAGTACTTTGCATGCATCTTGGAAAGAATAAAGCCAAAGCTGATGTTGGAGTGTGCGAGTGGGTGGCGTAATTCGACGAGCGCGTGCTAGTAACAAATGGTCAGATGCCAGGCTGAATATAAATTGAACTATTGTACTCACTTCAAGGTGCAATAACCATTACGGTATATACATATACATACGATATAAAGAAATATATAAAAATCTATGAATTATTTTTTAAACATTCGAAAAATAAGAAACTTTTGAAAAGGGTTAATCCCAATTTAATATACCTACCCCGTATATACTCAATTATTCGGTAAAAAGTTTTTCAAACCTTTGGAAATCATCCAGGTGAATGGAAAAATAAAATTTTATCTAAAGGGATCTTTGACCCTTTAAAATGTCCCGAACGAGTCTAAAATCAAAATCGATTTTACGAACATTCGGGTTTTATAGCACCAACGCGACGCCTTGAAGCCTCACCAACTATCTGAGGCTCTGAGAGTCTTTCGATTTCTTTCTTTCTTACTCTTCTTTTATTTTATATAAGCGCACTCTATTTTTCTCGATCTAGCACTCAAAGGTTTTACTGCAGCGTTATTTTCTTTGGCTGGTAAACGTTTGAGAAGAGATTTTTTTTTTCTTTTTTAATTTTTCTTTTTCTATACTCAGTTTCTTAGCTGGAAGGAGAGTTCCCTCACTGTACTAAATGTCAGATTACGACTGCGTTCTTGATTAGGGTATGACAGATGAAGTACCGGCTGTATCCTTGCAAAATTTCTCCGAGATCTAGAGCGGATTGCGTCTGGCAGTTTTGGAGCATGGTAAAATGATGTTTCTGCAAAACGGCTCTTGATGCCGGTTCAGCGTTTAATGGTAATGGAAGTTTGGCGTTAATCCCTAAATTTCCCTTGGAGATTTGACGCTATACCTACTGTTCCACGTTTTGACTAACTAAAATCTTGCTCAAGGCTAATGATCGTTAATAGAATCGAACAACCGAAAGGAGTCGTCGTGATAATATTCAAATTCACAATTTTATCCACTGAAATACGTACCCACTTATTTTTTACTCGAGGTAAATTAACGCCGATTCCCTGCTCCACATTCAAATTGAGGAAGAAGGAAAACGAAGACGAAAAATAAACAATAAAAAATAAAATAAGGAAAATAAGTAAGGAAAAAATTTCAAAAGAAAAAGAAAAAAGATTGCCAAGACTAAGTTTATAAATTGACGCAACGTCTAGTGAATTTTTATGAGCTCTGCAGCGAGGGTTCAAACCAGACCATCGTCAGTATAATAGAAGATGTCCTTAAGCCGATGACACAACCACACGGATTCTGATCCCCCTAAAACTCCTCTCAAATTATTAGGGTATTTCCAATTCTTTAAATACTGAGCTTTTTAAATATCATTCAACGGTGGTGAGTTAGGATTAAAAAATCCCTGAGACTTTTCTCAACATCAAAAAATTTAGATACAAAATTTGTTGCTAATTTTTGCCCCGTGACATAATAACGATGGTGAATTTTTGTTGAATTAAATTGAAAAGGGTGAGCCTCTGGTTTCTCGATCTGCATCTTTATCTTGAAACTAAATTTTCATAATATCAATTGATTCTATTTCTGATTCTTATCGGTTCGATAGCAGCAACTGGCTTTGGCAGGGCTTTAGTTCCACGATATTGAAATCCTTGAAAAATAATAGGCGAACTAAGACCCAGTTTTAATGCAAGAAAACGATCGGATAAATTCCCTGAATAATAAAGAGACAAAAAAAAAAAAAAAAACACTCCGTATTGGCATAATGTAAGAACCTAACCTGTCCCCAATTCTTTCAGACCTCTTCGATTATCGGGTTATTAAATACAGGAACAAAAATTCACCCTTAGGGTTTCGTTATAGCAGCAATTAAATCATCGATCTTTTCTTAATAATCGTTCCATAGAATCCTCCAGGTGGACAAAAGTCGTTCAAAGACAATTCATTTTCATATTCTATATCACAATATATTTTTTCTACAAAATATCGGTATAATATCCGTCAGCATTTTCCTCTGTGCAATATCTAGTTCAAAGAATGAATGATTTTCAAAGAATTTTCGATATAGAACGTTGCAGTTTATTATAAATAAAAAATGTATATATATTCAAGATTGATTAAACGTACAGGAAAGTGTAGATACATAAATGAATTGATGATGTTCGCTCGATTACAATGCTAAGAATATATTGATGCATGTTTTTGATAATAATGAAATCTTTGAATGAAAATTCATTTAAATTAATACAGTATAGTCATAACCGTAAAGAACATTACTGTATCCACGATGTACGCAGTTGATTGCGAATTTGAAACGGAAGTATATGTCAGATACTGGAATACCAAGCCGTCAAGAGACTCTCGATGATATATAATCTCGGCTAAGTATCACAATTCTTTGTTGAAATGAAAACATACGAAACGTATACATACGTTTTTCTATTATGGCGTAACAAATTATTCAGGTAAAGTATCAGAGGATTAATCAAAATCTTGGCAGTTTGAAAGATAAAAACAGCCAACCTATACAGGTATATACTTTATCTGTAAAAAGGAATTATTCATTCAATTATATCCTACAAGAGTACAGTCCTGTGATAATACTGATGACTATCATTTTTCTTGTTACAGGTAAGCCTGAAATCTGTATATATGAACTTAATCTGTTCAATTCAATCATCGTGAAATTGTTGGTAAGTACTTGGATCATAATTTTCAATGCCAGTACCACTTTTGAGGAATAATATGATCCTGCTGAAGGGAATATCGTGTGATTCATAGAACCCATATACAGCATTTATTATAGAGGGAGGTGTCTACATGATTATAATAGTTCCTTGACATAGTTGTAAGTTATTGCACAGGTTATATGGAAAAATTAATTCTTATTACGTAAATGAATAACTGGTAACGAGACATTTGACCTGTCCCATACGCGTTGTACTTGAATTCTGTAGTTTCATTTACTGAGAATGTATACATAGATAGATATGAGATTTTTTTTTTTTTTTTTTTTACAGTAGTTTTTAGTCTAGGTGTAGAATCTGGTCATTCATTGTGAGTATGAGGTATTTCATAATAAAAAATGAAAACCAAAAAAAAAAAAAACTGAATAAAAAAACAGTAAAAAGAAAGAATAAAAAAAAAAAGAAAGAAAACTGGGTAAAAAAAAAAGGTAAGAAAAACTTGGTCTGAGTCACGTTTCGTGTGTACGGGTTTACTTCAGCAATGAAACGAAACACGTTCTTGTTATCTTGCGGTTATGAGAAAGTCCCTGGTCCTCGCGTCGTAAACTTTGATCTCCGGAGGTGTACTGATGCTTGGAAACTGCGCACACCAGAGGTTCGTTGCTTCGTATATAACCTCGATTTCAAGATAAGCGAGAGTGGAAGTCATCCACTCGAGTCTAAAACTCGTTACGAATCGCTGATGTCTTTTGCGTAACTATACTATATAATATATACGCTAAGGAACAAACATTGCTAATTGAAACTTAATTGAAAAAGATCGTCGCATGTCAACAACATACAATGTCATTCGCATAATTTCATAAATCGTCAAAGAAATTTTTTTACTTCGTAGTATATAATCGATAGATTAAATTTTTGGAATTTAGTATAATTAAAGCCGTGACTGAAATGACCGCGATTCATTCTACCCACTTTTCTTTAATTGTTTATTCAATCAGCTCACTCATCCGCGTAACGATTACTCAACGGTGATTACTCGCAATTTTTTTGCCATTTCTTTTTGTTTTTTGTTTCTTCTTTTTTGCCTCCTTTTTTTATATGGTGAGGGTAACGAACGGTAATAAGTTACTGAAACTCATCGAAAGAACTTCGTTCGTCGCTAACCCGATATTCGAAACAGATTCTAATTCTGTATGTCTGTATCTGAGTCGATAACGATCGAAATCTTATTATACCTGTAGCTGAAACTTCCCTTTCGTCGAGTAGAGGAACCTTATCTTTAACACGAGAACGCGACACCTTGTCCTCACGAGGAAACATATCCTCCTCGTTTTCTGGTCGACAAGAGTGTTTTATACATGCTGATATGCCAACAGCATGCCCCAGTAGCGTATTTCTCTACTTTGCAACTATACCTACTCTAGTTCCATGGCAAAGTTGTTAATAATCGTTTTTGCGATGTTAACGCAGCGCGAGGTAACGGACAAGTTCCGGTGGTTGGATTTCGTCCGCTACTAAATTTAGGGACGTGGCTTAGGCTGAAGGGTATCATAATTCAGCAGTTTAAGGGCTAATACGAAGGACCGAGAGTTACGGGGATACCCAGTGGTTTTTTGCAAACGAGTGCTAAAACAGATTTCGCGTCGGGACAGAATTGTGAATAATGCAGGAGTCTAGCTTTCACCCGAAACCTACAGGCAGCAGCGTGGTCTTTCGTTTGGGTAATTTCATTACCAACGTTACGAACGATGCGTATAGCCGGGTTGAAAATCGTCGACTGAGGAGGGCGAAGTAGCGACGCCGACATACCGTGAACCCGTAGAGATATATATATTAGCAAGGGAGGTGGAACAACCGGTCTAAAGGCCCTCAGACACGGTCAATAATTTCTGTATGTATGTATACGTAGGAAAATTCGCCCGACCGGAAGTGTTGATTTTAACGCGGCTATACGCACGCCGTACTCTCAAAAACCCGAACCCTTTCACTCTATACAAATTTTATATATTCAACCTCTTTTTATATCAGAAGTATACAATTTCAACGAGGAATCTTTCCCTTTTTTGCTTTTCCTGAAACAAATTTTATTTTATTATTTATTTATTTATTTTTATTTTATTTTTAATACAATTTCAAGGGACTCGTTAAAGACCAAACAATTTTTGAAAGTCTATAAATTGCAACGTGAGAATTTTTACAAACTAAATAAGGTACTGGGTACACCAACGGGTCAGACAGAGATACGATGTGGTATTTCTAAAGGGGTTAACAGTAAACCTGTGGAATGAAGATATAAGAATAACTTGAAACCGTCAAGTAGGAAAGTTTGTGGTTTGCGATGAGAAAAAGTTTCGCACGTCGGCGAATGTCTGGAGTTATTTATGCGCTATGCTTTCTCTTTTATAAAGGTGATTTTTCATATTCTGCCGTTGAAAGGTACGATTAATTTCACGCCAACTTATTCCTACGTAGAAAACCTGCATCATCCTTCGCTCTTCGCTGTCTAGGCCCCGTCGTTCGCCGAGGAACTTCGCACTGCCGTCAACGTTTTTTTGTTTCTTTTCATTTTTTTTTTTTTTTTGTTTTTGTTTATTTTTTTGGTATTTTTTGCAATTCTTTTTGCAACGACAAAATCATTATGAAAACGAGAATCAACAACAATCGCTTCTCTGCTTACTCTTAAACTCACGACCAAATCTTACCTCCAAATACTTCTTACGTTCTCTTTTATTGCTCTTCTTGTTCAAGTATTCATTATTCTTACTTTGCTAGCGAAGAATACTGCAGTGAGCTAATTTTTTTTCTTCTCTTTTATCTTCTAATTTTTTTTTTTTGTTTTTTTACCGCGAATCTGGCTAGCACTTTAAATGGAAATGATGATTGTCGAGAAACTAACCAGACTTTACTCTGCAGCGAAGACAAAATTCGACTATTTCAAATTTTACGTTACTACTAGAATAACTATTAATTTTGTTACAACGATTATCGCTTTGCTAAATAAATTGCTCGACTAGGATCTAATTATTTTGCATAGTGATAATAATTTCCAAAAAAAAAAAAATTCATCACTGCATGGATTTTAAATTAAATTCAATTGAATTGAATAATCATTTCAAGGGATTCCCTTCCCCGGCCGTCGTCGACGTAACTATTGGAATTCTTGAAACTAGTAAATGTATCGACTATTGAATGTTACGTAAGCGAAGAACCAGCAGCAGGTAGAACGAGTTGCACTTAAGAACGGAGGCGGTACCCTCCTATAAAACTTTTCACCCTGCTGTTCAAGTCGGTTTTATTCCTATTCTGCTAAACAACTTGACAGGTTCGCGAAAGAATTCACTTCGTATGTGGCGTGTAGTTGAGTTTATGGTATATCGAAGAAATGAACATTTTTTAGGGATTAGAATCAACTCGAGTTAATTATTAGCGAGAGTATATAGCGAGGCAGTTGAACTTTAGAAAGTATTTTTGAAGCAATTTTATACTTTTTTATAAATCGATTAAACGTTTGAAAGAACCCAAAAAAGTAGTAAACGCAGGTATACATACGAAATTGAAATAAAAATTTAATATCAATAAAATTTTTTTACATCTCGTCTACATTCGCATTGATATGAGTTGAGAACTCGATTCAAAGTGCTCTGTCAATGGCAGAAATGATCGTACTGTAATACTCGATGACCTTTTTCCATTTTACCTCCACTTCTACTTCTACCTCCACCTCCATCTCCGTGGGCACTTTATCTCTTCGACCCCTCGAAAAAGCCTGGATTGTACCGTTTGTCTTCAGCTACTTGAAAAATCGAGAGAAATGATTCTTATCGGGCGGTAAATTTGGCACTTACCATCGTACGTCCGTGATGGTTACCACTCCACTCAGTAAAGAAAAAAAAAAAGAAAGAAAAATTTTCAATTCTTCGCATCAAATCTCCTTCGTAAGTGACCTGAAAGAATTTCAGTCACCGAATGAAAACCTATGCTCAAATATCGATGCGAATTCAACTCCCACTTTTACGAAATAACTTTTCTTCTTCGTTTTTCCTAAACTCTAAAAAGTGATCAAGATCTCATTTAATCTCATATGTCTGAATACTTTTTAGAGCAATTTTAGGTTTTGCGAATGCTAGATACCCGGCAAGGACTCATTTCCGTTCTTTTTGCTTGTTGGAACTAATAGAAAGGCCTTCACAGGTGAATTTTAACAAATTGTACACACACTGATATATATGTGTAAAAATTTTGTGTACCAGAAGTAAATGACCAACAGAAAGATCCTGACATAAACCGCACTTAGCGTTCAAATCTACCTGCGTGGCGTTAATTTTTTTGCAGCAAACATCGTCGTCGTAATATTTCACTTGTGTGAAATTTTTTACTTTTTTCAAATATGATACAAAAATTAAAGATATTTTATTTATTTCTTTTGTTCAACTCTGCACACGCTTATCTCTGTCGTTATTTTCATAATTCATATCTTTATTATTAGCATCTATAATATGACGCTAAGAAATGGAAAAGGTCCTGCCATTATCGTATTTTCAATCCCTTATCTCCACCCTAGATACTAAACGTCTCACGTTCTTTGATATATACACAGTCGCGTTTACGTATTATTATACGAAAGAACGTGCAGCTACGAATGAATTAGGTACTTAAAATACACACCCTTTACATAAGGTATACAAAATTTTGAACACAGTCAATGAATTCGTCAATTTATTAAACATTATCTATAATAAAAAAAAAAAGTCGAAATGGTTTAGTTTCGCTTAATTTTAAAAAATTTATTTTTTTCATTTTTGATGGAAACTAAAAACCTTCGACGATTTTCAAATTCCGTGAATGGCAACTCTTTATTCTAGAAAATGGAAAAAATTCAGACTCACATTGTGTCCCAGAGCGTATCATTATCGCCTCGAACAATATTCACGTTTCTGCCTCTAGATTCGTCTCGGCAATCTAAACTATAGATATTTCCCTCACCCCGGGTCTCAGGGCACCTCTCTTCGCTTCGACCAACTCGGTTTCACATTGCCGTACTGTTGTTCTACATTTTTTTGTTTAATCTCTTGGGAGAGAACTACCTGTACCTACTATCCGCGACTGACTATATACTTACAGAAGAAATACCTACCTCAACTCCAAAGTGTTATTTCTTTGAAAGCTTCAATTTTATTTATTTTTTTATTTATTTATTTTTTTTTTCTTTCTTTCCTCTCTCTCTCTCTCTCACTTTCTTTCAATTCTTACTTCCTGCAGGAGCTTCCATTGCGTGGGTGGGTATAACAGTTGTTATTTTTATAGATATCGTAGAAGTGTACGCTATATACTTGAGTATGGGTTCTCTTCTGTCAAGAAGGTATACACACGGTTTCTGGGGTTATTTATTTGTCTCATTCATATTTTCAATCCTTTCTTCATTCTTCACGATTGTATCGAAAATATTAGATTTAACCAACTTAAGTTACAACAGAAAAGAAAATACTCCGTATTCTTATCGTATTTAAATATCTTAAATTCTGATTACTATATGTCGAAATAATTTACTCTGATATTCGCATTTTCAAATAGCAAACATACAGATAATAAAAAATAATAAAATTCTTTGAATGATGAAAAAGATCGTAACTCTTTTTAGTTTCAATATAATGTGTATATATTATAAATATATCAAAGCTCGGATGAGCTGACTTTGACTTATGCATGCTGAAACCCACTTACCATTTTAATTCCCAACAATTCGAATACGCTTTAACTAATCTCTGTTGGCATTTCTCTAAGAGGTGAAATGAGTAAAGCGGATAAAGATTAATTTTGCTAAAGCTTTAACGTTTTAAATTTTCTCCACAGAGTCGTTCCCAAAGTCTATGGAGAGTTTAATTATTCATATGAAAGTGCGAAGGTATTGATTTTGCGCTGAGTAATCTTAACGCGAAATTATATTCCATCTTTAAAATTTTTCTCTTGACCTTTTAATAAGTTTTCAAAAAAATTAATAAACAAATTTGAAGAAAAAAAAAATATATCCACAGGATGGACAATCGTTTCATCGTCAGTCAATCGATCAAGTAATATTGATCCTGTAATAAAACTCGATGAATTGCAATTGCGTTGAATTGCAATTTTTTTTTTTTTTTTTTTTTTCTGACAATTTTATCTTTTCCCTTTTCATCATTTTAACGTGAAACGGCTAAAATAAATATTGGTATTATACTTATGTGTAAGGTAGGTACATGAAAATGTTAGCTAGTACATGTTGACTGTGACACTGACTTAGGGAAACTACAGCTAACAATAGCTGGCTAAAGGGCTCCAGCAAGCAATTTGGAAAATGAAAGTAAGCTAAACTGCTTCCGCGTATTTGTCTACGTTACTCTACCATTTTACCTGCAAATTAGTATAATATAAATGCAAATTAAATTGTGGCAGCAGGTTTTATTTTTACCCAAACCCGTCAAAGATCCAACCCTGCAGCGTCGCCTCAGTATCGTATACTTATACCCCCTTATCCAAAAGATCTTCTTAGCTTTCCTCCCTCCCCTCCCCCATACCATGTCCTATCTTTACGACGATTAAATTCACGTTTACCTACCAAGTAGGTACCTTGAAGGGGTTGAAAGGTCACCTTGAAAATTTATCTACGCTGTTGACAGGCCCAATTCTACCGGCAAAGTATCTAAAGCTTTATTTGTATAGGTACTAAACTTGAGACATTGAGGGAATAGAGGCAACGTTCTTGTTCCAAATTTTAGAACTGACTTAATTTGTATACATGTACATTGACACCGTTAAAAACTTATAAAGTTTTCAAAAAATAAAAAAATTATGGCGAATATGACAAGATAGGTAAAAAAAAAAAATCTTGTTTAAAAATTATTTTTATTTATTAGACGTTGATGTTATCGGTTTACTTTGATCGAGACTCAAAGCTACAGGTTCACTTCTCTCACCACGTCTCGTATACCTATTCACACAGCAATTCTGAAAGCGTCAGCCCGAGAATTCATTTGGCAAAGTGAAAGGTTCCCCCTTGTACAAAGCGGTGGTGCGTGCGCGATATATACCTACGATATTATGCAACGCAGCGGTTTTCTTAGTAAAGGTCATGGGAATAGGGCTCACCGTATTTTCATAACGGATGGATAAGACCCCTGGCAAACTCTGTACATTTTCAAACTGCACGCGCGAGATGAAATGAAGGAAAGAGAGAAAAAGAAACATTCATCTATATCTGTACCCATGTACGTATGTATGTATGTACATACATACATGTTGGCGAATATGAGCGGTTGTAACATGAGTATGTGCGCTGGTTCTTTACGTGCAGATGCTTTTAGTCTAACACGTGCCACATTTTGGTTATGTTACGTTATGTTATGTTATCTCGGTAAGAACGTGACTGGCTCTGTATAGTGTGAAAGCTTTAAAAGCCTGATAGGTGAACAGTTTTTTTTTCTGTTTTTTTTTTTTTTTTTTTTTGCTGGGTTAAAATTGCCAATTTTACAAGTTTCGAACGGTCAAAATCGAGAATTTGCTTGAGACGATTCAGGATTTTCAGAAACGTTAGGGTTAAGAAAATCAAAATTCTGAAAAATCGGTAGGCAGACAGCTAAAAACTCCAAAAGTCTAAAAATCCGAAAATTCAATAAAGGGGCATGACTCTCCATGCGTAAATTTCAAATTTCGAAGTCTTAGCCTTTCGGATCTTTAACTTTCGCAATTTTGAACCTTTGATGTTTCCCAATTTGAAGCTTTTGAAATCGATTATGCAGTCTTTCGGAGTATGTAATACCCTTTCTAAAAAAGTCTGAGGATGTAATATTAAAATTCTAAATTCTTACCAGTTCGTGACCCAAAAAAATTTGGAACCTTAATTTGACCTCACTTACTAAAAGCAATTATTCATTATAGAGGGTAAGAAAAATCTTTGTTACGAGATACTGGGATGTTAAATAAGTAACAGGATTATAGAGAAGAGGTTGTAACTCAGAATAGGATCTCGGATATATTTTTTTGGTTGCTCCTTATTTTTCCTATAACACTAAATCTTTACTCGACGTCTTAACTTATACCTACTTCTTGCCTTTAACGCTCCAATTTAATAGTTTAAAATTGTATTCCTCACGTATTGAATAAGTTTTTCTTTCCCATGGCTCCCCAGGTTGAAGTAAGTTTAACTGATCGAAATATACAGCCCGCGTATTTTTAGTAGCAAAAATCCGAGCGTCGTTCTGTCTGAAGTTACGCCCGTAGCCATGATTTTTAGTTATTTATTATCTGTACGAAGTTTTCACGGAGAAAATAAAAAGAAGAAAAAAATAAAAAAAAAAATGCTATGAAGAAGTAGAAGAAGAAGAAGAAGAAGAAGAAGAAGAAAAAGCATACATACACAAGGGTGGAAAAGTCGCGTGGAGCTTTTTCATCCAACGTCGAGTTAAATGAAACAAAGCCTGAGGGAGGTAAACAGATTCTTGTAGTTTTAATTCGTTACAAAGTTGAACCCGCCATCCTTAAGACCCTCACCTAAAAAAAAAAGCTCGTTTGAATTTAAAAATTATTATATTCCACTTTTTTTTAATTATCATACGGAAACCGCTAGGTACAAAACGTGGCGGATTATTCCGTTGGGAAATAAATAGACTAATGAAACCAAATGTTTGGTGAACTTGAGCCAAATTGCTATTTATGGAAGCATGATACTCAACCTAAACATACCCGTAACAAACTTTCTTCACCTTTTTACCTTCTCTCCTCAAAGACTTTACCTGCTTCCTCTACTGTTCCTTTTTCTTCTTCTTCTTCTTCTTCTTCTTCTTCTTCTTCTTCTTCTTCTTCTTCTTCTTCTTCTTCTTTTTCTTCTTCTTCTTCTTCTTCCTCTTCTTCTTCTTCTTCTTCTTCTTCTTGTTCTTCTTCTTCTTCTTCTTCTTCTTCGTCAGGGGATTCCCCCAGAGTAATATTGGATAAAAACTTCTGACCAAGATAAATGGAGCGGACTTTTATATGCGCGAGCGTCAAAACTTACTCCAAGAGTCGTACTGTCCATTTTTCACAATAAACTTTAGCCAACTCGCGGATATTGTTTTTCGTGGAGGTAAAAATATATTTTAACCCTCCCTGGTCACACCTCTGATTTCAATCAAGCTGGTCACAACCGGATCAAATTGATCCAAGCCCATATTTAAACGGTTGCCGTGTGAAAACTATCAGTCTGATCGAGACCGAAAAAATACTGGTAAATACTTTGAACATTCTAGAATATACAGCAAAAGTCGGTATATCAAAATTCAAATGGCAACATGTTCAAAAAAAATCGTAAAACAGTCAATGCGTAAAAAAGACACTTTTTTACTCAAAAAATCATAAGTTTTTGAATTTTCAATATTTTCAAGTGAAATTATAGTACAGATACTCGTGAAATATGGTACTTTAAGAAAAAAAATAGTGCTATAGTATGTGTTCCAAAAAACGTATTTATTTTGGGAAAAAAGGATTTTTACCTTCAAAGTTCAAACTCGGGTCACTTTGATCCGCGGTAACCACGAAGAGTTAACAATATTTAAATTGTACCTCAATATCGTACCTCCGTACCTACACTCGTTACTTCAAAGAAAAAAAAACAAAAAAAAACAAATTTACGGTTTCAAGTTTTCTGTATAAATTATCTTACACAGCGCGAAACGATTGGATCTGCCTTTCAAATAACTGTCAAAGAATTTCATTGTCACTTACAATAAAAAAAAAAACATTTTTATCTCATGATTCTACACAATTCTATCAAACTTCTTATTGTTCCTTCGAAAGTCAATCGATACTGCAGTTGATTGAAAATTGAATCCTTAGTAGAGAAAATACCGTGTAAATTTTACTCGAATCACATCTGAAATTTTTTCGCAAAGAATTTCTGCACTCTTAGCAAAATATCCTACAAAAGTGTGGTCAACGGCACAATTTTTTCAATTAAGTTTCCTGTTAGTAGTAGAAACTAATGGATCAAGTCACTCAAATTTTCAGTTCATTCAGAACTCGTTAAAAACCTCATCAAGTTACCGCTAGTCAATGTAAAGTCAACGAAAACCCCCAACGATGGTAGACTTAGGGTCGTTGAACGTCATTATGAATAGATCAGTGTAAAAAAATAACTAAAAGTGATTCGAAGCCATCAGGGTAATTCCAACTAACTGAAAATGCGTCCACAATTCCGTTGACCATTGCTACTAATTTCAAAGTAATTCGCATCTGAGAAAAAAGTCACATTGCATAGTCATCCAACATCACTGGAAATCAGAGAAGATAGTAGAAACTAATTTAAAATAACTTTCGAGTCACTTGTAAATCAGTAACACCTACCAAACTTAAGTTAAGAACCTCGGGCAGCAGTACATTTTCATGTAGCGAATTCAATGTTCTTTTTGTACGATGGGTCTGCTTTTGATTTAAATGTGTTTTCACTGCAATTAAGAAGTAAGAAACAATAAGATGAGTTAAACGGTTAAGAAACGCTTGATTAAAACCATTATTTTTCGTGACATGGTGTTTCTGCAAACTATGTAGGTATTTCCATTTTTACGACTTTAATTACAAAAGCAAGAAAATTAAAATACATGAACACGATGAAGCGTTTCCCTTTATTCTCTCAGCACTGGTTTCTCTATATTTTTTCCCCTTCGTCAGTTTGTTTTGACTCAAAAGTGTCATCACTGTCATTCTGAAATTAAAGAATGGCCAATTCAGTGTCAGAAAGTTTTCATTGTCAGCAGTATAGTCTGACCCGGGGATATCATATCTTGTGTTAGTCTGGCGCATGGCGCTTGGCTCGACCCAACTGTGAACCGAGTCAGAAGGCTGTCCTCCCGTTAGCTTGACCGTCTGTCCGTCTGCTGCTGGCCACAGGGCACCCTCTGATCGAGTGTCCTAGATCTTTTTTTTTCCCATGTATCTCTGGAGGCGCGTAAAAGTGTCACTTACTCATTCTGAGAAGAACAGTAGCAGAACTAATTTCTGTCTTTATGGTTAAATGTCGGAAATTTAACGATCGTTAAAATATTTCATTTACAAAAATTTAGAAGATCTCATTACCCTGGAATTTCCATAAATGATCTATCTTAATTAAAGATAAATATCTAGGACGAAAAGTACTCGAAGATTTTTCAATTTATTTTTACTCTCATTATCTAACCTGCAGTTTATTATAGTATCTGCAAATCTCTAGTCGAGAGTCAGTCTCGAAACGTTGAGAAGTAAGGAAAAGAAGAGTCTGTCGTCACAGATGACCGCGCTCTTCTAACCAGTCAGACTTCAGTGATTATAGATTAAAGTCGTTGATACAAAAGCCGTTCGACCAGTAGTCAAGTTTTGTAAAAGATTTTACTTTCGGCAACAAACTTGTTCAGATTTACACACAGTTATACGCTCATTCACTATTCAGCCTAAATCATTACGTAAATTGTTTGTAAATTGAAATGGCAATCGTTGGATTAGATAGAAATTTGTACTGCAATGTCCAAGGAAGTTTCCCTGTTTCCTAATACTCCGGAGTAATTAATGGTAATGGTTTCCAGAATTTCCTGGAGGATTGGAAGTGGCGTTAATTATCGTTGAATAGATATCTAAGCGAAATGATCAGCGCACCGAGCTGCCAGTGCATCGGAATATAATGCCGTGTATTCGTATCTCTCGTCTCAGATCTGGCTGCTTGCTTCTTAAAGAGGCACGTTTACAAGCCCCGCTTTGGTAGCATATCACGTCTAAGTTGAACGGCGAAGCTCATCTGGTTTTCAAGTCCTTTTGCAAAATGGTATGATGATGGAGAACGAGGATAGAATAGAGCTGTCGACTTCGCTGATCGTCGTTACATCCATTCGCAATTTACGTATTTCAATAATTAATTTTGAAGCAATTCATCATCGATTTGTTGAAACTTTTTACTTAAATATAAGGACAGTATTAGGCATTGTTAGTCGTTCGAATGAATCATTTCTAGTAAAGTTAATCCGGCAAAGTAATTATGGAAGAAATATAACTAAAGCTGCTAGCAGCTACCTTAAGGTGGATACACTTCGTTTTCATTATGAAGTCGATCGACTCGCGAACTTGTCCATTAATTCGTGAGTTTGACTTGCTAATTAAAAGTTTTGAAGCCACCTTGATCTTCTTTAGCATGCTGAAAACGCCTCGGAGGTTCAATCCTCTCCGTCGTTGTTGGAAACAACGAGATTCTAAAAGCTGGTTCCTCGCCAAAACTTGAGGCGACTTTCAACGATCTATTAGTTTATAATTTTCCATCAACAGGGTCAGAGCTTATACCAGGATTCACTATAATCACATTTCGAACTTGCTGATCCTTTTGACACCTCACCCTCGAGATGTTTTTTGATCGTTTCTTAAAGATCACCTCCCAGATCTAACGAAAGGATTCCAAATGATTAATTCGTTCTCTTTGATCACGGTGTGTTTCTTTATTCCTTGAACTAAAGGAACTAGCATTGGAAATCGAACGAATCTTGATAGGTACGTATGTATATACAGTGGAAAGGGTAAACGGTCGTAAATATCACAAGGGAGGGTCGGATCTCACCGCAAATTACTCTAAGGCGAAACTACCAAGACGAGAATCTCTGCGTGGTGTGGCGTTGCCACTTGTAATTCCAGACTAATAATAAATAATATAGCTATGGTATACCTTGAGGCGTGCGCGACCAGGCAATCAAATAATTCAATCTCGCGGCTCGCTTCGTATAGTAGTTCATTCTTTCGGTCTTGCAACTCCTGGCACAGATACGAGATACCATCCTGTTCGCTTTATGGTGGTCAGGTAAGGATCTATATAGTAAATACTTTTGTGATCTTCACCGTCCACTCAAGTCTACTGTATACAACAGTAGGCAATACGATGATGATGTGGCTAAGGGTAAGGGTTAGGGCGTGAGCCAGGGCGCGACCAGATCCGGGCACGCTGTGAATCGTGGTGGAATCCCGTCCTCGCAAGCCATCAATCAACCAGGCGGCAATTTCATACGGTATAATCGCCCCCTGTAATTACCTACCAATATATACATAGAGATATACATACATATATATATAGTAGTATCTATACAGGTATATGATCCTTACTGCTGAACAGTTATGCCAGACTGTGACATGCCGCGCGTCTAATGCCGTTTGTATTCTCAGCTGACGAGCGTGTACCGATGTAGTACCTACTGCAGAGGCACGTGTTTCTATATTTGTAGATAGACAAGTCATCTGTGTACGTAAATAGACACATCCAAGTTATACCTACAGCGAAGAAATAGCCTTCTGTATCAACGGATCGATTTTTCGACTTTGATAATATCTTCTGGAAGCAGTTTTCGTTTGTGCAGGAAAAAAAATATTAGAAAATGATTTTTAGAATTATCCCTTGGTGGAACTTGAGGGGGTACATATGTCTTGCCAAGGATATAAATTCCTCATAATTGAGAATCAACAACTGAAGTCAATGACCATACTTACAACTATGTGCATATCAGTTGATGCATGAAAGTTAATGACGCACTTTCACTCAACAGTCAGCTAAATTAAGTAACAGCTGAATACTCTTGGTTTTTATTATATTTATAATTAGTTAGACACTGGTTAGATAATTTTTCATGATAATTATTTGAGATAGAAATGAAAAAAAAAAAAACTGAAAAACAAAACAAAAAACGTTTGCGAGATAGAGCTTGGGAAGAAAAAGAGTTGAAGGATTTGGAAAGGATGAACGTTCGCGAACACAGTAGGTGTAAAAAACTGTTAACGTATTACCAACGATTTGTACAGCTCACGAAGCACACTTACCAAATCACTGGGTGATAAGCTCTGCCGTCAAGGGAGGTGTCTTAACTGGAAAGAAAGCAAGGGCGTCTTCACTCCGCCCTTACTCTTCGTTCCGTCCCGTTACACCCAGTTTCACCCTTTTCTCTCCTTCCAAGGCTATAAGAAATGTTATACCATCCGTTTGCTAGAATCTACTCTTCCTACAGTCTTAGCAAGGTCTTAGCACGATCTTAACACGAGACGGAACTATCGAAAGCCTTTCGATTGTACGGATAAAAATAACACCGTATTCTCAAATATCTTCACTTATGTACGAGTAATCTGATTCTTATTGCAGTCTCAAGTCCGAATAAAACTCTTGAGTCTCGTAACTTCGAATCAATCACGAAGTAAATTTATATATACATATATACAATTTATATCGTATTTGATTTTATTCACCATTATAGAGAAACAATCTTTCGTCTTACTGATATAATTGATGTTAAAGTGCAACGTGCACACAATCGTGAAGTTTATTCGCTTGGTATGTATGTGGATGGAAAAAAGAAGGAGTAGTGAGACAGAGGTAAATGAAGAAACTCGTTGTGAAGAACCAACATGAAGTAGAAATTTTATAATTATACTTTTCACCGGGATCGTTGCAGGCAAATTATACTTTCATCTCGTTCTGTCTCGTAATCAACGCTTTGTTTATTCTCAACGAGTGTTGCCTTCACTCGGTGAAATATTTCACGACAAAGAACGATCCTCAGCATCTCTGAGTACCCCGCGATTACATGCAGTACATTTCTGACGAAAGCCCCCCCACCACTACTCTATTGCGCTCCATGAATGGCGTACGGTTACCAACATTTCCATTTCCATTTTCATTTCCAGTTCCAGTTCCAGTTCCAGTTTCAGTTACATTCCTACGCCCCCAGAGAGCCAGCCATATTTGTCGTGGTAAATAGTTAAACACCGAGAATATTTACTGATACTCAACTTTTTGGAAATCTTTATAAATTTTGTGGAAAAATTGTGTTTTTGAAGTACCTAAAACATACATGAATTAATAATTACCTCATATGATCTTTGTTCGAATACATTTCTTTCTTTTCGTGTAGGTATTCGCTTTACAATATTCTTCAGCATTTCAATGAACAGTGAAACAATTTTCAAACAAGTCCCAAACACCCTTGACATAACAAGCATCGTGTAACACACTAGCAGTAACAGCTGCTTAAGGCAAAGATCACTTTGTGCGGTTTCATGGAACATCCGGGCTTCCCTATCGTCTAGAACGTCTGAGTTATGACCTCCTGGTCCCAACAGTTCCAACCGGAATCCATTTTCCACAGAGTCCGCTCCATTTTCACTTAATACCTAATACCCCAAGGTCCAACGACACTGACCCAAGCTTAGAGCCACTGGTGAACCGCATTTGTCGTTTTCCGGTACTTGAGGTGGTTGAGTCATCGCCAAAACTCACGTGGCTATCTGGTTAACCATTTTCCCCACTTCTTACTATTTTCTCATCCAGCTAGTCGACCGGACGAATGTTACACCCGAATTTTACACCCTACGTAACCACCTGATTCTCAGGGAGAATATACATAAGGTATCGTTTTACAGCCATAAAACCGATTCCGTTTTAACGGTCCTTCCTCCGAATTGATCGAGGCCACCTCGTACCCCTTTGGTCATAAAATCAACTTTTGATGCAGGTATATTTTGTGAGGTAATATAAAACGATCGATTTCTAAAATTTTCATAGTCTGTTCATAAACAGATACCGTTGATATAATTTCTAAAGTGCGAAGAACTGTAATGGTTTGTAGTCGTAATAATTCGAAATTGCACAGTAAAACTAAGTGACGAATAATCAAAGTAATCTAGAAAGCTCAGATTTTCTACACTGTTGAGTTGTTCATGGCTTTGTCATATAATTTTCATATTACATTATAAAAAGTTTTTTATTTTTTTTCTGAATAATGTGCTTGCGAGAATTTCTGTATACGAACTTTTGTTTTGTTATATAACATCAGTAGCTGTATCTCTTCTCGTTACCTGGCTCGTGCGCAAGGTGATTTGAATTCAAACTCGTCTGAAGAGGCTGACGCTGGTTTTGACAAAGGTTGAGAGATTGTTTGACGTAAAATAGGAGTTGGGATGAGAGAATTCGTACCATCTACCCCTCGGGATTCCCACGGTTGACTCGACTACCTCGACTGACGTTTAAATAACGGTACGTCGTTACTGTTGCGTGGCATTAATTAAATTTATAATCACCGAGCCCGAGTGACCCCGTGTAAATTGTTTTCACCGGGACACAATTGAAAATGAACGACGCAGAAAATCAGCAACGTTACGTTACGTTACGTTACGTTATGTTACGTTACGATAGTTTAGGTTTAGGTTTGCGTTTAGGATACTACTGTGATAAAGAAATTTCTAAGTGTTACCGATAGAAATATCTTTACAAGCAACTGTGTATAGTTACCTTTCCATGAAATTCATCATGTTATTGAATATCTGACACTACGTATTCTCCGTATCTTCCCTTCGGACAACTAATATGTTTCATTGTGTGTTAACGTTTTAATAGAAACCTCCTGGAACGTTGACGTGTTCAGTTTGCACGGACCAATAATCACCATGACATTCCTGTCACATAAAAATCATGTAATTTCGTGTGCTGATTATTCCGAAGGTAGAAACTAGATGTACTAACATAATACACAGCTTCCTTTTTCAGTGAGGATCAATTTGTTTCGCTACAAAAAATAAAAAAAATTATCCTACATTCTGAAATGCCGTTGTTACCTCAATTCGAAAAATAAATTCTCAGGGCCAAAGTGGCATGAATTTCATGCATGACTTTGTCAATAACTGGACAGCGGGCAGTATATTTACACGTATCAGTTTCACTGTGTACACAGTTCAGGATATTTGCGTTTCCGCTCATCATCAGGCAACCTCTAGTCAGAACGCACTGAACGGCAAATAATAGTAACATGCGGTTTTGGTTATTTGCTTGAAAAATAATCATTGCGTAGTGGGAATCATCGTGCTTTGAAAGATTTTGGTGCCTCTCATTAAGTTTTCCTCGACAAGCTGCATCCCTAGATTTCTTGTTAATCTTGGTCTCTCCTGCTTCTTCCTTTTCTTGATGGTTACAGTAAGATGTCGCCTGTGAAGAGAGGAGCGTCGCACATAGAAGCAATTATCCAGAAGCAAGAATCGCGATGACCCACCTAGATAGAACGTGAGGTCACGCACGAAGAACGCGCTACGGTTGTTCGCCATTAACAACCGTGCAAGCCATTTCAATCCGGCGGTAAACCCGTATTTATACTTTGCACTGTCGGGTCAAACACTCGATGATTTTGTCTTTTAGTTGGGAGATACTTGAGCCTGCTCTCCAGCTTTACAGAATCGCATATAATCTGCACCTCAAGTAACATGAAAATCAAAAATCCAAATGCATGCTCTGAACTAAAAGTACGCAGTTTTTTTAAGATAACATTTGATGAGCTTAACTCTATGTTATATTTCGTTGAAAAGATGGGCTTGTATTTCATCCAAGCCTGAAGCTCTTGGTAAACGACATTTGATATTCTAAGAACAGTCAAACGATGGGTGAGTAGATCCATTGTGCTGTGGGTTTGATGAAGAGATTGTTTCTCTGGAAGTTTAGGAATTGTCAATCAATCTGAAGGAGGTCGTGGCGGGTATACAGAGTAAACTTGTGACTTCATTATCACCTTAAGTATACGCACTCGCTTAGAGAAATGGGTGAATCGAGACCCGGGACAAGAACAACTCCTCCTCAAGTTCCAAAGGGGAAGAAAAGCGAATCGAGGAAAGGATGAGATTCGAAGTATAAACGGTGAGAATTCCATAGCCAACGTTAACTTCGCCTCGAGGAATAATTCATCCGAGGAATTCAGCCCTCGTTAATTTATGCAACGGGAATATTTTAGCCCACCCCAAAACCGGCTGGTAGGCAGGCATCTATCTGCAACTGGGGCTGCTTCTGTTCTCATGGGTAAACCACGAAACTGCCGTTATTAGGGCTCGAGGCGCTAATTAAAAAGTAACAGCTTGTACAGGCAGCGTAGTCCTTTTACGTAGAAATAAAATACTATACTTTCCAACGAGGTAGATATCACACCCCCCATGGAGTTAGGGGTGTCAGGATATTTTACTTCGAAATATACCGTAAGCAAGATGGATTTCTGACAGCTTTCTAAACGCCAATTTAATGACTAAGTCCGGCGCCGTTTTTCTAGCCAAAAAAATTCTTCAACCAAATCAATTACTAACGAGCTTACCCATGTTCTAGAAAAAAAATATTTGTTCATTCTGTTTTGTAGTATCTTTATTCGTTAGCTAATTCGACTGACGCTTAATGCCCAGCTCTGATCTTGTACTCGCGTTAATTAACATCTCCGTTGAACGGATGGGATTTTAACACCTGTGAAAAAAAAACATGGTGAAAAATATAATCCTGTGGAGTTTCTCTCTGGTTAAAAACAGCGAGAAAGGTTTTTGAATGCGAACAGTTGTTGTATAACGAGAGAGTTTCGATGGCAATATTTTATGCGTTATTTACTTCATTCAGCATATAGACGCGACACGGGAATATCACATTTATTACCCAGGTAGACACAGTCGAACAGTCAAATCCATTATTTCTGCTCATAAGTTCTACGCATTGGACTATCATTGTTCAATATAGTGCGTAAAATGTCCGTCTAACGTTTATAGCTTGTGGTTTACTGTAAAATTAAAATTCCCCTTTCCGTTACTAACTTTTAATGACAACAGTTTTTGCACCGTATATCTTGTCGCTCGAGATGCGGTCTCAACGTAAAATAATACTATACCTGAGTAAAGTACTATGTGATGATGCTTTGAACAATATGAAACATGTACGTTCATAGTCGAGTATCAAAAGGTTATGAGCTGATGTATGAATATATCTTTTGCCGTTGGAATTACCTTGCTATTTAAATCCGCAGATGCGTTGTTACTGCGCAATTAACTTCTTAATTTTTCTTCCTTTTTCTGACCCTCTAATGTCCGCCATATTCACACTGACATTCATATGCAGAATTTAAAGCTAACTTTGATTCAGGTCTTCCTAAAATTACCAACAATTATATTCAATTTGTCAATCGGTAATTATAACTTGTAATAAAATTACAGGGCTATGAGATTGTGTCTTTCAAAACACCAAAACCCAAATTATACCCGAGGATCAGGATGCTGCGTTACTTTGTTCGATCAACGCATTAACATATTGGTCATTCCTCGAGCGGACGGGTGTGATGTTATAATAGCTCTGTAGAACTTCAGGAAATTTAACGTAAATATCATTATAGGTAATCATCCATATTTCCCAATGGCAATGATCGCGAATCATTGATTCAGCTGGTTAGGTGCTGACAATTGCAGAATGAATAAATTTTTTGTCTCCTTTTTATTTATTTTCTTTGTCAAATAAATTTCAAGTGATCCTGAGGATGTTTGATCTGTGAGATCACCATGTGTATCTTCTAGACTTGAGAGTGCGGCATACTTATTGCGCTCTCCTTGCCTTCTGTTCTGCTTTTGTTCCGCGCCACGTTCTGAGATAATGTCAATCATTAGACGTGGAAAGTTGGCTGCGTGTCTCGGCTGCTTGGCTGCTTGCCCTCCTTGCTCCACTACTCTAGAATATATATTCACTTATTACCCAAGAAAACTGCACACGCATCTCTCGCTCTCGGTTCATCGATAGAACAGAGTCTCTTATCGACCGATCAATCGTCCATCAACATTGCCTCGCCTCAAGGCTGTGCGATCGAAAGCTTACGATCGTGCGAGAATAACGAGTAGGTATCTAATTAGAAGGTGAGTACAGATTGGCCTGATTCCGTCAAACGATAACTTGTTAGGGTACGTTTCACAAATATTTTTCTTTTTTTTTTTTCTTTTCAATCATCATATCTTTGCGAAACATCATGAATTTAATAAATGTAGAATAAATTTTGTTTAGAGACGTTTGAAACTTTGTGGAAACAGTTTTTTTTACTTTGAATTTTTTCTCGCGTTCATTCCTCCGGATTAACAGTAGCAAAGGAATACATTTTTCCACCGTTACGGTCTCAGCTTCCAAGAGACGGTGGTGAACGTCTTTTGAGGTCTTTGAGGAAACACGCAAACATTCAATTAAACCTTATTTTTACACTCCATGAAACTTTGCCCATCGTTTGCTTTCTATTTCTTCTCTTATACTGAAAGACTTTTGCCGAAAAATAGCGGGTTTTTTTAGATACTAATTCTGGTAACGTTCAGGTTAGTCACGCACTAATCAGAGGTCAAATATTCACTGTCAGTTTTTATGGATGTGGGTTAATGTGGGTTAAATAGGAATGATTTAGTTTGAACCAGAACTGTGGGCAGACATTTGTCGTAAAACTTATGTAGTTTGATTAATCTTCACTCCATGTACATTCTCATAATCATTCACAAGTAGCTGTCAGGGCTATTAGTAGCATTAGTCGTTAATAATATACGCAGCTTATGGTACTTGCTGTCCGCCCCGTCTATTCAAGAAGCTCTCTTACCTATGATTAGCGGATCTGCAACATACGAGAGAAATAATCCGCATATGAAACGCGTTGAAAATCGTTTATATTATCGATAACAGGAGGAAAATGAAAACAGTTGAGAGAAATTAATTTCCATCAAATTTACACAACGGTGGGAAGTATTTGGAGTGATGAGGAAAAAATTGTTTCTTTAAAACCAGTATTACGGATAAAAAAAAAGGTACGGGGAGCCGCGAGGATTATTCAATATGAAAAAATCAGGAAACCGGTTGACCTGTGGGCCAACCCAAAAACTTCCCGCTGTGTTAAATACGTTACAATTAATTGATACTATTGTGTTCTTCAAATTCTTCAAATCTTTTTTTCTTCAATTTCTATTCTTTGAATAACTTTGAAACTACTCGACCGATCGATTCCAAAATCTAATCAGATCTAAGTCTTGATGAACCCTCTCGATTGCCGCAAGAATCATTCAAATCGGTTAATTCGTTCCAAAGGTATCGTACGACAAAAAGAGGAATTTTTGTCGTGCAATATCTTTTAAACCAATCGTTCGATTTTGATGAATCTTGCGGCGATCGAAAGGGCTATCCAAGACCTAAGTCTGATTAAGTTTTGAGACTAATCGCACGAACAGTTTGGGTGTTATGCGCTAAAAACATGAAAAAAAATTGTTTTTTAATTTTCATTTCTCGAATAACTTTGAAACTACTCGACCGATCGACTCCAAAATCTAATCAGATCTAAGTCTTGATAAACCCTTTCGATCGCCGTAAAAACCATTCCAATCGGTCGATTCTTTCTAAAGATATCGTACCGCAAAAATTTGTTTACTTACACAAACACACACATACCGACATCTATCCTAAAATAGTCAGAATAGCTTCCTAGTACCTCAAAACGTCGAGATCTGATGAAAACTCGATTTTCGAAAATCGAACCAAAACCAATAACTTCCCTTATTTTTTTGAAAATCTTCAATTTTCATTACGGGAAGTTGAAAATTGTCAATTGCGTTGTCAATTGATGTTTAATATTTTGTGGAGTTTTTACTCGACGTATAGGAACTACATGCCGGATTTATTTTCCTTCCGGAAGTAATTACGCCGAATTGAGTATAAAAAAAATAGTTCATTTCGTTGATTAATTGAATAGCACCAGAACCACATCGGTTAAATCCGTTAGGGTTACGATTTTTAATTATTATAAAACGTCCACCTAGATATTTGAGATAATAAAAACGCATTCAATCATTTGTTTTCCAAATCTGCAGGACATGGTACTTCAGTTGAATATTACGCCGTTTTCATTACCGGAGCTTTACGATATTCTAAAAATCGATAGATAACCTGAATGACGAGGAGATAAATGTGTCCATTCGACACATGTATATACCCAACGTACCTATTTGTCATTAACAAACTATACGGATTAACGATAGAGGTAGTATACGGATCACCTCGCAACTGTTACGTGATGGTTATAACATGTTCGTATAGTACCTATAACCACGTATACAATTACACGCGTATGGGACTGCGTAGACGTATGTACATACGTACACATTCACTATTTCCTGGATAAATACACCGGATTTAACCGTGCGAGCGAACCGCGTTCCTAATTCGTAATCACGGTGCAACGCCATACCTGCCATGCCTCTCTGAACCCCGTGTCATCCTCGTCCTCAAGAGTAAACTTTGCTTACGTAACGGTACGTGTCACCAGGCTCATCTTCGACCCATGTCTACCGGATCCACGAATGTTCTCTACCAAATTTGTCTTACTTGTGCAAACAAATTATGGATTATTACACTCGCAGTAGGCATCGTCATAATCCGAACTCTGCTTTCAGTCGTGATGGTTAATCTGGTATTTTGCTCTTCCTTCATGTCGCGTAGTCACCAAATTGAAATAATCTTGGATAAGATGAACGTTTTCGCGAAATGAATTTTCCCAAATACATTGATATTCGACAAACATACATATACTCGTACTATATCAACACTTCACGTCACGAAGTTACACTACTTGAATGTGTTGACCAAGAACTGCATCATACTTTGCTTCCCTTGACACGAACCTCTAAATATCTCCGGTATGTTGTCAGACTTAGAAATGTCCCATAGAAATCGATAGACTTGCACGTTTACTTCGCTACTACAGAAGATACTGCAGAATATTCCAACTGGAATTTGTATTCCACAATAATTTACTCATAGTGTATACATTGCAGTACTAAATTATCAAACATCCTCAGAGACTCAGAGGCTCCATTTACTTCGGTGAAATTCACGTCGTATCATTTCAGAATACGTAGATAATTACTGCTCATGAATCTGCATATCGTGTCAGAAGACTGTGAGGCTCAAGTCTTTGATATTTATTACCCTGCATTTCATCTTGTCTCTATACACTACCTCTCTGTATTTTCATATTCTCAAATTTTCAAAGGAATACATGACTTTGTCACAGTAGTCTATAAACGGAGAGTACCACAGTTTCAAAAAGGAGTGAATAAGGTGTAACGAAAGGAATGAGAAACCCAGGGAATCAGCAATCATATTGGATGATACGTATCGTACCTTTTGCGGCTATCATGCCAGCACCTAGTTGGTACGTTATATGCGGAGAGAAGCTGAGAAAAGTTGAGTATTATGTAGGTTACCTGGGGATTCGAGGTATATAGAACACCATTTCCTGCTAGTAGTGGGTATGTGTGTTACTATATCCGTGAGAACGCGTATCTGTATTAGGTCAGTGAGTTACAGCCATAATCGTAGCTGTGTAAGGTTCAACAGACGAAGAGAGGCCACGGAGTTCTGACGTATGAACCAGACCACCGCAGAGTGAACCAAATACCTCGTTACACTTATTGCCTTGTTAGACGAATGGATGGATTTTCTATTGTTGTTTGCCTTTCGTCGAGTTAGTATATCTACGATTTCTCGCAACCCTCCGGGCTTGTTTTTACCGCTTACAGACTATCCGGAGATATACACGGAGGCAGTGGGCACGTATCATGCTCTATGGTTCGACTTCAGATTTTTGAAGGATCAAAAATGCTACAACTAGTTCTTTCATCGAATGTCGGACAAATTTTGATTTTTTTGCAATTCTTATGCAAATTTTATGATCAGTTACGATCAGGAGACGAGAAGTTTATTCACTTCCGCTTATACAGGAGGCAGATTTCGTTATACCAATCTATTTATCTAAACTCAAAAGGAAGAGGGAGGGCCAGTAACTGTCCAAAAGCAACGTTGCACACTTTGGAGTCTTGCTCCTTTCAATCCTCTTACAGTTCTCCACGACCTCCAGCTTAATTAACTAAGCTTCTTATTGCCTCATCCTGTGCCCCTTAGAGACCCCAGGGATGCACCACACCTCTTGTGAATAATGCACCACTAAACTCCGACGATTTATCGCTACGACGTCACACCTGGTTCCAAAAACTTAGTAAAACCCGAACCGGGTAAAGATTTCTATTATAAACTAGGTCATTTTTATTTTTCTTTTTCTTTTTTAGAGTTTTTTTATATTCAAACAAATTCATCGTATTCCAATTTTATTACAAATGGCGTTTAAATTATTACCAAAATTTTGATATTATTCATGAGTGCGCATGTTCAATGAAAATCTTTAATCTTTAGGGTGAAATCCCTCTTTTAAAGCTCGTATTCCTACAGGAATCCTTTCGCCAATCTTACAACGGGCAAGCCGCTTAAAGAAAACTTTGAAAACCAGAAAGTGAAGCTCAGCAGAGCAGCCACTTTGGGATCACTTTCCCGGTCCTTCTTCATTCTATAATCTTTCGACAAGACATGGCCAAGGATGTTCACCGGAAGCCATTCAAATATGCAGAGATAAAAAAAAGACCCTCAAATGGCCGTCTGATTTCGTATCTCCCCTAGCGATACTAAAATCTGAACATGTGCAGTGAGTAGAAACTGCACTTTTATGCCACTACTAACGTTAATCGTGTAATAAAACCTTAGGTGTGCCTGAGGTGAAGCGAAAGAGTGAATCAAATCTTTAGTCGTTGAAAAAAATTCGGTTAATTTAAAATCCAACGGAATTTGAGTAAAAATTGTATTTTTAATTATGAAAATTTTATTGTTTTTATTATTATTATTGCTATTTACAGCTTTTAGTGAAAATAGAAGCTTGATACATATTTTGAGCATCAAAAATAATTAGCAAAGTTAAAATTTCAAATAAATAATATTACGTAATATTTCAGAAATAAATTTCTTTACTCTTGGAGTTTTAGGATGAAATTTAAAATCTGGTTATTAAAATGCGGTTTCATTGTTTTTACATATATTGTACACCGTGATTAAAGCTGAATTTGGTAATATTAGTAATTTTTGTATTTTTTTTTTCTTCTATCCTGTAAATTCTTCATAAGCCCGGTACCCGCGAATATCTGAAATTAATGCTATACCAAGATTTTCGAATATTCAATTTTCATTACGTATTCCAGAATAATTCATCTGGCTCATGGAGGGCCGAGAAAGCGCGCGTTTGGCGAACTTGAAACTTTTTAAATTAATTTTTTCAAATTAAAAATGAATCCTTCACTTCATATTGATCACGTTTTTCTCTATTCGCAACCGGCCATTATCGGTAACCCCCCGAGTTCTCCGGATGACGGCGCGAAAAACTTCGGTTATATATGTCGCCGTTTTTATTTTTACTTTTTTCAATGTGCAGATTTCTATTTTTTTTTTTTTTTTTCTTTTCTTTTTGTTTCTTTTGTATTTTTTTTTCCACTTTTTTTCCACTACGACAGACCAAGCCGCGGGGGGCGAGGAGACGCGATCACTGCCAGCTGCGCTACGATTTATATCCGTACACGAAACGGTTCCGTCCCTTAATTGAAAAAACACGACGCCACTACTCTGCCGTAATAAGAAACGATATAAACGCGCACCTAAGATACCAAACGGGACTTTTCTTTTTCTTTATACGTACGTACTATCAAATCCCTATAAAGATCATTCAATAAATAATAATAATAACTCATCTGATCTGATCTGATTGAAAAGCTTTTAATTGAACTGATTACAGTTTTCATTGTATATATCTATGTACTGAGAACAGCTGGTTAGATTTTACAATATTATCGCGCAATTAGTCATGCGATTGAAAGTTGATCGTTTAGAGATTGGCATACCCCGATACCATAACTCTGGGCAATTTAATTGCCCTGTCATCGGCATGACCAGGGGTTCGATTTAATCATAGACGGAATTAACAGTGACGTTAAACTTTGATAATTAAAGGTACTGTCGTCGTGTGACAGTGTGACGTGGCAACGACATAGCTATCTATAACTGAAGCATATATATATATATATGTATAGTATATATCGAAAGTCTGTCGTCGCCCGATAGTAAAGTCACCCCCAATACCCCGTCATAAAACTTCACCTAATCCCAATGTGCCACGAACACCGGGTATAGGAAAGGATTTTTTTCTTCTTTTTTTTTTTATATATATATATATCCCGTCTTACTTTCCAGTCGTTCCTACAAACACACGTGCCAAAGGGGGCTCACTAAATCGCTGGCTCATCTCGCGCGTGCCTTGCAGCCCAAAACCTAACTCCCATCACGTACTTCGTACTGATATTGCGAATATATCCCCACAGATATACGTTATTGCGATTCTGGCGATGCTAGACATCCAGTGAAATTAAAATTTCGAATGGGTTTGCTTTTCTTTTCGTTTTTTTTTTTTATTCAATTTTTTTTTTTTTTTTTTTTTTGGTTTTGAGTCTAGGTTTTTTACTCAAGAAAAACATCCCTCTTCGTAATCTTGAGATGAAATCAAGTGGAATCAAATTTTCGACCCTTAAAGAAACGTCAAGAACATATATACACCCTTGTTATACACACCGTGCAGTGTTCAATTTGTGACGTTTTACGATTGAAGAAACACTTCAATGCATTTGATCATCAAAAGAAAAAAAAAAAAAAAAAAACAACAACAAGATACCTAAATTGTTTCGAAGGGTGATTTGATCCACGAAATTGAAAGGAACGTACACTTATGGCGATAGAATAAAGAATTGTATGATAGTACTTGACTAGTGAAATGTTCGTGGTTCATATAAAAGTACGGGTTAACGGTCCAGAGTCGTGAATATTGGCGTCGGAAATTCAATTTATACCGCAAAAAAAAAAAAAGAAACAAAAAGAATAAAAAGAAGAAGAAAAAAAAAATAGAATTTATCGGTGAGTTATTTGCCGGAATAAAATATATTTCAGAGACTCCTTTCGTCCAACTTTTCCGCAAGTTGAACTCGCCGTGGCGCTCCACCGGGACCATTGGATTTCACGCCGTCGTACATACGCCTCTGTATCAAAAACTAGCGTGGCTACTTATCTGTATAATGGATGTACCTTATACCTATGTATGACCAAGTGGAACTAATCTCTGATTTAGGTGAATTCGACAAGAAAATTGACCCATCCAATAATCGATCCCGATTTAACGATGATCGAAAATCATCGTTGGATTATCAGAATTTAAAGTAATATTGATTATACCGTGAGATAATATACTATCACTGTCTAGTTTCGAATTTTATTCATTCATTCGAGGCAATGAAATGGTAAGACAGTTATATACCTTGCTGAAGATCTGAACGTTCATTTATAAAGTGCAACGCCTTTCAGTGAACCGTTATTGCAACTGGTGTGCATACAGACAACAATGTAGGTACTTTCTGCGGTTTAAATTACTTGAAAATTATATGTATATGTATATATAATATTACAGGTAAGGTCAATTTCTGCATAAAGTAATGTAATGCGTGTTATCCGGAGTATAAAACTATCATTGAATAATATATATGTATACTGATTGAAGTTGCTGTTGAGCGTTTGGTAGCAAATGGCATCAGGCTATTTTTTTTTTTTTTTTTTTTCGTTTTTAATTCAATAGCATTCTCTTTTCGCGTGTACAATTTATTTGAACAAGTATAGTAGCTGCTTCATTTTTTTCTTTTGTTTTTTTCTTTTTTTTTTTTTTCCTTCTTTTTTGTTTCGTCCCGTCCTCTCGTAATGGGTGTACCCAGGCTACAGGAAGAACCGTAGAAGAGGAGAGGTTCACATCCTCGGTAACAACATCGGGCAGCTACAACGGCACAATGGAAACGGAATTTGTCCTGTTTTTTGTACGCTGCAGGCGCGGTTCAATTACAACCATAATTAGTTCAGCGAGTTCCGGTGGGACCGTAAAAATTCTCTGCAAAAAAACAATTCTTGGCAACTGGTGGACAACTTACATGGTTCCCGTCAGTCTAGAGATACGCTACAGTATCCAGCTTCCAATTACCGTAGAATTTTACGAACATAGTATATCGCTACACGCGCTTAGACTTTGTATACTCATAAGAAATCTCATGAATTTACTTGTTCAAGGTGTGATAGTTGTACGATAAAGAAATCAGATTCAAAAAAATGAATAAATAAATAAATGTGCTTCTCATGTAGTTAGATGACAAATTTTAAATTTATCAAATACTTTTCTCCATTTACAAATGACGTTTTGTATAATTATAAATTTTTTTTATTATATAGTTATCGTCAATTTATTGAAACGGTTAAGTATTATAATTTTTTTTCTCGGAATTGTACAGAAAAAGTAATCGACATTACATCCATTTTTCAAATAGGACATGGCTATCCCAGACTGTTGAAAAATAAAAATGAAAAAAAAAAAGTAATGAACAAGTTTCACAGAATTACGGCATACTTCAATGGAGCGACCTTTATTCATTGAAATAATTCTCCACGTGGCAGTGAAGTGCTTGAATCTATAGGAACGAGTGCTAGAATTCCAACCGTCATATTTCTTTATACGTGAAAAAAAAAAAAAAAAAAATGATACATCTACATATATATAATATCGATACGACGAACCACTTGGGAAAAAAAGTACGAGGCGAGGGTAAATTCCCTTTTCCTCGTGTACGAATAGATATGGTGAAAAATATATACGGAATAGATTCAGCCCTCGTATGTCCTACTCTTTTTGATACGTATACGTATATATCGGAAAGGAAGTTCTTCGGCCGGATGGCACGTTTCATTTGATTATTACAGCTACAGCTTACCGTTGGATCATCATAAAGGTTCGAACGCTATCCTTGGATCGATATATTCTTTGTCCATAAGCTCTCTTTCGAATCTTTAGTTAACGCGCATTTACAGTTACCGTTATTTCACAATAACATGACGTTGGGCTTTTCAACAAGACAATAATACTGTTAAGAATTCAAACCCTGTACCATATTTGGCCCATTGTCTAGCTTACGTATTACCTACCTACCTATACTGAATACCCTACTCTCACGGTCCAAAAACGCTCTGTAATTAACTCATGACTTTCTTTCTGTTCCAGGTTAGTAATTGGCAGATTTTACTCTGGAATCTTGTTCTTCCCAGACATGACTACTACGAACACGATATACAGTTTCAAGCTTTCTTTCTACCCCTTTTAGTCATCGCACAGGATTACTTACAGGTTTGCAAATGTACCTATACTATGACTAGTCTCTAATGTCACGTGAATATATCGGATGGTATAAGGTGAAGTGCGACTGCGGAATTGTTGCAATAAATAAGAAACTCTCCCCGAATCAACCCTCTGCGTGAAATATTCTCTCCTTTTTTTCCAATTTTTTTTTTTTTTTGTTTTTTTCTTTCTTTTTTTTCTCTTCCGGTAATGAACCGCGTGACACAAAACCGCGGCGTACGATGTTTGAGAGCGTTTCAGCAGCCGATACTACTATAGGGCTGGGTTCTCCGGTGCTTCGGTCTCGTTGGGTTCCTGCTGGAGGATCGTATTACCTATTTCAGTTCGTAGGCCGTTTCTCCGTGGCAGAAACTATACAGATCGATCCAGCCATAACAGGAACGTAAAATAATCTTTACGGTCGTTGAATTTCCATGTTTTTATTGTTTTTCGCGGCGGGATTGAGACGCCCGTCTCTCGTTCGCTTTGCGGGGTAGAGGAAGGAGGGGGGGAGTAAAAATCGTTTCCGAGAGCTGGTCTCACAGCCGCTGCTTCTAACCGAGGGGTAAACCAACCGAGCTAAAGGGTCTCTCCTCCTCTCTTCTCTCCATACTTTCCATCTTTATTTATTCTTCATCGATCTAGACGGCTCAGAGAATTTTATTGGCGTTACGTTCGCAGTCGCAATCGCGGTCGCGGTCGCGGTCACGATTTAACCGAGAAGCCAAAAACCATACCGAAAGGGGGGACCGTACGCATGTAAAAATTCGTTGATTTTAATACAACCAGAAGAAAAAATCTTTCAACCGTAATGAACACCGTGCTGTTTATGTAACAACTTATCTCCTGAATTAAAACTCCCATCAAAATACGCTCGAACGAGTACCCGATGTTTCTCGTTAGACACGAGCTGTTGAACATCACTTGTATATACTCCCAAACAGATATCTATATATTATATAGGCATGCGGATGCAAATCCCAATAACGTCAATGACCTTAAATGATCTTTTTATTATCCGATATCAATCTTCATCTTAAAACTTTTTACCAATATACCTATATACTTACCTCTATACCATATACACGTCAGTTAAATAATTATAAATTGATTATCTTTCAGCTTAACATTTATTCAATTTTCAACAATCATCTTCCACTTTACGTATATATATAGTATATATCAATATTATAACTAATACTTTTACACAAAGTTTCTGTTCGTTTTTGTCGATTAAACAACCCGTAACGTAACGCCCTGTGGCTTGTATAGCAAATATAAACCGCCTACGACAAGACCATTAAGTCAGACCAGGCAAGAATCAGTAACGTTTCATGTGCTGTTGGACAACAACCTAAGAATATAGTATATACATATACCTATATATATACGTGTATAACATGACTCTGAATAGCCAATATTCAATTAGCGTCGAGGTTATTAAGACTCTTCATGATTCATGGGCTCACGTAGGCGTCCAACATCCATAGGGCATATCGAGATATAAAAAATGAATACGGTTATATACGTTTAATTGAGTAATTAAATTTAATTTATAATAACTAATTAGTCGACAAGCAACCCTTCGTCTTTCAATTCTAATATCTCTCTCATGTACTGATGTCATAGGGTACATGTAACGGCATTATCGAAGTTTATAGGTTATTAAAGTTTCTCACATATATATATATATATATATATATATATATATATATATATATATATATATATATATATATATATATATATATATATATATATATATATATCCAGCGAAATGCAGGAGATATTCTCATCTCGAATAAACTCGTGCAGTTTACACCGTTAAATGATAACTTTACCGACTTGATCAGTTAACACGATCGGTGCAAATTTGTGGCAAGTATAACTGAAAATGTTTGCATCCAGTTGCTTACTACCACCTCTTGCTCTCCACCTTATAAGGGAATCCTCACCCGTCCCAACGAGGGAATTGAGTATTACTTTCCCGCCATAAATGTGAGGAAGCAAATCTCGCACTACAAGCTTAACTCCTTAACTTCCTCATTCTCATTCTCATCCTCTTTCTCGATCCTATTTCGTTGTCACTTTGCTCGTGATTTTAACGATTCTATACGTCTTGCTATTTGGTATGAGGAAAATCTTAACGTTCCACTCCATACACAGCAGGCGTAAATGCGTCTGGAGTGTGTAGATACATGGTTACATAGGTAAGAGATGCCTCTTATACTATTATGCCTATATTCATGCTCCAGGTTTTACGTATATGGTATGTGTGGAACTAGGTATCAGAGAAACTTGTATGTATCTACGCCCGCTACAAAGACGCCCATATCCACGCACCAATGTGCGTAATAACTAATACACACTCAATGGCCTGATGCCTTTTGCCCTCGCCGCCTATATAATCACTGCGAAGATTGCTGCAGCTGTAAAATATTCTCTGTGCTACGTAATTAATTGTCAGATGGAGTGGAGTGAAAATAAAGATGAAAAAATTGAGGAGAAAATTAAAAAAATTAAAAAAAAAATAAATAAATAAATACATCACATCTAGTACCCGTAACTTGTTCGCCCGCTCCTCTGAGAGTACCTGTAATTATGACGTGAGAGACAACGAACCATTTCCCATTACAGATTTTGACTTATGATGGTTTCTCTGCACTGCCATGATAGCCTACGTATAGCTTAGACTGATTAATCTAATACCTAATTATTATTCAATGGATGAAGAGAGAACTTTTAATCCTAATTGCCATTATGCAATATATGTTCAGAGGAGTTTAATCAGTTTCTATAAATCTGTAACAGTGTCATGTCGTTGATCCTCGACGAGAAATTGTATGAAATTAAGTTTCGTCGTGTATGAAAACTAAGGATATATCTGGTATCGGATATTTGTTGTTGCAAACTTCTAATACGTGTCGGATCGTCTTAACGAGTTGACCCGCAACTTTCTCGCCTATCGAGAAATCCGATCTTTTATTTATTTTTACTTCTTCTTCTTTTTTGGGTTTTTTTATTTATTTTTTTTTTATGTATTTATTTTTTTTTTTATTGCAAGGAAGAACAATAATTAGGATTGATGGTGTAAGTGGAGAAATGGCTAGACTAGTTCCTATCGAAACAAAAGCTCTTATAGACAAACTTTCTGATATTTCTTTTCAACTATTTTCATCTTGCTTCATGCCCCTGCAGTTTCGAGAGAAATAATAAAAAAATATCTTCACACTCCTTCATCACCAAGAAATTATTTCCATGATCATGATCATTATCATCGACATCATCATCATCGTCTCGAAATACCTGAACCTTGAAACAACTCTCCGTGGATACAGAGCAGCTATATAATTGTTTTAATTCTTCTCTTTCGAACCAATTGATAGCCTTTGAAGATAACAACGTTGATTTAACAACCCTCACGAGATTTTTTTCCTCAATTTAATAATCGTCTTCTTCTCTGCGTAACCTAAATGGAGAAGGAAATTTTCAAGGGGGCCAGGTCAGAATCCCGCAGTGACACCCTCCGACCAGTGATAATTTTCCCTATTTTAAGACAAGGGAGACAAGTGGGAGCTTGCCAACCACCCCGACTGATGAAAGAGGTGCGATAACTGACGGGATCCAGTCAGTCACCCGGCTACTTGGGGACTTGGAAGAGGAACACCGTCTACGTCGCGACGTCTGCCCCGCTTCTAATTAAACCGGAGGTGACTCATTACTGTCGGCAAGGTGGTGGCAACGGGGTAAGTAAAGGATGGAGCCTGAGGGTGGAAGATGGAGCAAAAGCTAGAACTTGGATCCGGAAGGTCTTCCTCAGCTGTCGCACATCTACCTATAGATGATACACACATACTGGGTACCAAGCCGTGGGGAAAAGGAGACCCGAGATGATAGTGCTAGTGACTGGTAGGTAAATGTCTGTGAAACTTTGTGTTCACACTCCAGAATTTTGGCTACATTTGTATGTTAGACTTAGAGCTTTGCCTGATGCCATGCGCGAACGGGAGTGTTTGCGCTGAATGATATTTGCGCGGTTGTATACAGCTGCCTTGGTATGAGGTAAGAGGTAAGTAGAGGTAGAGGTAGAGGTGTGCTTCTGCTTGGTGTGCCGAGTGGAGTGAACAGAACGGGGAATAACCAACTTGGATGGAAAACGCTCACATGGTTGAGCGGAGCGGAGTGAAGGTGAGCCTTGCCTCTGAATTACTTCGCGCTAATCCCTCGCAATGTAATATCGCCGCAGCAGCGCTACCGCGCCAAGTTTATTCATAACCCTGTAACCGGGATATATTCGCCTTCCTTACGATCCTGACTCAGTAAAGGTATATACCTCACTAGATGGTAAGGTTCGCCGGTAACTTGCTACTCCCTACCTCGGGCTCAGAGCACCTTTAGCCCAGGGTTCTGTCTTACACCCAAACCAACCGTCTATATGTATACAACCCCGTCCGCAAACGTTGACGACGACGGACCTAAGACCTACAAATTACATCCTGGAATATTACTTCCGCCACCTTATTATCTCCACAAACTCGACCAATTTTACTCTGTATATATATATATATATATATATATATATATATACATACCTATTTACTTATACACTATGAACACACTTTTATCCTCTTTCATTAACGCGAGGAAAAATACTTTAGGGTAAAGGGTTTTTTAAGTATCGAAAGATATTCATCAATTATAATTTACTAGCTACCGGATTGAAATCGGAAAGTATTCAAATTCTCTAAGTTTTTAATGATCTCTTCAATATCGAAGAAATAAAGAGTTGGATTGAATTTTTTTTTGTACTTTTATTTTATATTGTTTTTTTTTTTTTTTTCTTTTTTCATTCACTTTTGGCATAATTCTTAACAGTATGTGTAGTCACTGTTAGTTCTTGAAATATTCCAGTTGGTTAACCCATCTTTCAAGTGACTTTTTGAAGTGAAGAGGAACGGGGCTGGTATTTGGGGTACGAAAATGTTATTCCACATTTTCGACGTAATATCTTTCCACTCAGAATCACTCCCCTTGCGATCGTACATGCGTGGGGTTACTTCGTGGGTTCAGGCAATTCTAAGGTATAAACGTTCGGTCCTAGGAATCAACCAAGAAATCCTCAAGCCCTGCTACACGTTTGATTAAACTGAATTATTTAAGTTCGTCGTACGACCCGCCATATCTACGAATTCCTGTAGCCAATATCCTCAATTTGTGTGAATAGTAAATATTTCAACCCGCAGTTGCCGATTCTACTCGATTCAATTGAATTCTTAAAGGTTCTAGGGTACCGCGTACCTCAACCCTGGCGTTTGACCCTCAATTTGATTCGTTTGAAAGGTGGGTCATTTTTACAACGCTGTATAAAACACACTTTATTTATTTAATAAATTTTTTTTTTTTATTTCTTTTTTATTCATCTTAACTTAACCACACCGATTTCGTTCTACTATTACTTATACTTACACTTATATAAACTCCATCGTTCCAAGAACTTCCCAGTAATCGCTGATGGAATTCCAGGTCTTAAAATAAGACGGAGAAGTTCAAGGAAGGGAGATAATTATTAGGTTTTACGCGCTATCTGACAGATATCGAAGTTAGAAAGGTGGAAGTGGTTTTAAACTCGATAAGCTACGTCATTTCTTCCTTACAGTTGTAGTAGTCAAAGTTCAATCCTCGCTATCCGGGGAGCTGTTTAATTCTCCAAAACTTTATCATACTTCTTCGTTTTCGTTTTTTTTTTTTTTTTGTTTTCTTTCTTTTTTCTTCTTCTTTTTTATTCTTCCTCTTCATCCTTCCTCTTTTCTTCTTCATTGAACGAACTTATCTTCTAATTCCGCTATCTGTAAGCTCTTCTACTCTGCAGTTCCAAGTGATTTTCACACTGCAGAGATTATATACAACAGCAACATCCCATATCGCTATATTAGCTAAAATTTTCCACCGCTAATAAGATAATTTTCGTTATACCCTCAGCCTCGTGGTTTTCTCGCAAGAGTTTCCTATCTCATATACCTACGCACACCAGTTTCATACATTTATCCACAAATATACATGTATATGGTTTACTTAACAACCAAGGACCCGTTAAGCCATGTTATATGCTTCAATTAATCGACCATACTCGTTAATACGATATTACCCCACAGATTTCACCAAGTTTCCAGAGTACAGGCTGCAGGATTAATATTATCTTGAACCAGATAGCAATATTATCAGCCTTTACCTCCTCCTCCTCCTCCTCGTCGATATTACCCCCGATGAGAACAATGAGATATTAAGAAATCAGGAAATGTTCCAAACCGTTGAGATTCGTAGTAAAAGATTATATCTTTGGTGGTTAACGCGACCGTGCTGACGTATTGATCAGAGAGTTGCTGATGGATCTGAAACTACCCTCATCCGTTTTCTTTCTCCAGGTAAAATAACCTAGTAATAGAGTAAAATAACCTAGAGTAATAGCGTTCTAAAAAATCTCTCTTAAGTATGTTAATTTCAGTTCAAGATCTATATAGATATATCGAGATCTGTTGTATTGTTTTTTAAATAGTCAACGCGACTAGGACAAAGATGTATAACAAGTATAAACTCAGATAAGTTTGCAGCTGAGAAAGAGGCGGTATTTTATCCCACGGTAGGTTACGGCAAATTTCATCTTTACATTTATCATCTAGGTGTATGTATATGTTTGTATCTCATACGTTGTTAGATCGATGAAAAGATTGTTCAAGTCATTTTGTATCTGTTACGTGTCACACAATCATCAAGTAGCTTAGCTACTTAACTTTAATGGAGGATTATAACCTCGGGGCTAATTCTTAGACGCCTGACGACGACCTTTCACCTTTTTCCCTTTTTGGAATTTTTTTGATGTTGAAGGACACAAGCGATGAACAACTGAAATGACTGAAAAATTAATGGCACGAAGTACCTATCTCAGAATGTTTTATTTAGGGAATCTAGAAACTTAGGCTTATTTCTTATCTGGGTTCAATTTACGCTTATGACGATTGTGAGCGCATGTTATATGTTACGTGTTCCGTCATGCTTTAAATTTATTGTTAACCTCACATGTTGGATTCATTTAATTTTTAGACCTCGCGTGCAGTAGCATAAGGTTCGCGTGCGAAATCAAGATCAAATGATTATCATACCGACAAGAATAGTCTTCTGTCGGTTGAATAATGTCGGTTGTGTTCTTCTCAAAGAGAATTATGATATTATACCATCAAAGAGAGCGAGAGCTCTTTCCAGTTTCTACTCGTCTCGAGTTCGAATCACTGAAGACGTAGATTTTGATTAAAGAGCCATTTTCGTAAAACAGAAACAATTTTCTGGGAGAAACTTTGAAACGGTTGACCCGCAAAGAGAAGCAATCTCGCGCCACTACCCATGCTGGAATAATTTAACCGGAATTCAAATTTTAAAGAAGAAATTTGAACTCGTATAAATTCAGTAATCCCTTGCTAATTTACAATTTTAATTAATCATTTCCATAATCTCAATACACGAAAAAATTTTTTTTTTAAATTAACCACCTATACCCTACCTCTGTGCATTCACTATCTAGCATCAAAAACTGCACGTAATATTGCACTTTAAAAATCAGTGATGATATATAACTTTGAAAATGGATTTTTCGTTGGTTTATATTTTTCCATCTTTCATCATCCATCACTGTTAGTCTTTCCAAATCCCTCCGGAATGTACGTAATCATGACAAGAATAAAGTTGTCTAGCGATGCCCGTGTACATATCTCTTTTCCGTTTTTTTTTTTCACCTTAGTAAAATCATCCCGTTTCAGAAAATAAAAGAAAATAAAAATCGTTACCATTTTCACCGAAATATGAGTTAGGAGATGCGAGGGTTAGAAGCTGGCTTGTTTGTTCACGTTTGTCCGTCTCATGCTTCGTTTGGCACACCTTCTAGGCGACGTTTTTGGCTCGCTAGGTGGAAAAATTGTCTAACGATGTAGTTTAAAGTTTCATCGAAGCTCCGTTGACGCAATCAGTCGCAATAGTGGGATTCAGGTAATAATAGCAATAATATTTCAAGGTTTACTCCAATATGCAGATAAGCTCTTCTTATTGCCACAGTGTGTCTAATCACGCGAGGAAAGAGTCGAGGCAGACATCGGACAATCTGCTATTCTAATTCGTTCAATTTTCATCAATTTTCAAAATGGTGAACTGATTTCATTACATTCCCTCGACGCCACTAGTTTTTTTTTTTTCTGTTTCCTAATCTTGAACTTTCCACGGAAATATAAGAACGAATTTTTACTACCTCGTATTATCCATCCTGCATCGTTTGTCATCTTGTTGTAGTTCCTGGTTCAATTTGAATTCCACTATATTCAGGAGCAGCAAGTTACTGGCAATATGTCCAGGTACTAGAGTAAATTACTTTAAAGCATATTGCACAATATTTCATGAATCTTATTCCTCCTTGGATCTTTAATTTTATCACCATTTTATCACAATTTTACACACACACACGACTTCTCTCTCGCCTTTGCAAGAAGCACAAGAAATTTATCAATATTATACATCGGGGACAACGTGATATTCCTATCCGATCGATGACGCCTTCACGGTTTGAGCACGTCTATAATCAAAGCCATTAATAATGATCTAATAAACTGTAATTAATGGTGTAGTTATCATTGAAGGCCACATATATATCTTCGAAATCAATATATTCGAATATATTTGATCAAATGACATTTAGACAGGTCCAAATTGTGTCATTTCACTTCGTATACTTCCCGTACACCTAGGTATTTCATAGAGGTTCTTAATGGCTATATACCGTTATCTAAATAGTTACTATTTGTTGCAGTCTTTGCGCACAAGTATGCCAAGCATCCGCACCGTTCCTACGTTCGTAACTGAACAAAAAACTTATAGGGATATGAAATTTTGACATATCTCGATCGGGGTTGAACTGAAGACATCCGTCTTTGTAACAGATCTAGTTTTATTTCCCTTACTCTATTCCTAGTTAAACTTTAGGCAGAATGAAAAGCTTCATTTGTAATTTGCCACTTTAATTCACGGACTCATAATTGAAATTTTGAAAATTTATGCAAGTGAATCGAAAAAGCAAAAAAAAAAAAAAAGTGAAATATTAAAAATAGAAAAAAATTGAAATGTTTAACGATGGGTATAGGTGTATTATCTTGGTACCTACTTATTGTCAGTATTTCGCACGCTAGAAAGCTTTATGGTTTTCTGTACCTCTGTGGCGAACCTGTCAACGGAAATAGTGTGAGATAATGTTCTTTTGTTAAGTACGGTATGAATACCTACTTGTCTTCCGTCACTTATTAAGTACACACTGTGCTCTGGAAACATAAATTACAATAGCGCATTTATGAGTCTACAGTTTTTATTCACCTTCGTTAACGTATATACGCTCTTCTCGTCTATATCTATACTTTCGCATCGTTATTAGGTATTAAGTTTAGAATTTCCAAGAAATAAGCTGAGCCCTATAAAGGTCTGATTTAATTATTTCATTTTTTATTGATATTTCTATACCTGAAAGAGGTTTACACACATTTCTTGCCATCTGATTCACATCTTCTGATTAATTGTTCTTATTTTTTCGGTTTTCTGTTTTCGATTTTTTTTTTTTTTACATATTTTTTGATTACAAATCTTATCGCATAATCAAACACCAAGAATATTTTAAGAATGGCTAATTTCCAAGTGCATATTATATACACAACTCGTCAGTTATCTCGGTTGGCAAATTATAATTGTCAATTACGATAATTACCGGGGCATATAATTTTCCATAATTGTCTTTGAAGATATATATTAATCGGTGTACAATTATTAAAGTCATATTTTTTTGTGTTTTGCTTCTTTTTTTTTTTGTTTTCTTAATGAATTTCATCGTTTTTTTTTTTTTTGTTTCTTTTTTTATTTGTTACGGGGCGCTCTACTCATCGTCGAGATTCGCGGAAGCGTAGTAATAAAATTCTAGCTAACTAACGAGACTTTCCGAGCATCTGTAAAATCTCATTCCATTTTATGACTCAATTTAATTTTTTTTTTTTTTTCTCGTCTTTCGTCTTTAAAAAATACGCGTATCAGCTCTAGCTCCTTCGAGGTTTGCAGTTATGTTACAGATTTAGAGTATATGTACACGTATAGAAGGTAGTTTCGAGTCTGCTGATTCGGTGCTACACAAAAGGGCAAAGTTGAAGACAAAAATGTATTTAAAAATAAAAATGAGAAACAGAAAAAAGAAAAAAAAAATCTGAGCTCAGGACGCAGATGCTTACTAAAGTAGGTAGGTCTTAGTCTTACTGTTAAGTAACGCAGGGAACATGAATCTCAACTTAATTTTAAATAACAAAAAGTACTCATAATCTGCGGAAGTCATTTATAAATTACTCAACGTCTATACAGTCAGCAGCACACTTATCTGACATTATCTTTTCAATGGCCCTTAAATCCAAAAGACCAAACTACGTGATACTCGTGCAAAAATTATTTCACTGACCAATTGTTAGTTGATTTGCCTTTTTTTTTTTGATTGTCCCCTTGTGTAAAGTTTCCCAGGGGTCAACATCTGTCGAATTTTGGCCAAACATTATCTCGCAACGTTTAATATGTTTTTTTTTAATAAATTTTTTGTCAAGATTCGTTCGCCAATTTCCCAAATTTATATAAATTATACATTTTCTAAATTCATATGATAAAATTATTGCTAGTTTTTTTTTTTTTTCTGAATCGATAAGCGTGAATTACTTCGCCTAACTGTGTTTCAGCTGTGGCAAACCTCTATAGAATTATCCGTATGTACCGTTCGACGTTTGTTGATTACCCGTCAGCCAATAAACTATGAAATTTTTATTGTATCTACATCGTGAAATATCAGCGAACTAACTGGTTAATAATCCGCCATGTGCGAACTCGCATTACGATTATATGTTCCCACTCTCATCCGTTTGAATTTATGTACCCGAATAATTACATGGAACAGAAATTCTCTGTGACCACTAAAGTCCCGATATAATACCTAATATCCATTTAAAAATTACATTATCACGTTGCGTTTTGATTTGTCAATATTCTGCATAACTTTATCATATACAGTATCGGAATTATCTATTTTTCAACCCTAGGTTTTATGTTCTTAAAAATGCGAATTTTTAGTCCCGTGTAATTTGCTTCTTATGAAATATAACACCTTGAAATAACTCAGATAAATACGAGAACATGAAAAGCCATACCTATATACAATTTGAACTGTAACAAAGTTGTAATCGGTTCTGTGCTTATGATAATCGGTACGATTTGTAAATTAATTAAATTGGTCTTGAGTTGAAAAGAAAAATTTCATCAAAGTTTATAATTCTTTGAAATAAAGTTTTGAATGAATTTTTTCTTCGTTTTACAAATAATAATTTCATAACTGTATCCTACAGTCTTGTTCTTTCGCGTAAACAGAACAGTTAATCCATTCGTAGAAACACTTCCGGGTAATGTTATTCCGCTTATTTTATTTACTTATTTATATAGAAATGAATTGACTGAAATTCAAGTATGAAAATAAAATTTATGATTTCATAAAAAACGCTTCAATTAATGATTAATGTGGCAAAAATTTAATGAGCGTGTAATAACTGGGTGGTATATTTTGAAACTATATATCCCGGAAGTACTGCATAGTTATAATTTTCCGGAGAGGTAAGACCATTTCCGTAACCACCTTAGTGTTGAAAATCTTCTTTTCATATACCGAGGTAAATGCGACGCAGTTTCTAAGCCGAAAATGTCGCAATGCGAGTTCGTAGCAAGCTTTACAAAGCTTTTGAAACAAGGTAGAGTGAATAATTCACACTCCGTTTCCACCGTCTACACCCACGCCTCAGCGTGTCTGTTTACTTATTATATCGTTTAACCGTAGCAAACAACGCGTCTTCTTAAGACGTAAAACAAAGAGACCGGAAGTGCGTGTGGCTTTTAAAGAGGCCGAAAGGGCGCCCCCAAAAGTTCATTCAAACTTCGGGAACAAAGTGTCTCACAAAAGCCTCCCAAGACAAGTCTCGATACTCTCCCAGTATATATTCTTGCCTTGCTAGTTACCTGGGGGTAACCTTGCATATCGCCATGTCCGAATGAGAAGAAACTTCATCTCATTTCTCCTTCTCTCTTCTCCCTCTCATATCATAGTTTCATGTTTGTATCAGTGTGCGGTTCGTGGATAGAAATTTTCGTTGTCGTACGCAAAATCCCTCCTTTACCTTATCCTCTCTTTCTCTGTTTCTCGCTCGTTTTGGATCCCTCGAAAGCAATTGCCACCGAGTACTCAAACTTCCTAGCACACGCGTAATTACGATCTTAGGGTCTGAGGCGGCAGGAGTAGGTATCCTGGAGTGAACCCACCGGATAATGGGCACACCCATACCCTGGACTACCCCTCGTCCTTAACACAACCTGTCCACGTGGTATACAGTGATTAAAGTCAAAGGACGACTTTGTTCACTAGTGTACTTCCATCTGGCACCACCTTCATGGGGATACAGTATTTTTAACCGCGTTTTCCATAGATATGGATGATTTGGAAGATCCCCATATGGATGCATTTGCGTACGAAAAAATTCTGCGGAATCTTTCGTCCCTTCCTCAATTTTAATTCCACTTTGGATTCCTCCGATTTTGGTCCAGATCTTGAAAATGAAAAAAAAAGCTCGTAGTTAGATGATAGGCAGGAAGTTGTTGACCCATACTCAGTCATCTAGTACCGTCTCGGTGGCGTGGCCATAGTCGACAGTGGGTCAGGAAATCAGGTCGGTTTGTAGTATGAGAGAAGAAGGGGAATATACCGTTTCTTCGTCTACCACGACTGCTTTGGCCCGGCGGCGAGAAGAAGACATACATATATAGATAACAGATATATATGTACATATAAACGTAATAGAACCCCAGCACTTAACCGCCATGAACAAACTGCAGAAACCTTTTCTTTTTTTTTTTTTTTTTTTTACAAAAATTTTTAGACCCAATTTTTACCCTCGACAAGTGGTAGTAAGTCTAAAATTTGGTGCGCAGAACATTGCCGTCACTTTGTCTTGAAATTCTTTTGTACGTACCCCGTCAGTGGAACGTTTGCGATTGTTCAAATTGAAATTCGAAACCCTTTTCATTCTGCTTTTGAGTCTTCGAGCGTATGGAATTTCGCTTTTTATTTCTTATACTTTTCTTTTCTTTTCATTTTATGTTTTCTTTTTTTTCTTAATCTAACCCGTATGTACTGAAAGACGTGCTTTTTGTTGCGACACAAACTGACGTCACGGCTGATTGTCGTTCTGATAAAAGTTATAAATTTCCGTTATTTTTTTATATATAAGTTATACCATAAAATCTTAAGAACGAAGACAAATGTCAAGACGAAATTTAATGTTAGTTATGGTCGTTGATTCGACACTCCGCGACCCCATTATGAAATATATGAACCGTGACCGTTCTAAGAAGTGATAAAAATATTAGGAATTAAATGTATCGTATTCTCTATGTAATATATAGGTGACAATTGCAGGTATTATAAGGTACTTCGCAGTAACTTCCTAGAAGTTGTGGACATCGAGGAAAAAGATCGCTTATCGAGGTGGCTTACCAATAACAGATATTGTTACCATTTATCGTTACCGTTGCGTAGTGGCCATTAGGTGAGCCTTTTACGCTTCCTTATCGCGTGACTACCGGCAAACACATCGTGGAAGTCATTGCGGATAGGTTCAAGTTCATAAAAACACACCGGCCATCGACGCGCTGTGGTACCATAACATTTTATGAAAAGGGTCGAAAAAGGTGTTCCTTAAACAGCACCTTACGAAACTGCAGCAGAAATCGCGTATACCTTTACTCTCTACTCTCTCTACTCTCTCCATCTACATCTCTTCTTCTTATTTCTTTTTCTCTTTAGTTCTTCTATCCTTTACCGTTCCCGGTTTACGTCTCTTTATCCCATATCGCGCATATCCCCAGGGCGTTTTTATCATCCCTTGTCTTTAGGCAAATGTGGGCCGCGCGGGGACACGTATCTCTGAATTATTACAAGGCAGTTGGTTTCGCTTAGGAGTACCCTTGGAGCAAGTAAATGGCGTCGTTTTTTAAACCGGGAAATCGCTTGGTTGTTCTTACCGCTTGCGCCTCGGTTTCTACTGGTGGGAAAAATTGTTATATTCAAATTATACCGAGGATATGGATGATATGTAATCGATTCAAATATTTATTCAATAATTTAATAAACGATCTTCATTATTTATCTTCACACACCTGATCGACTTATATAAACTTCGTGTATGTAAAACGATATTCCATGAATAAGCAGCAAGAAATAGCGGATTTCCCTCTTCGTAAAATATATATATATATATATATATATACTTTTTTCCACACCTGTCTGATTCGACGTAGAGTTAGTGGATGCTAACCTTCGACTTTGACAAGGAGCAATTCTGAGTTGTAGACAGCTAAACCGAATTGGAATCACGTTTTCTCCCTTTTTATATAAACGAGAAAACCGCTTTCCGAGGTTTGCAATGATTGGCTCAATCATGTGATGGCACGTGGCTTTATTACCCCGACGCCACACGTGGCTTCGAATTTTTTTTTTTTTTTTTTTTTTGTTTTTCCGATATTCGAACTCGACAATCAGCGGTTTTCTCCATCTGCATTTTGCTGCTGTTTTGCAAGCCTGACTATCAGCTATTGATAATCCACGATTTTTACGTACCTACTTCTGAAAAGAAAAATTTTTCATCTCTGGAACTGAGTGCAGATCAATTAGTGTCCGGAAAATTTTTTAAATTTTATTTAATATAACGAGAATTGCCACTCGTTCATATTATCCGCCCCTACTTTTTCCGATCCCATTTTCTTTCAACGACCTGGTCGGCCGTTTCTAAAACGATATACTAGTATTAAGGCCACATCACCGATACGGCAACTAATCGATTGCTTTATAAGCGCGGTGGTACGAGGCCGTAACCGACGTGCCTTATACAGCAGAATTGATTAAGGATCTTCAATGTTTCTGTTTATTTTATCAATCCCGTGTCTGTTCGAGTATACGAATACGAAGCGTTAAGAAACTTACGACCATTAACCTCAATTATCGGAATTTCATGGTTATCCTCGCGTTCCATCACCACAAAGCGATAAAAGAAAAAAAAAAGAAAAAAATGGAAACAAAACGAAAGAAACAAAAAAAAAACCAAAAAAAAAAAAAAGACATCGTGATTTAATCAGACTTGAAGAGGTCGATAAAAGTTATCAAATCTACACTTTATGGTCTTAGATCGAAATTAAAAATAACGGCTAACGAATGGAAGGCGTTTTTCTATTCGATAATACCAGTAGTAGTTCGTTACAAATTCGATAAGATATTATTATACGTGAATCAAATTAAGGTACCGTTTCGATTGCTCTGCACATTATTCCGAAATAATTTGCTACACACGTGACGTATTATAGCAATACACGAATACTCATTCTCCATCGTAATCAAGTTAAAAAGTTGGCAGCCTTTTGACGCCAACGCAACGCGATGCTACGCTACACTACAGTACGGGTTCATTGTTGTTAGTGTGGAAGCCCTGCTGCTTGAAAATTTAATAAAATTGTGGTGGCTATTGAGTTGAATGGTACGCCCTAGACGGTAAGTTACGAGTGTATGAAGTCCTGTTCACCAACCATCTCTATAATATATTATATGCAATATTCAACCTCAAACACTACAACCTATACCTAACTTCACTTTCTATATACCCATTCCCTTGAAAATTGGCCTTTATACTTCATCATAGTTCACCACGCGTAACGCGGGTTTAATATTTAAGGTAATTAAGTACTGTAATGCCTTGGAACAGCTTAAATTTTTGATTGCCTTATGGATAACGAAAATGGTGCGGTAAGGTGAGGCGAAGTATTCCTTTTTTTTTTTTTTTTTTTATTTTTTATTTTGTTAACAAACTCTCCTTAAACTCACCTTCCAACGAGGATGTTAAAAGAGAAAATAAAATCTAAAAATTAATCGCACTTCGTCGTAATGGGTATTTAAGCCATAATACCTCTTTTTCGCACGAATATACGAAAGAAGAAATAAAATTTTTCTTAAATTGTCTAATGGTAGCATAATATTATCAAAAAAGTAACTGTTCTCCATTCCAGCAAACGATTATAATCATACGGAAATAATGTGAACCAATTTAAATAGAACAATAAATGAAATGTACAATTTTAAACACATTCACATCGAATTGTGTAAATTTCGAAAGTGGAGAACAGCATTGCACACACGTATTGGCAGTGCACGTACAACTCCGGTGCATACTATACAATAGATTAAAGATTTCAATCTATTCATGAACTGACTTGAATAATTTGCCCCAGTTTGTACATGATGAATGGATCTCATGAGGTGGGGATAGAATGAGAGGTAATGATTAGATCGTAATCCTCATCCCCGTCGTAATAGTTAACACTGCTAACGGTACCGACGTCGTGAACTCTTTGCTAGGTCGTCATCTCATCATCTAATCCACGTTCAGTTCCAGCTCAGCTGTCACTTGTCAGAAGATATTGCATGAGTTTACATCACTCTAGCTATATAGTTTCAAATTTCAATAGTTACATCTGCATCAGAAAAACTATCGCAATTTTTTTACTTTCGTAATTGATCAAAGTTTAGTGAAAAAATAAAATCTACAGACCGTAAAAGTTGGCGATAAATCACACATTGACATCTCATTCTGTTACTCCAAAGTGTGATAATTTATCCTTCGTTGTGGTACTTACTTGAATGAAAAAAGACGATATAATTTAACCTTTGATAAAGTATAAAGAGCTACTAAAGGATAAGGTATCTATTATTTGCGGTAAAACTAACTGAATACCTTCGGACAATTTTCGATTAAACCCGCAAGCGCTAGGGTAGTGCGGTCTGATAAGTTTGGGTGCCCGCTGAATGAAGGCAATCCTTTCGTTAACCCCATTAGTAACAGCCGTGTAAATGATCCGAAGGCATGAGGCTGAATTTGTCGTTTGATAATCGTCCGGTGTTCCAACACTTTTATGACTGTGAATTAGAATTCCACGATGATGTTAAGTCGTTGGGAGTGTGGTATCCCCTCGATGGAGTTCGGGGTAGTACAACCAACGTTACTTTTCATCAGGATCGGGTTAAGAGGTCCTTTGTCTGAGATAAATGAGCGTGGGTAAGGACCACAAAGGGTTGGGGGATGGTTTCGGTTTGGTTTGGTCTGGGTTGGGTAAGGTTAGGTTAGGTTAGGTTATCCCTTCTCTATAACCAACGTCGTAAAGCTTATCCCGGCATTATCGCTAATCATCTCTTACCACCTCAACTCGTATCGCCGTTGTTACTTCGACGATGCAGGTCCTATTCAATTGCCACATCAAATAGCCGATGGGTTCAATTGGCAAGAAAAAAGATCACATTAAAATTTTTTTTTTCCCATACAAATTTTCATTCCACAACCTCAACGGTAGAATATTTTTTTTTTTTTTTTTTTGTTTTTTTTTTTAGCCCAACAATTTCGACTTAAAACCACCCAGATTTTCACTAGTTCCACGAAGCAATGCAATGCAATTTGTTCGACCGGGTGTCAGATGGAGATAGTCTGGCGACACACGGGGGTCGCTTCGTGGCGAGAGCCTGTCTACAGCCAACTGTGGCCAAGCCAGACCCCGCGGGTTCAACGGCCTCCCTTGGCCCACATAGTTCAACTCTCCGTGACCTGGGTGGGCTGATGACTTCCACGGTGGCGGCGTCTTTCAACCGTCTCCTGTGTACAAACACTAGCTGTAACTGCGGTTGTGTACCTATATTGAATTTTTTTTCTTTCCACATTTGAGTCTTTTCTATGTGTGCATTCTACGGTCCTTCGTCATCAATTAGTAGCTAATTAATACCTTCCCAGAAATTGGTAATGTGCCCACCTTCGCTCCGTTAGCTTTGAACTCGTATTACTCGCAATAGCGAGTTTAGTTTGCACATAGAAGAGGAGCTTATTTCCTGGATTAACAACTTCCTGCTATGGACTACCAATCGATTGGCAATAGGCTAATAACGCTTTGATAATTCTCATACCAACTTCTGATTGGTGTATATTCAATGGGTTTCTGATGAGGAATTAAACTCAGCATTACAGTTCACCGATGCTCAATCGATTTGACTAAAGGATCATCAAGAGCGACCTACAATCAGTCTGATCAATGATTCTCCATCTGTTACAATTAATTTGAGCTAGTGGTTTTAATGCTAATGAAACTGAATAAATTGGCCTTTTAAAAAATAAAAATTTTTGGTTATTTTTTGTTTTCATTTTTTATTTTTCAAAGTATTCATCGATTTTTTATAACTCTCATAAATTTTTCAATTCACCGAAGCATATTTATAAATTCATTCAGAAATAATGAATAGTCAGTAAAATGGTCGACCAATTAAAAATAAAAAATATTAACAAACAGCTTCCGCATATGTAGATATTGTTCATTTTAAACTCGTGACGTGTCGCTTTAGTTTAGTTTTATCACGTAAAACTATGGCGATGAGCTTTTGCTGCATTTGACGTAGAATATAAATTTTCATGACACGAATGGTATTCTTGTTACGGGTTTAAACTGCATGTATGTACCAATATGTATGCATAGGTATGTATGATCTCTCTTGTCTATAGCGTCGGTATTAGAAACGATATATAACAACGGCTACTGTCACGATGAATTTTACATAAAATTTTTTATCAGGATTCATGTTTTTTTTTTTTTATATTGACAAGAATATTCGGTGTCGGTACGTATGTACATACAACAGAACATACAACGACGATGAAATTGAATGTAATTTGATTTTTATAACCGTCTTACACAGAAGGCCTCCCCTTACTTTATTGCGACTCCTTAAACTTTTGTCTGTATATATGATTCAATGTGAGGGTAAAAGTTATACAGGACGTAGGGAAGCCTGTGTACTGCATAGCAGCCAACAAATCTCGTTATCCTCGAACATCTGTTATTTTATGTAAAATATGTCTTGACTTGACGATCTTTAACGGCTCCGTTTACCCGAAAATTTTCATAAATATTAAAGAATTCTTTCACTATGGTGATCAATGCGATTATTTCAATAGGATATCAAAATATTCGCGCATCAAATTTAAAAACGGTAAAATAAAATTGAAAAAGAAATCCAAAACTTTGGTGATTCTATCTTTCAGGAAATAGATGGTGTCACATTTTATATGATCGAATGTATATCTCTTTCAATTTCACTTGACCAGAAAGAAAATTATTATAGAAAAAAAAAAACAAAAAAAAAAAAGATGAGAAAGAAAAAAGTGTCGACGTGTATGAGCTAACCGCACGACATCCTGATGACATGGCAAAAGCTTGCACTTTCCTCAATTTTAAGAGAAAGTCTTTAGTCACGATTTAATGCTGCGGCCTTCTCGCGATGAGGAAAATAATATATTTGCTGTAAAACCGGAACCTCAACACGATGGGTTAGTCGACCGATTTTACGGTGGTCGGCACTTTCGTTGCACGTCGTTTGACCAGCTGCCTGCCTTCTTGCCTGTCTGCTTGCCTGCCTACGCTTCAGGACGTATAACGTAAAAACGAGCGTCTTCTTGGAAGAGCTTCCTGCAGTTCACAGCTCGAGTTTGTTCGTTCGTGACTCAACAGTGAGTCAGACTCAACAGCAACGACCTAGTGACCCAAAATCGAGCCTCTTCCTCTTTCGACGCGTTAGGCTACCCGGATCACGTGTGTACATCGAAAAACTATCGAAACCAAGATCCAAAAACTATCATCGTTTAAATAAATTGCATTTGTCTCATTTATGGATTCGATCATTTCCAGAGTCCACTTCTCGCGATCGGTCAATCACGTTTGTTCTTTCTCTCAGCAATCGGTTCCTTTGCAATTTTACGGATTAATGAAAAGCCAACAAACTATTTACTTCGCACCAAAAAGTAATAATCCGTCAACCGCATAATGTTGCGGTTTCGGAATTATAATCACGTATTAATCGATACTGAACAGGATTTCGATTTTTTAGAATTGAACGGTGAACTTTCGAATTCTCAAATACGTTCAACAGAATGTCTTGATAATAATGTGAAATTTTGTAACTGTAAAGGAATTTGATAAAAATCGAAATCCACATAATTCTAGCTTATCGTGATTGCAGCTATCAAAATGACAATCGAATACGTTCGATATCGAACCGTAATATGGTATATGGTTTATGTACAGGTCAAAACCGTACAAGTTTTGTTCTATAAAAATAACACCAATATTATTTACGATATTTTTCCCCGTCGTGAATGAATGAATTTTCATTTTCTTTCCAGTTCGGTACAATAACTCCGATTTCTGTAAGTATAGTTAATGTATATTTGTGCCAAAAAGTTTCCACCGAAATAGGTAGGTAGGTAGGTAGTCAGGTATACCAACGTTAATATCGAGGGCAAATAATGGTTACCACAAGTTACGGCAAAGTCTAGAAATGACAGGGCGATCAAGCCGAAATTTAGTGAATAGAAAGGCAAAAAACACAGTGCCGGATTTCTTTACACTGTAGCTCATTGACTCAATCGTAGACCATAAATCAATTTCACTTTGTGTCAGTTTGAAAGACAGCGAGGCACTAGAAGACTGCTCGATCGATTCACGCAAGAATAGCTTCCGATATTAATAAGACAGCTTACAGCCTCGTTCCTCAATCCAGCTAATCGATTTATCCTTGTTCTTTCATTCAATATGTTTCACGTTGCGTCCATAAATTGTTGTTAGCAACGATGATCGGTGGAAAAGAATCCCCTGTGAGTCGCTAATTTGACAGGTAACCTTGAGGTTGAGAAAATAAAATAAAAATAATAAAAACTACAACCATGGGTCAAGGTTTATCGAATGATACACTTCCGAGGTACCAATTCAACAGCAAATGGATAAAGTAACATCAGAAAAGAAGAGTTTGTTGATCTTGCGATAATATAAACTCAAAGAAAAGATGATCATTCATTAGGAGATATTCGTTAAGCCATAAGCATACGACAAAAGATGATCATTCATTAGGAGATATTCGTTAAGCCATAAGCATACGACTATTTCTCTTTGTTAAACTGGGTTCATTATTAATTTGCGACTCGTACAGATTACAACCTGGAACCTTGTAGTCTGAAAGAGATATAGAGCAGGTACTGCACTGGTGCAGTAACCGTGGTTCTGAATCAAGAGAATATACGAATCTGAAGAATACCGATACTGTGATATCACGTAGAAACGTTTAATAAGACCGTTCCTCAAAGGCCATTGTTGTGTATCCCTGAGGATCTGCACGGATGTGAACCATGTGCAGCTATCCCATCTGTTGCGAATGTTTGTGTCACTGAAAAGGGCTGATCCTGTTCATCGGAGGAACAACGCTGACCAGACTTCGTCTAGAAGTTTTTGGTCCACCGCTTGCCTTGTTCGTTTCTCATTCTTTTATTTTCTTTCTCTTTTTACTTTCTTTTTCTCTTTATCTCTGTTTCTCTTTCCTCTATAATGATAAATATTTTTCGCTCTCTTATACCCACTCCCCTTTCTCTCTCTCTCTCTCTTTCCGCCCTTCCTGAATCCTGCTACCGACTTAATACTCTGTATCGACGCTGGCCAGGTCAGGTTATTACTATCGCCGTGTTCTCTCGTCTAAATCCAAAAGCCCCAAGAGCCAAGTAGGGGCCAATCCGTTTCTTTCTTTTTGCTACCAATATGCCCTAGCTCGATACTGAAGAGTTACCCAATACTGTATCGACCACTATGCTACTTCCCACACCATGCCACATCGTTCCTAACCGAATGGCGTGTATATATATAAATATATATCTGCTGAGTTAGTCCACCCTGAACGTAATTATACTTTCTGCTATTTATCACTCAGGAAAATCGCTCTTCGACGGATTAGTACTCCTTCATTTTTATTCATATACTTACAGCAGAAGCTTATCATTAATGTACCGGCAATTAATTAGTCACATAGTAAACTGAATGGAACTCAACAAATTCCTATCGACTACGTTAGGCTAGGAATAATGTTTACTGTTTCTCATTTCGTCACAAGACCATTACATTGACGTCAAACTAGTCAGGATTGCGTGATGAAAATGAGGTTGACCAACATTGTGGACGTATGTACATACATTTACCTTATCGAATTCATTGCCTCGCCTTGGCCCTACTTTACTTTATCTTCTCTTACGGTTGCCTTATCATTTTCCACTTGTTAAATGCCATTGACTTTGCACATTGAGCGGTAACATTTTTATTGTTCAATATATATTTTCTAGTTTCTTTCTTCACTTTTGGCTACTGAATATTCAACTACAACTGCAACAACGTTATCTGGAAAATCTATCGGCATAGATGTAGCCAACTAGTCAAACTCATACGCAAATTTTCACCACTTTCCATACTACTTTTGACAATGACGTATATGGGTAATGTTCGATACTGTTGGGCATTGTGTATTTATTTACATTTCCTCTTGTGAACCTTGATCACCAAGTGATAAAGCTCGTTCCATGGATTGTTAAAATTTTATTTCTCTGTTCGATCTGTTTATGTAGAGATAAAAATAGAATGACTAAACACTTGACCCCTCTCGCTTCTCCCATTCGACATTTGTGTTTCGATTTATTTAACGGTATTTTCGATTCTATGTTTTTCTCATTATTGGTAACAGCACGTCTTACATCAGTAGAAGCAGAATGAAGTTCTGATATGGATGAATTTTTCATTTTTTATTATTTTTATTCTTGTTTTGATGGACTGATCTATCCATATTTAATCCACATTTTTTTTTGCTTCATTTCAAATCTTCAGATATATTTCAGATGTACTCATACCTGAATTTTCCGGTCTGAATGAATGGAACTTTCTTTTCCTTTTTCTTTTTTCTTAATAATTAATCGGAGGCTGGGTGATCCACTTTGGGGCTGTCTGCCAACTTCCCTTATTTCTCACGGAGCGAAGACCTTTTTCCGTTACGAGTTAAATGAAAATCTCCAGTGATGTGAGATTTATGGCGGTCGTATATACACTCTGGCATCTTACTCTCAGAGAATCCATGTGAAAATAGTATCAAGACTTATGGAAAATAATCCAGGACGTGTTCCAGCGCGAATATGTCATCGCATCAACTTCCAAAACTCTATAACATTATTCATCATAAACCAAACTGCAATCGGAAATCAATATCGGAACAGACGTCAAACTCTTCGCAATCGTCAACCCTAAAAGACTTTGAACAATCTTCATCCTCGAGGACGATATCTCTGTAGGATATAGTTAAACGTAATAACAGTAAGGCACATCTTTATCGTCGTGTGGAAAGTGAAAATCCTCGTACGGCCATTATGAGATGTAGGAATACCTCCGAGGAGTAATTATTCTTAATGCGAATTTATATACACGGTGATTTCGTAAGTCGTGGTATTTTAATTACAACCAATGTGTCTGGGGTGAAAAATTAACTACGATGACAAGTCAAACGTATATATATATATATATATATATATATATATATATATATATATATATATATATATATATATATATATATATATATATATATATATATATATATATATATATATATATATATATATATATATATATATATATATATATATATATATATATATATATATATATATATATATATATATATATATATATATATATATATATATATATATATATATATATATATATATATATATATATATATATATATATATATATATATATATATATATATATATATATATATATATATATATATATATATATATATATATATATATATATATATATATATATATATATATATATATATATATATATATATATATATATATATATATATATATATATATATATATATATATATATATATATATATATATATATATATATATATATATATATATATATATATATATATATATATATATATATATATATATATATATATATATATATATATATATATATATATATGTATATAGGTATGTATTTCAGTGTCATAAAAGAAAATTACTTGAAAATTTTTTACGTTTAATTATAAATTTACTGTTTCTCTTGGATTCTTCACTATCTTAATTATCGAATACTCATTTCGATGGATTAAATTTCCCAATCAATTTTAATCACAATTGGAGAATGAGGTGGCTTTTATTTAAGATAATTAATTCCATTTAAGAAATCCTGTACAAAACAAACGAAACCATAAGTTCGTGGAATAAATTGTCAAATTTCGCAGTGATTGTTAAACATTTTCGAAGTTGAGACACGTTCGCTAAATATTATCGATGAGAAGCCGATTTAAAATAACCCGAAGCATCCCTGCTTGGTAACCCCTTATAAAATCCGTCTCCGAAATTAAATTTTATGGTAAATATAAGCCTGATCAAAGTTTAAGATTAATTGTTAACGTAAATTAACAAATTTCTTATATATTACAAAGAATTTCAAAACTTTGTTAATTCCTCATCGTATAGGATAATACCTGAAATAATATATTCTCACGAGAAAAAATTATACCAAACAATTAACTTTCAGCTTAATTAAACAAAAAAAAAAAAAAAACAAAAAAAAATTTGAAATTTTATTTCTTACCTCTATTTGCGAGTTTCTTTTTTTCTGACAAGGAAAGAAGAATTATTTCACTCCCCGGCCGTACGATAATACGACGATTAATGAGACACTCTATATATAGGCTATTCGCGAATCATCAACCATTCTCACTTCCGTCCTATCATCTCGGCAACACGCTCGTAATATTTATGATTAAAAGTTAATTCCCCTCTATATACGAGCCACGAGAAAGCTTCGACCCCTCAGCGAAGCCAGAGTCGTTTCGATCGTTATACTACAACTTGACGCGCCTTTGGCCGTAACGCTAACGATTAACGATTAACCGTATTACGGAGCACACTGGCCATCAGGGGCGGACCATCTCGTCGGCAAAAGGTGCCAACGAGATTTTATAACCATGAGATGGTGAAACCGCAGTAAGAATATATTTCATCAGTTTCACACATTAACGAGAAATACAATTTGCAAACAAAAATAAAATAAAATAAATAAATAATGTAATTTCTCATCAAGTTTAAACCGGACGGAAATCTGAACCCATATCATTTCATTAGCCAGTCTCGTTATATTTTTTCAACAAATCAACTTCAACATAATAGAAATTTTCATTCCTAAACCGAACTGCATAAAGTTTATGAATGAATCAAAAAAAAAAAACTTATTAAATTGGTTATCTTATTGCTTGCATGCAGCTTCTACATTACTGTACGTTAATTAGAGTGCTGTACAGCGACCGCTGCTTTACACCGATTTAACTTAACAAGGCTAAGAAACTTTCTCTCCATGATTATACAGCTAGATAAAAAAAAAAAAAAAAAAATAGAAAACGAAAAAAAAAACATATATATATATATATATATATATATATATATATATATATATATATATATATATATATATATATATATATATATATATAATCGACTCATGCTGATACACGCTTTTAACTATATACTTACGATTAATCGTAAGTACTTTTCTGGGGGTTTCGGAAAACACCGAAGGTAAATCTCGAAGGCCGAAGAGGTCCGGCTCGCCACGGAGCGATGACTTTTAGATGAAACTGTGCCAAGAGGTCGATGTACTTCTCTCTTTGTCCACATCTTTCTCTCTCTTTCTTTTTTCCTCTTTTTTCTTTTTTCTTTTTTCTTTCCCGGATCGAAGCACTCCCACTATTTCCACACCTCAAGACTCTTAAACTTTACGGAAGCATTAGCCTTAGGGATCTATGATTCCCCTTTTATCATAATACATCTATAATTAGAAAGTCTTAATAATCATTTTATATATCTGAATAAATTCTCATCTATATCAAGATTTATTGTTTCGCAATTATTTAGTGTGCAATACATCTGTCCAATTTCTTTTATTCAACATCTAATATCACTTTACGCGTGGACTTCAACTGGTAACAAATGATAACGTTCGACGGATTATTCCAAAAGCTTGAGGATTATCGGGCTTATTAGGCTCGATGGTTTCATTCCATATCTATTTCAACCAACGAGCACCTTGAGGTTGGGAAATAGATGAATCCTGAAGAGGTTAGATAAATGGCATTAAAAATTGAAAATAATAACTTGTTACAGTTATAAATTTAGATTGAAATAAAATTGCCTGGTTAAATATTTCGAGATTACGCACTCTGCGTACATCCTGGGTCTTTAGACACGCTAAAGCTTATTCCAGCTACTCTGGCCCGTACTAGTTGTGGCATCGTGGCCTGGAAACACACTTTCCTTCTTCCTTGCCCCAGGCTAATTGAGTTGTTGCGGTTCTCTTTTCGAAACAGCTCAAACCCATCCGCCTTAGACTCGAGATAAATTCAGAACCTGCACACAGTCAGAAGCAAATGATGATAAAACATGAATGTGGATATAAATCATTTATCACTTTATTTCCGAGTCAGGTGTAAGTATAGAAGGTACTTCTGGAAATGTTATATTCATTTTACGATATCAGATTTGCATCATAACATGGCGTAAGAAAATTGTAAATCATTTATCATACCCATACTCACCAAAGTAAAAACATTTTTAAGACTCGGGAAACGTCGAAGAGTGTGCCTACTGTCTTTCAATTCGATTTCTGCATCGTAAATTCGATTTTCCAATTTTGCTTTGTTCTTTGTGTATGTGTGTGTCTATCCCCGTAACCATTTTACGCAACCAGGTACCGCAGGAGTAGCAGGAGTAGCAACCAGGCACCGCAAGGACGTACGTGGCAGAAACTCGTAAAGCTACACCATTTGTCACTTTGCTGAGGCTGCTTTGATGAGATGAATTTATTACATCCATCACATTTCTCTTTGACTTACTACCTTTCATCTCTATTTTACATCTACAGATGTTTAATGATAGAATTAGGTATTATTTCAAGTAAGAAATATCACCTCATTGTTTCTGTTCAATCATTAATATATATATATACAAATTAATGAATGGTTATATGATATTCACGTTGTATAGTTAGACTATGATTGATTATCAATTTACATTCAGAATTTTGTTGTAACATATCATATTTTATTTACCATAAACTTTTCATTAATCAAATTAAGTAATAAAATAAATAAAAATAAATAAAACTTATGAATTTATAAATTTCAAATGGAAATTGAAAGGATTTATCATTCAATTCAATTAAAAAATTATCAGTGAGGTCGTTTGTCAATTATTATATGTCGGCTGTTTTACTCTGATAAATAAATTTTTATTGCTACTAATTTAATCATCATCCGATATATTATTATTATTATTATTGTTAAAATAAATATTTCATGAAATGACGGCATATATATCAGTATAAGGAAACACTTGGAATTGTAAATGTTATATTTCCAATATTCCAATCAATGTATAATCGTTACTTAAACATAAACATTAAATGAACCATATTGAAATTCATTTATGCATGAAATTTATATTGCACATTAAAAGTTTCAATAGTATTGATTATTCGCATCTATAAGAACTCCGTTGCTGTACGATAACTTTGTTAAATATATATATATATATATATATATATATATATATATATATATATATATATATATATATATATATATATATATATATATATATATATATATATATATATATATATATATATATATATATATATATATATATACACACACATATACATAATATATATAGTTTATATACTTTTCGCTCTATAACTTCATTTTTCCATGTTGTAAAATCTGGCTAACTTTTCTTTTTTTTTTATCTATATAGTATCAAATTTTGAAAAAATAATTAGTTTTTTGCCAAACAATAATGATCTATAGAAGTTTCTCAATTTTTGTTAATCAATATACGCGATAATCTTTATCCTCACAGTTCTATTTTTCTTTCTATATTTTTTATACATTTATTTATTTATTTTTTTTTTCTTGTCTTTAAACATAGACAGCAAATTAAGCGACACAATGTACAATTAATTAACGTTCGGTCTCAATTTACACTCTTCTTCGATCGATAGCTTGATAATTTATTTCCGTTACGTAAATTAAAGGAGCTTCGAATTTCGAAAGACAATAAATTCAACTACAGTTTATATACATACCTATATACAAAATTATTTGTCACCTTATTAATTATATATATATATATAGAACCCTGCTCAAAAATTCTCTAAAGATTTTCAAACTCAAGATAATTAAAATTTCTATCATTAAATTCTCGTTTGTTTTGTTACAAATATCATAAGTTCGATGACAAGTTGAATTTTACTTGATGAAGAACGTTTGGTCATCTTCAATGTCTTTACTTGTATACTAAAATTGGTGGTGGGTCTCTTAAGATTACTTTATGACCGAGTGGTAGGTGCGTGTCTAATAGTACCCCTCGATTAAAACCATTATGTCACGCAACGCAGTATTTAATGTTAACGAAACACGAGGGTGTACAAATATACTATAGTAAGTAGTTTTACAGGTAACAGTATTAACTATAGAGATACAAAATTGAAATTGAAATTGAAATAGGATATCGAACGCCCCCGTGACGGGAATAAAATTGACTAACCACACAGAATCGATCTTATAGCTATAAACCAACACGCGAACCTGAACCAACTTCATTGATTTGAAATCGGCCTTAATTTTCTCTATACCTACCAATCTTATTATTTTATCACGCAAACATGATTTCTCATCAACGATTTCATATATTTAACTATAAAATTAAACTCTCATCTTATCTACCTTATAGCTTGTAACCAATTTCCTAACAATATTATAGAGACATCATCAATTTCAACATGAAAGTCCCACTTATCCAGTTTTTATAATGCTTAATAAAGAGAAATGGAGGATTTGCAAACGAAGCTATGAGAACAAATTAAAGCAACATATGTAGTAAACATATATCGGAAGATATATATATATATATATATATATATATATATATATATATATATATATATATATATATATATATATATATATATATATATATATATATATATATATATATATATATATATATATATATATATATATATATATATATATATATATATATATATATATATATATATATATATATATATATATATATATATATATATATATATATATATATATATATATATATATATATATATATATATATATATATATATATATATATATATATATATATATATATATATATATATATATATATATATATATATACACGCGATGAACCAGAAAGAAAGAAAAAAAGAAAAATAAAATTATGAAAACGTAAATGTAGCACGAAAATGCTATAAATGCGATGCATTAATTTCCGTAGATTAAACCGCGGAATATATACAGAATTGTTATTACTGGAATGTGGAAATGGGTTCAGTCTTTATACATATATACATACCATCTCATGCTCAATCGTGTATAGGAATAGATACGAGTCAACCATGTGTGAGAGTATATCTTCAGGTACGTGCTGTGCTGTTGTTACGTTAGATATAGGCTGGAGTAGGTAGGCACATTGGTAAACCTGCCTGTCTAATGTACCAGGTGCGGATCGGCTTACAATGCAGCAGAAAGGTAGGTATAAGTATCGACACGGTATACGGATGTGTACAAGCGAAGTCGGCTCTCGTCGTAAACATGATTTATGAGATTTTTACATATCCCTTCTTTACTTTTTTTTTTATTTATTTATTTATTTTTTTCTTTTTGTCTCTTTTCTTCTTTTTTCGTTTCTTTTTTACTGGGGTTAGTAGACGTACGCGATATCTGACGTTTTCACATATGGTATGTATATGTATAATGTACATATGTATGTACATACATACGTAGATACGTGGTATAGGTACTCGGATGTGTTGTATCTGTATACCTGTTGATAGATCTGGTATGCAGACTAGGGCGAAACGTTATCCAATAAAACGCATATCTACAATTTCTAACATCTGAAATACGCTGATCCGCGTATTACTTGTCAAAGATATATTATATATGGATATTTATATGAATTTTATATGAGTTGTTGCCTCGAGGTGTAGGCATTAGAGGTATATGTATGTAACCTACCTTCAATATTATTTTCTATAAAAAATCCGTTATAATCCTCGCAATTGTTACTCGTATAAATTACGGTCGACAATTTTGAATAAAATAATCGTTAAAATTTATCTTGTAAAATGTTTCCTCGGCCACATGAAGACGTATTCATGAGAAATTGTCTCATTTGTCAAGTTAATTGTTAAAACTAGAAATTCCAGTTTTAAGGGAGTCGTTGATGATTGTGAAACCGGGTTGAATTGCTTCCGATCTCAAAAGCTCCAAACGGTCAAAATTCGGGCTTTTAATATTACCTAATCACAGTTTTCGGAAAGGGTATTTCCAAAAAATTCAATTTCAAAGACTCCTAATCGATTATACACGTCGAAGATTAAAAAATCCGAAAACTAAGAACTCGAAATTCATACGAGGAGGGTCATGCCTCCCTACCCCGCATTAAAGTTTCGGATTCTTGGACTTTCGGGGATTTAGGAATCCCCGATTTTTAAGAATGGCTTAGTCGAAATTCCGAAAATTTCTTTAAGACCATATCGGATTAGATTTGAATTTGTTTTCTTATGATCAAGGTAATTTACATCTGATAGTTTGATAAGGAATGAAGTAGTCTCAAAGAGTGATAAAACTCTAGATTCTTAGAACGAGTTTGAACTTTCGTATTGGATAAGAAAAAGAACCTATGGAGAGATGAAAAAACGGAAAGGAGAATATCAAGGAAATACGAACTAGGGGAAAGCGTCGCATCGCGTCGTTTCGCTCCTGCTCGCTATCATCTCTTACACGCTCTGCCATCTTATCGGTGGCAACAAATTAAAAAGTCTCAGCTGTTTTTATTGCTCGTATATCTCCCACGTGGCTCGTTCGTAAAACGTATACCGCCTCCACTCTACTCAACCTCCATTTCCATCTCCATCTCCGTCTCCGTCATTCTTTTTCATCCCCATTTTCACCCTCCCGTATTTTCTTCCGGTGTCTTATTCATCTTTTCAACCCTTAGTACGTCACGTCGCATTTTCCACTTCTTGTTGACTCTCTTAGTCTTAGTGTGTGCCATCTTTTATATCAAGTTTGTACAGAAATAACATAAAGGAAATTTATAATTGAGAACTTTGATGCAATAAGGGCATATCTGTTCAATTATCTAATGTCAATACGCCGTTGATTATTCCTCTGAAGCTCAAGTCAAACATCATTCAATATCCACATCGATCAATACGCACGTGAATTGCGTAGCTTCTCTAACGAGATTGGTGCATGATTCCAACATGTAACAACCCGCAACGTGCATAGTAAAACTGAAATAGGCCATGCGGACGTGTTACGAATAAAACTCAATGGTGTTACTCGGTTCTTTTGTCCCGGGATGAAAAGCGAATGAAATTATGTAAACTTCATGGATCGAGTTTTTTTGAAAAATGGTAAAGATCTCGATGATGAGATAATTTGGAATCGTTATATGAAATAAAATTTCTTTCTTTTTTTTTTTTTAAACACTTCTGATTAATTACTCCTCGTTATTTCGCAGCTCATCATCAACTTTAATAACTGGGTTATAATAACTTCGGTTTTCCACTCGTCTCGGATGAAGATTATTTAGCGAGCTAATCCTCGAGAGTTTAGCAGCTGGTGCCATCGGCGTAATCAGCTAACGATATTCTCTATAAATATGGATGTGAAAATTGAAACAAAAAAAAAAAACAACGGTATATAATACGGCTACGATAAGAAGATGAAAAGAATTTGTAACATGAATCCATATATACACTTATACCCACCTTTTACTTACCTATGGCATAAGATTACGAAGAGGTGTTTCTTTCTTCACGTGTTTCATGACCCCGTGACGAAAGTTGCTTTTGTTATCTGAAATTCGATTCGCCGAAAGATGTGTGCCAATTTATCATTTTATGCAAATTTAATCTTCCCAAGATCCAGCCTCCCTGAGGGCAAAGAAGACCGAGAGTGCGCCAAGGGTAGGTATATGGTACATAAAATAGGTAGATATATTTTCGAAAATAAAACAATGTACAGAATAAGGTTGAAAAAATATATCCGGTAACTGGAGCATAGTATTTAAATATTCTATTTTTCTTTTTTTCATCTTCATTTCTGACTCCTTTATAATGCTTCTTGATTACATCTGCAGGGTATACCTTACTCAGCTCTAATTCTAAAGCGGCTACCTAATTCCAATTTAGGGAGTTAGAAATTTTCCCACCAATTAGAGAACAAACCCTAAGGCAAAATTCCACGAATCATTTGAACCTGTTCTGATTAAGTCTGGTCTTCTTTTTAGCTTATCTTATTCGCTCCGCGCAAGTTATACCGCTTACTTTGCCTTCTGACATATCCGATCCAACTGTTGAGTCTTATTAACCCACCAGCATCGTAACCATAGCCTAGAGAGTCTAGACGTTCCATCTTTTCTCTTTACTCTCGATTATCTCAGGCTGAAGAACACGTTTGGATATTAAGATAAGCATTCCAGTGGTGTTAAAACTACGGTTCGTCAATCGACTTGGTTTATCTTCGAAAAATCGATTATTGCGATTGTCATAAATCACAAAAAAAAATAAAAATTTCAATACTAATCAGATCTTCGAAAAATTCATCTTCTACATGAACGTCTCGCACGTTCATTCGTATCATTTAATACAATTTCATTTCGTTATCATAAACTTATGTAAATCCAAAACTCATCGAGCTATGTGAATCGTGTTAGTTAAGCCTATTCATGGTAATGTTATTACTACCAAATTTATAGCCGGTGTTATCATCGTGGGCGTTATAATCATTATGAAGTAAACAGGTAGCCACTGTTAGGTAGGAAATAGAGAACCGGATACCTGTAGGCAGTGTTTTATAGCTGCAAAATTTCTACTTCCGGTATAATATCCTGCGCAATATGAAACCTTTTCTTTTATAACCGGAAATTACCTGTTTTGTTTTTTTTTTTTCGCGTTTTTGATCCGTTCAAATTGAGTGGTTAAGGAAAAATTATATTCCCTACGACCGTTTAGGGGGTATATAGAAACGTTTTTCGATTTTTATCCACTTAGTCTTTACTACTAACGTGAATTTACTCCATCGTTCAATCACCTTTTGAAGAGGGTTGAATAAGATCGAAAAATTGGATAAGATGAAATGAAATTACGGTAAAAAGTCGAATAATTAAAAACTAAAATTTATCGCTCAAGATTTTTTTTCTTCAAAAGTTTAAAGTCTCGGGGACGCTACGGTCCGGTTTGTTCTTAACGCGAAACACTGAAGTAGAAATTTTTTATTCACTCTGATCTTTCCCTGCTCCTTATAGTTCTCCCGAGAGAGAATCAAGTTTCAGAAAACCAGAGTTACCTACCCCACGGAGTTTCGAGAGTTGAACTGTTTCACCCGGGAAACACCAAACTGAACTTCTAAGAAGGTGTATAGGTATAGATATATATATATATCAGATACTATAAGTCCGTTCGCCGGAAACGTCCTCGACAACCTGATACCAAGTTACGGCAAAACCCGTGTCGAAACGGAACCCCTCTTTCCACATATGTCTCCGAAAACTCGCATGTTCCTCTTTCAGTTACCAAGATATTATTAAAAAAGTAAAGCGAGATAAAAAAAGAAAAAAAAAAAAAAAAAAAAGAAAGAAAGGAAGTAGAAAATAGAAGAAAGAATAAAGGCCTTTGATTTCCCAGCCATATGAAGGAGTGTAGGTGGATGGTAAAAAGGGGATGTATATTTCCGCATATTTCGTGGAAATGCGGACCTAGCCTCTCTCTTATTTAGGTCTCTCTTTCCTTAGTTCCTTATGTTTCGTTGAATTTTGGGCCAACTGAGTTTAGCCCAGTCTGGCTCAGTCGGCCGTCAGAAACAAAAGTCGTTCGGCATGACAAGGGGTTTGCATGGAAGTAATATCCAAGGGATTCTTGTATAAATAGGAACAGAAAATATATATTTCATATGGCTATAACTGCTCCGAACGAACCTCTCGGGGTCTCTGCAGGAATATGTTGGGAGAGTTGCGAAAGCGTTCGGAGCTAGTCGAGGAGAAGAATCCCTTTGGGTGGTATAAAGTAGAATTTTATCAACTTATTATATTCCACAGTTTTTGAATATTTTTTCTTTTTTTCAACGAAATTTCGTAAGGCACGTCTTTGTAATCATATTTTAATGCCTTTTAACAATCCAAACTTTTTTTTTTTTTTTTTTTCTTACTTTTCTTATTGTCCTTTCGCTTATTAAGAAGCAACAAACTTTCGACATTTTTTTCCATCCAACAATTTTACGGAAGTTAGGTGGGTAGATACCTACAGAAGGTCCCATCTTTTTTCTTTGTTATCGATAATCTCTTCTCTACGTTTATTACTTCTAAACTAATTAAAAAAAAAAATATTATCATAACTCTCCGATATTCACATGATTTTTACATACCGAATAAACGTTCATATAATCTTCTCTACATACTTCGTCATTCACAAATCTATATAAAATTAAAACATCGCATATTATCCCTCGTATTCTTATCCATCTCATACGATTTTTCGTTATCTTTTTTATACGTTCATTCATCTCGAAGTATTAATAAAATCTTTCTCTTATTTCAGGTGAGTCTTCTTCCTTTTTTTATTACGAATCGTTACTTCAATCGGTAAGTAATATTCAAAGTTTGTGAACTCGAGGAATGAGCTCAGACCTTGTTCGAGTGAAGGTGGAGGTGGACGTGTCACGGTGCATTAACTGCTAATAATGCAGTTAAATAAAACCATGACCAATGTATGTACCGACTGGGAAATGATCTAAACATTATTTTCTCACGCCGTTCCCGGGGCGTCCGAATCAATTAGCTTAATTGTTCACCTCATTAACTCACACTAAAGGAGTGGCGAGGCATCTACATGCTTTGACTGTATCACAATTTCAATACCTATCGATGCATGCATGAAATTTATACCTCAACGGCATTGAGAGGTATAATTAACAAGCTCATGATCGAGTTCTTGAAAAGTCCTTGATAACCGATCATTGTGACAAACAGGAGTCAAGGTTCTTCTTATAATTCTCACGCAAAGTACAGCGCGAACAAGACGGACATGATCATATAGAATCAGGATTTTTATGAAGTTCTTTGCCATTACGTAAAGTTTGAAAACTTTCTATAGTTTTTTTTTTTTTTTTTCTGTTTCTATAAAATCGTGAAGATCGTTTCACAAAGTCAGTAAATTTATTGCATATATATTTTCATCTCGACAAAGCAATAAACGAATACAGAGAAAAAAAAAGTAACAAGTGATTAACGAAACCGCAATAAATCCATCGAAATAAAATCTCCCACGGAATTTTCTCCCCAGTTTTTTTATTATTATTTTTTATTTTTGTAATAAAATGTAAATCATCTGTCGTAGTCCTTTGAATATCAAAGTCGTGACGCAGCGTCCAGTTTCGTGAAATAAATTTTTCTGAAAACAAACACTGAGGACAGAAAACGCAGAATTTGTATGATCCGTTAAGATTCTTTTAGTGGTTTGAAAAAATTATTTAACTCCGACTCCTACGTGCGATTTTCGGTTAAAAAAAAAAAAAAAAAAAAAACGCTTTGAAGATTTTTTCAAATTATAGTTAATTTATCTCTGCATTAAACGAGGTTAATCTCCAACAAGTTTACCTCCAATTAAAATCCCCCCATAGATTTCTAAAGTTGTCTAAATCGGCAACGATTATCTAGGATCAAATTCGCATAAGATAGATATAGCTTTGCGGTATTAGTGGTAAACTCGAGTTGTGATAACGAGAGAAAAACTATCCGACTACTGTGTTTCCATAATAGTAGCCTTAATACTGCAACAACTTAGCTTAACTATACGAAACTTAACGGATCCTGATTCCTGACGAAGTTTGTTAGTTTCGTTCACGTTTTTCTATAACTATTTACTATGCCTTTCGCTCTGCCACCTCTCCAACGCGATCAAGCTACTGATCGTAAGTTTTAAAACTTCTTGTTGTTACTTACAGGCTACTTTAAAGGTATGTACTACATACATACACCCACACTATAGGCGAATAGTTATATACTTGAAAGAACATACTTTTGAATTGAATTTTCAACTCCCTCGGTTAATATATTTTATTTACTTTAGTTATAAATACTAACACGTAGATTTACTCGTGATGCTGGTTACAAAATGTAATTGCATATAAACTCACACTCGGTTGTGTGTAGTGAGTTGAATAATCATTGGAACCATGATGTTAATTGAAGTTACGGTATGCTGCTACGAACTTTGGGAGATCTGGTCGCTTAATGGTAACCAATTCCATACCAAATAGTCATTGATTACTCAATTCAATTAATTCAATCTCTCTACTGATAACTACGTATACACAGTTACAGATAAAATTTTCAATTTACTGGACAGATACGCTCATTTCCTCATCCGTAATACATACATGAAATCAATTTTCTACTTAAAATCGTCAACTCACGGCTACCGAAAAAAAAACAAAAAAACTATGAAAAATGTAGTCAAAATATTAACGACTCCTTCAATCTGTTGCACTTCTTGTACAAACTGTATCACATCTATGCGTATAAATTTTATGAAACCTTTCACCTGGGCATAGAGGTACCATCGCTTTCGGATTTGGCTTATGCAAATTTCTGATCGACAACAGGGTGTTTGAACTCTGTTCCATTTTCGAGATATAACCTCCGGGCAAGACTTCGGATATTTATTTTTTCTTCGCGGTTATTTGCTTTCGTCTCAGACTCACTTTCACAGATAATTAGATAGGAGGTAATAATAGCGGTTAAAAGAAAAGAAAACAAAACAAAAAAAAAAAAAAAAAAAACGGTCTAATCTGTAGATAGTTTTTTCTTGTTCTTATCCAAGTGAGAATTTTTCTTACCGTCTCTTCGTCGTACCTACTTGAACCAAAAAGCCCTTAGCAAAAACCGTCCGTCATTTTGCTACCCATGCTGATTCACGTTCAATTAAAATTCTATCCGAGTACGTGGCACAAAATTCCAGCGCAATAAGCGAGTATTTATGAGTCAGATAACGGGCGCTATCGGACTCGGCGCATCGCGTGTGTCGGTCGTTCCGAGCCGACTAAATCCAGCCAAACGCGAATAGAACCCTGGGCTGAACCTGACGGTGTTCAAAGGCCACTGGATTTCACATTTTCGGAGACTGGTAGGTAGGCATCCAATTTTTATCTTCTCTCTTCTTTCTTTCTCCTCCAATACTACGCCATAAACTGGGTAAAATATCACAAAAGTCAATAGCTACGTAAGCTGGAGCATCATACAGGTCAAATGTCATAAATGTCGATTATATTCCGTACTGAAACCTCGTTTATTTCAATAAAACATTCATATATCTAAATTGAAATAAGAGTAGGCATTTTCTCGTTGTATTTTACGAAGTCATAGTACAATGTATTAAAATTTTCATTAAGCAATCTCGTAAAGTACAAGCTACTGAGAGTATATTAAAACAAGTCTGAGTAAAAGAGAAATGAAAAGAAATTGAAAAAGGTAAAAAATAAAAGTTGAAGCTTTTCATCCTTTCGTAGGCGTATCTTGTTTGTTTCCACTAAAGCGTTGCTTTTTAAAGAAAACCTTTCGTGAGCTTACTTCCATCCAACATTTTTTCACTATTCTCATTCACAGTGCCTAACGTTGCCCTGGGCATTGTCATACTCAGCTTAGGCAATGCTCTATTTTTATATAAACTCTGTAAAAGGTTAATCCGTATGTAGACACGATAGTCAACAATAAAGGCAGAAGACAGAGATTAAAATAGATAAAACTGGCTAGTGCAGCATGCAGGTATACCTACTGTTGTCATGGTTTAACTTACTCCGGTATGGTTATCGTGTACCTACCGGGTATTATATAAAATCCATGGATAATCTACGTACACTTGTTAAGGTGGTGGTAACAATGTGCGGTGTGAAACGATTAATAGTTTATGGATTTAACCTATATTACATAGGCATGAGAACGCGCGCCATTAAGCCAACATTTTCAAACCGTCACACGTTCTTGTTTCTAACCTTTGAAACAGCAGCCATAGACACCCAGAGATTAAACACGATAGATTTACCATTCGAATTTCAAAACGTCTTCCAAGTGTTCAGTTTCATAAATATTAACCGTATTCTATCGGATAAAGGTGAAACGGAGGTAGGTTTTGCTAGCGACGCATTGTATTTGATTCTTTGGAGCTTATGTTAGACCGTAAAGCATAGAGGCATTGCGTAACCCGAGGTTTCCATACGAGCCTAACAAGTAGGCATTCAAGATTGAACGATGCCTGCACGACTGCTTTGAATATCGGTTCTGGAATAGCGTTTCTATTCCTGTCTTTAGCTATCTAAACTGATGTCATTCCTACTCGGAGAGTTTCTATACTTCGATAACTTTGATCGCCGAATAATTTTGCTAGAAATCGGTTACACGTTGCATATGTGTGCTACGGAGCATGTGAACTAAACGGACGACGTGGTGTGGCTGCTGGTAGCTCGAGCTAGAATAATTGTCATTATTCATTATTCATCCTGATTTAAATTGTTAAGTGAGATGCGTTCGGGAACAACTGCGCCGTATAACTTCGAGGCTTTGGACAGTTGGTGGATACAGGACGCATCTGTCAGGCACACTTGTTTTGCATCGGGTATTATTCAGGTGGGCATTTCAACTAGTCACTGTTGCCCTTTGTCCGTGGCTCGGGTTGGTTCCACCGCAACGGAACGGCTCGACTTTCTTACTTATTCTAATGTCACGCCGTGCATACGTCACTCATAGCTGTGAGCAGTAACGTTTCTCATTATTATCCACCTATATATCTGCGATGATTATTTTTTATTCACGAAGTAGAATCCCTCGAATTTTATACGAAAGAACTGCAAACAATTGAAGCATCGCTAATCTTCGACTGTCGATCAACATATATCCACCGCAAATTCAAGTCATACAAATCTTGGGGATCACGCGATGCTATTCCTTGCACGTGGCACAAGCATTAGGCACCGAATCAGCTAAACGTGACCTACAATATCCCTCACCTTCTATTCTATCGTATGTAACTGAATTGCTCTGCACAGCTGCACGCAAACTTCACTTTTAAATCAGCAATCAAACTGTGAACTTAGTCAGTAACTGTTCATCAAAGAACATGAAATTTATAATGAACAATCAAACTAGTAGCTTCAATTTCTGACCAACGCTCACGCTCGATGAATTTAGTAACAACTAAACTGGTGACAGCGGTGGGATGGGACGTGGAATCCAAAGCATAAGAATGGCGAATTTTTTTACTAGTTAAATTTCTACAACTCAGAAATTTGTCCGCTCGATTAAACGCCCGATTCAAGAATCAAGTCACTAGTAAGTGCTTCAACTGTAGCTACGGACAGAAATTCTCGCGGCTGCTTTTGACTAAGAGCCAGGGAACTTAGGACCTTGCCCTGACCCAAGCGACCACTGCAACTCGTTAAAACTTGATGAACTAAACAATTCTCTCGGTTTCATCCTGCACCGTCATTCTGGACATTCGTGGAATCGTAGCGCTTCTACCTACCTAAGAGCAAAGGTTTAGACACAATTCTATATTTGCTTCTTCAACACTAATGAACGATGCCTTTTTGCTTCAACCGGCAACTGGTGTAGCCTAGACAAAATACTACAACGTGGATAGATATCCCTCGAGAGTAAGAGACACTTTTTGTTCTCAATGCTTGACAGTCTTTGCAATTTTACGCAACATCGTAGTTAGAGTATATAAATAGAAAATATATCGGTACACTAAAGCAGACGTTAATTACCTAGATAGGAGATCGATGACACGTAGTTGATGTAGTAGTAAGAGGGCAAGTTTCACTAAACCTTTTAGACATAGCAATTTTTTTCCCCCCTAGGCTCCACGTAATCGTGTTAGGATATCAAGATTAATCGAAGGCTCACGGGCCAGCTATATTGATTCGCTGTTGAATACGTACGACTCTCTCACCGTCCGGAGCTCGATTCGAGACTTTTGTCGCGACCTTACTAAATCGGGAATACAGTTCGTGAAAGACAAAGACATCTGGGCATATCTGAATAATGATTATTCAACCAGAAGCAATGCTCTGATATTGATTTTTTGTTTTTACATTTCTGTTTTTTTTTTTTTGCTTTTTTAATACCGCAGGAACTTTACCAGTTATTAGCAACCGTTGCCACTTTTATTGCTGAAGTGAAATTCACGAATACAAATTAGTGAAAAGGGTAGGTATCCGTCCTCGAGAATGCTTTTGAAACTAGTAGTACGTACCTGATCCGTCGGGCATATTGCTGCCTGCGGTGGAAGTAGTTGAATACTAATTATCTGATCTTGTGGCTAGAGTATATTGCCATTCTCCGTACTGGATTGGATTGGGAAGCAATATCTAGATCGTTATCAAGCTTACCTGTACCCAGTAATCTGGCATGCAGATCTGCGTCGCCAGAGTCGCATTTACGCCGTGCAGACTAGACAGAATTCAATGTTGCTTTCAAGTATTCATGTACCGTCTCTGAACTCACAGGTTAGTCGTGGGAGGGAAATATATCGTTTGTGTTTCATTAATTCTTCTTATTATCGTTCCTATCGCTTCGTCCCATCTCCTATCGCTTTACCTCGCTTGCATACGAAGATTCCCTTTCTTTACGTTACACTCGTGTTAACTGACAGCAGAATTGCGCAACGTGGGAGGCTTTAAAACTGGCAAGTGCCACTGTGGCAACGCGACTATCAAGTTTAAACCTACACCAACCAACTAACCAACAAACAAACCAACCCACGATGCAAGCTTCGGTGGCAAAGTGCACTTCCTTACTGCCAGAGATTCCTAACCCCAGCATGGGTACAATCGGATCTTGAATCTACCAGCGATCCTAGCTATGGACTTACTGTATAAGGTTTACCAGTCGCGGTATCTCCCTATCCTCAGTTCATCTAATTGCAAAGTTCGATAAACAGGATGATGCGCAAGTTTCACCCGAAGCGTTATCTTCCAAAGATAAAAGGGCAAGGCAATGATGTTACGGATAGCTGGTAGACGGGGAAAGAGGTAGCTGCTAAATACACAGTGCCAGAAAAGAGCCAAGAGAAGAATAGCTGAGACAGTTCTCCATTAGAAGAAGAGATACGATTTCGAGATTCTATTTCTTAAAATGCAAATCAACAACCAACCCGGTGTATTTTCATTGCTGTAGCAAAAGCTGCACTGAACAAACTCCCGTGCCACCCCAAAAATTTGCATGGAAATTGTTCTCATCAAATATTTAATTAGTCCACTAGTTACCTGCTCGCCATATATACGAGTATTACTACGGTTCGACTTTGCCTGTATAATTCCAACCGGATTCGTTACTTTCTATGCAACCAGTTCTAACTCCTACACACCACATCATTGCGATTCAGAGGATGCTTTGTTTCACTGGAAGTTTAATTTCACTAGCCTTTTGTGTATCTACACGCACGCCTTTTGCCAAATTGAACTAACCAACTTTATGCATAAACGAATCGGATGCCGTTTCGTTTGCATATTTAAATTGGCGAATGAAAAGTTACGATAATTGTTTTAATCAGTTGATTCATATTCCTAATCCATCAGATCGGTGATATTATAGATACGTTCTACACCAGAGACTCGTCATATTACATTATCTATCAATATTAATTACGAGATGCATCCGTACATTTGCAAACCGTATGAAATTTCAATGCTCTCTCAAAGCAGCTCGATAACACTATTATTATGCCAGTAGGTAGGTACTATAGGGTATTATACCACAGAGCATACGTTTTTTTTTATTTTTTTTTTTATTTTATTTTTTATTTTTTATAGAAATTTCATTTCATTTAAAATTCTATTAAAACGTTGAATAGCACCGAGGGTAGAATTAAAGTGGACAAAGAAATCCCGCTCTGGACGAGTTCATAGCTTACGCCGGATAATAGAATGTAATACGTTTTCAGAAATTATTATCTGGAACAATCAATCATTGTAGATATACCCTCTATCACAAATCTAATAATCCTCTCAGTATTCCAAATCAAAAATATTGAAGAGTCGCACGGTAGAAATTTTGTTTTGAATGAAATTCACGTTTCTACTTTTGTTGAAGTGTTCGTAATGAAAGAATTCGCGGAGTCAAACGAAATTTGTATTAATTATTAATTTGTTTCGAGTATACAGAAACGCCAATGGTGTTTTAGATAAATACATGAGATAAATACATATTAAATCATACGAGTTTTTAAATCCGTATAGGTGAAAATAACTGGTGAGAATCATCGGCTCTCTTCTCCTAAACTAATCAAATTTAGTACCGACCACTTATCTCCCCGGTAACTAGTAGTTGTGCCACGTAGTGGATTTAATTCACTTAGCCGAAGAGTGCCTTCGGTCCGAAGCGAGGGCTTGTTAGAGGCGTGGTAGTTTAATCGCGTTGCTGGGTCGTGTCCACGGACTAGAAGCGGAACTTTAGGGGATGGCTAGCCGGCTAGCTATCTGGCTAGCTTGGAGAGTAGGTAGATGATTACGGAATCAATTCGATCACAACGACTGCAACTCGGAGACTCGTTGATAGAATAGCCTATTTCTCATTTTACTTATATATGTATATCTACTCCAATTTCCCTTATTATGTGATAGAAATGAATGAAAGAAAAAGATTTCTACCTATCCGATGCAAAATCAATTTAAGCAAAGTAATGGAAATAAGAATTTTTTTTTAGTCAATCATGGTTTGCGTTGAATCTTAAGTTACACGTTTTCAACTTTGTTTTTCATCTTTTCTTTGTCCTTCTGTTCTTTAACCAGCTTCAGCTTCCTTTCAAAACACCTTTCGACCGACGATGAACAAGGTTTATCCCAAACTGCCTTGAGTATCCCTGACCAAATTGTGGACCATCTTTGCAGCTTATCATCAGCTCCAAAACTCAGCAGAACTGTTTTTATAGCCGTACGGGATCGATTCATTCTTCGGTTTTCACTGTTCTTCCAATATTTGTACAACCGAATATTTTCTATCTTCAGAAAGTATGAAAGGACACTTTCCCTCAAAATAGGACGATAAACTCACCCTGAATTTGGGTATAGAAATTCTTTACCCGTATAATGGTATCGACAAATCTTACGAATTGATTAAATTCTATAAGATAAACGGATGAATAATAGTGAAGAATATAAATATGGACGTAATATCAAATTGTTAAAATATAGTGACGGTTTGTTAGATCCAAATATCTTGCTTCTTTCGTACATCAAATAAATCCAAGTAATTATTTTATCGTTACTGATGAACAGATTTGATGAGTCCTGAATACATAAAACTGCCGAACCTTAAGCCAGATATAAATTCGGAATCTCTCGTTGTATGTACGATAATGTGAAATGGATGGAATTGAAATCGTCTTGATGACAATGGAAGATAAACGACTTGAAGATTAGGTGTACATCCCTGTTATAGTAAAATTATATTCGTATTAGATGGTACGTGGGCTAATCTAATTCCTTTGAAAACCACTAGGGAAATAGGATCATCTGTAATATGCATAGGTAGAATGTTAATTAGCGAACATGCCCTGGCACCACCTGGTGAACAATGAAGGTTCAAATTCCTCATCCAGGTCTGCAACCTTCACTTCTGCATGACAATGGACAGACAAGCGAAGACGTGGTTCGAATGTAATGCCTTACATCCTATCGTACCGCCAAACACAGACACACATACACTTTTAGTTTCTCCCTTTTCCTGCTTCCCTTCGCGTCCTTGGTTTATATTAACGTTAGGTACGCATTTTCTTTAAGCTCTGAGCATTACATCTGGGATTTATTAGAAATTCTGGAAATATTGTATTCAGAAACGTGCCTAACCAGGCGTCTGATCTTACCGCTGAAACTTTCCTTGAAACGAAATATGCCTGTGTATACATATACTTGCTAGAACCTCTTCGAGTTACAAGAAAGCAATTATTAGTTCCTCAGTCCTTTGAATTATTTCCAAATGTTACTCTATAGACTCTGCTTTCGTAACTGAAAGTCCCTTTTAACCGTAGTTTTAATCCGATTTAGATACTGGAATCTACTATCAATTCTCAAAGCGAAGTAATAGCTTCCGAGTAAATTGTCGAAGGAAAACTGCCAATTACGTCAAATCAACCTTATCCCTATAACAACCAGACACTCCAGAGTATTTATATATAATATAGAAGAGATGAAGATGTAAGAAAAGTACCTACTATGGTATTCATAACGGAGCTTCGTTCTTGCGAGAATCATTAATTCTACACCGCTGCAGATACGGGATTTTTGATCCTATTTCGTATAAACAACGTGTGATCTTTGAATGATTGGTGTTTCTTGTATTTTACGGCTATAATCTCCGATCAATCGGAGTCGTAAAGATTTACGAACCTAAAGTCCTTGAGGAGTACGATCCGTGAATAACTTTCCACACATCCAATTGTCTTTTATTTAACCGGAAACACGCACCTTGTAGTTGATGACTGATAATGTTGTAAACAGCGATACGGATTGTTTCAATGCTCGGTCAAAGTGGCATCGATTTTCCATTCTATAGTTCGGATAACTCGGATCATTTCTTTTCATTACGTTTCGCTCTTTATGGATGGCAAGTTCGATGGCCATTGAACAGATATGAACATTACCAATCCCTATAGATATATAACCGATAGAATGTATAGTCGTTATATAAAGATAAACCGATGCTATGCTATGCTTATTGATACCATGAATCATGCGTGTTACGACCGATACGAAACATGCAAACAATTCAACCTCGATTGCAGTTCTTGGATTTAGATTAGAAATCCTTATCTATCCCGCTGTGCAAATGTCTACAGTGTTCAACTCGCTTAGGTACATACATAAGTCGTATGTGCATATCGAATATGCTAAGGCATTTAGCAACAGCACACTCGTTCAACGATTGTAAATCGCAATATCGAATGCGACGTGTATCTGTACAAAAAATTACCAATTTTTATAAAAGTATCATAAGATGTTGGCTTTTGGGTTCTTTGGCGTCCACTTCAAGAACGATTGGTATTGGTCCTAGCTCTTTCAGCTTGGTTTTTCGCCAGCGACGATCTGCTAACCGATGGCTTTCATGCAGCGATATTGAATTCCGTGGAGTTTGCTATCTCGTGTGCATACGAGATCGCTAAGCTCACCGCTATTAATATCATTACACGATCTCGGCAAGCCTCGCAATTGCGGTATATTGATTTCAGAGTGAATTTATTAGTTTGCAAGTACACGTTTCCATAGTACCTAACTCCCCGTCCTTTCATATACGTAATACCTTTACAGGTACGATAGTATAGATGGAAACTATAATATAGGTTATAGCTAGTCGCGGGGACAGACGAACAGTCATTAAATTCTACGTGCTGCCACCCACGTGGAATTGCTTCTGATGATTTCTCATTGCGTATACGTATTGTCAGTAATACCTCGTGTCAATATTCTCACTATGTATTTAGAAATATCGGTATAACAGTCTTCTCGATACGCTGGGTAATGAATACTAATTTTTACACTTTCGACTATGTAAAACAATAACAAAAAAGAAGCAGACAACGTTTCAAGAAAGGAAAAATACACCCAATGTATGAAATAGAGTTAAAAAATCGTTGCAGAATTTGAAAATTATCAAAAGAACGGTTCCAGTGCCATTCATGATGTCTTACCGGATATTTTGAATTCAATTTCCATATTTTCATGCCTGTAAAATTTCATGTATAAATGATTAAATGACATCTAATAACGTAACGTTTCATTAGCAAACAGTGAGTCGCGGAGTATGACATCAAAATGCACAAGGCACCATGTAGATTTCCTGCAGGCGGCTACGTGGCTGGTCAGACTGCAGCTAATGACCAATAATGTTGCGTTACGTGGTGTTACCATCGGCAATGACTGCAACCACGCGACTCACGTCGCAGAATCGTTGTATACCAGTATAGTGATGTAGTAATATGGTGGAAACGTTAAACTACCTCAATAATAGAGATAATATAGCCCCAGTCTGGCGCTAGAGACACGACACATGTTGTCCTCTCCTACTCCGTCAATAAAGTATATATCCATACCAACCCTTAGTGGAAACGTGGAGAATTTCCATCGGATAGAGAAACTCCAGTAATGGTGATACATATATACCTAAGAGTATAGTAGAATTCCCTACCGAATAGACTAACCTGAGTGAAGAAGATGCGGGCTACTCGCGTGATGAGTAGGTATAGCTGCACGCCTTAGCTATATCGTATGGCTCCTAGCAAAGTGGATTTTTCAATCTAAATCTCTATAGTTCTATACAACACATATGGACGTTCAGTATCCGGCTATACTCTAACTGAAATATAGATTAAGCCCGGCGGGGAGCAAAGCATTGTGCCAAGTCTGGGTTTTCAATTTGCAACAAGGTCGATTACGGTAAGTGGATTAGAATACAGACCACCGTAGTGCAGACCCATACACTTTCTTATTCTGCTTCAACTTGTCTTAGATTCATGCCTCTTCTACATAGACTCAATCATCCACTCTTCTACTCGCCTTGATCTACTTTCTTTCATCGGTTATTTAGAGCTTTCTTTTTTCCTTATATCGTATTACGAACAAATGATTACGTCAACGAATCAGCATGTCGTTCATTAGCATGTAACATGTCATTCAACATATAACGAATCTACTGTACTTGCGTATACTTGTTACATTTTATTCTCGAGACTAGAAAAGGTCTGGAGTTTCCGAAGCATTTGAATGAAACTTTATTATTTAATCATGCATCTTCCGATCTCCTGTGCTTGTGTCTTGACCATTTTCATCTCAAGCATGCAGAAAAAGGAATGGTATTAGTTGGATACGATCTAGAGCTTTTCACTTTTCCATTAACCATTTCCATAACTCATAACTGAGTAATGCAAAAATGATAATTTTGATTGGACTTTTGAAACTAAGGTTAAAACAAAAAAAAAATCATTCAATGATGTCAGAAAGTGGTAAACATATAATCTTCATCCTCATAATAATAACGATCTTCATGTTTCACCGTGACTCTCGCTGCTAACCGCAATGTGGACTCACCTTTGAGCATATTGAGAAGATAATTCATAAATTAGTCGTCTCGGTTTAGCTCTCAGTTTCCGTTCAGACTCCGTGAACTTCTATACATATCTCTACATTCACATAGATAGACAAGGGGTTGGTTTGTGTGTGTATTACGGACTCAACTCTTTACTCCAGAATGGTCAATTGCGCGTTGAAAGAACCCCGACACATCGCATGAAAAACCTCTCAGAAAATCCATAAATTTTTAAACGTTCTCATAAAAGTTTAGCTTTTTAGATAGTCGCGAGGTCGGCCATTGACCCCGACTTTTAAAGCATCATTTTCTTCATTACCCTCCGCTTTCTCTACTCACCTTGTTCTAGTTTTAAAAAGATAGAATGTAACCACGTTTGATATCGATTAACTGGATTAGAAAATGTCCAGAAAGTATAACAGAAACTCGACGTTGATCGTGTAAAGATGGATCCCTTTATGAAGTTGATACATATGTATATATCGATGGATAAATTGTCGTTTTTACGATTTTTTATTTCTTTTTCTATCGATGAATAATCGATAAAGTTTAATGACACGTTCACGATACTGTATATAGGTGGAAACCGTGCAATAACATGAAGCCGATGTTAGCATTTTATTAACGTAGTTACTCGTGCGCGGAAGTTAGCGTGACTTCTTGTCGGGCTTTCATTGTCGACTTAAAAGAATGTAATTTACTTTTATTATCAACCTCGTGCTGGAGGAATCGTGGACTCATGGTATGGTTGAATGACTGCAACAACAAAGTGCATGCACCGTGTAGTCCAAGGTTTTGCCTTCTGCTGCACTTCGTGGAACACGCCCGAGTATCTGGCTACCAACAAACAGGGGAATCCCCTGCTGTTTTATTCATCTTTATTGTTAGATGTAGGTATACTTATACATTGTACACGCACAAAGGTATATACACTACATGTTTCGTTAGTATTTCTACCCGCTTACCGCTTCCGCGGATCTATATATCTTCTCTCAAAGTTATAACTTAGAAATACGTTATACGTTTATATCTTACCCAACCATGTAGCTGATGTTCGCACCGTTCTTATATGCTGTATACCTACGGTTCGTTTAATTAACACCGAAATGTAAACGGCCTCTGTGAGATACGAATTCTTGAAGTAAATCGGGCTTCTTATATATGTATATACTTAATATATACCTATATCTACGTATGTATATATAGGTATATATACGTATTATACTTTATAGCCTCAGGAGCGTTATTACTTTTTAATCTTCAACGTATACGACTTGATCCAGCTGCTTAAACACTTTTGTGCTTTTCTTTTCAAAAGTTTTCAAAGCAGATGAAAATTTATACATACATATATATTACCCACAGCTACTTGCTGTAGTTTTATTTCATGAAAAACGTCATTGCAGCCCTGTGTTTACTACCAATGAAAAGTACCACCCTTACAAAACCACTATCCTAAATTATATATCCTGATTAATTTTCGGAAAGTACTTAGAGCAGATATAATTTTTTTGACAATTTGAACCAACTTATGTCAAGCGGTTTTTAATCGTTACAACTAAATTTTAATTCGGTCTAAAACGCAAACTGATACTTATTTAAACTAATATAATCATAAAGGTGTTCTAACGAGGTCGAAACACTCATTACAACTCATTTGTTATACTTATAATACATACAACACGCGATCAGGTGACAACCGACCTCGAGTTAAATGTGATCGGAATAATATTAATCCATCTAATGAATTATGCATTAGACTTTACTTCTAGTAGTACGGTTTATAACTCTCGATTGCTGAGGTTAAAGACTCTGTAGTGCAGTTGTACTTTATGCGTTAGCAATGAGTTCTACAATGATTGCTGTCTCTTTTATGCAAGTATAATTTTCTATGCAAAATGAAAATTTGATAACATGAACCGATTACTTTATGATGTTTTAATTGATATATATATATATATATATATATATATATATATATATATATATATATATATATATATATATATATATATATATATATATATATATATATATATATATATATATATATATATATATATATATATATATATATATATATATATATATATATATCATATAATATATATATATATATATATATATATATATAAAGTTTTTGTCAATTTCATTGACTGTTGAATAAATTTCATTACGAATATTACGCTTTGGTATTTTTATTTCGTGAAACTGACGTGTCTCCTGCCTTGTATCATGGTTAATTAAATTCCTAAACCCCAGTAAGTTGAAATAAACTTTGTTTTACTCTCTATACACGGTAATGAATTCTTGGAGGAGCTAAAAACGAAGAAAATAAAATAAAGTAAAGTAAAGAACAGAAAAGAAAAGAAAAGAAAAGAGAAAAAGCTTCAAGCTCCTGAATCTTTTCAACCGTTATTAAAAAATCATTTTCAAAATATAAATATTAAAACTCTATACAAACAATCGAACGAATGGTTGAACGCAAACTCTTTTGTTGAGTGAGGACGAAATTAAACACGCGGAACAAAGGTTAAATTAGGTTGAAACTCATCAACTGCTTCAGGGCAGGGTGGAAAAACCGGAAAAGGAAAAAGGATGAAGGATAAAGGGAAAAGGTAAGCGACAAAAAGGACTAGGGTGGCTGGTGGTATAATAAAATTAATATTTTAGTACAGCAGATTTATAAACTTTATTCCAACCACTTGTAACATAAATTTCGTGCCGTATTATAGGAGTGAAAAAACGAGGATAGTAGAAAAACTACGAATTTATCTTATCAGTGAAATGACGCGATGATAAATACTTTTAAAAATAAACAAATGAAATACAATAAATTTTACAACACGTATGTATAAACTTTATCAAACGAACCTCATTTATGGTTATGGTTTTACCTTTACGTAAATCCTAGTCCCGGTATACCATACAATTAACTATTTTAATTAATCCCTGGAATGGGAACAACGAATTGACTGTAACCAACTTTCTGACCACATGTATTAACATGCAGGTATGTATGTACATACATACGTAAGTGCAATAATGCTTGAATTTCGTTGATAAAATTTTTATTAAATAAATATCATACCAAACATTTTGTATAATTATAGTAGCTTTGGGTATTTATCACAGATTAAATTTAACAGCGATGGACTATGTCCATCAAGGTGTGTCAATTCGGAGTAATATTTATTGTCAATTCACAACCAGATGCTATACTTGAAGTTAGGTGAAATAAAAAGTCTGGTAAAATTTAAGCTCTTAATATTAACATTAAGATATGGGAAAAAAATTTTTTTTACTTTTGAAATTTTATAACTCGATAATGACACATCTCAAAGATTAACCTGTGATACATTTTTATAGAGAATTGAACTCTCTACAAAAAAGGTCTCGTGTACTTTCCTCATAAACATAACCTTTCAAACGATATTATATGCATAGGTATGTATATGTATGCGTATATTTTAAACTTTAAACTCAAATATCATTTGAATGGTTATGTTTATGAAAAAAGTACACGAGACCTTTTTTTTAGAGCGTTAAATTCTCTACAAAAAACGTATTACAGTCTAATCTCTGAGCTGTGTCATTATCGAGTTATAAAATTCGAAAATTGGAATATAGATAATCCAATAAATGGAAAATAGAAAATCGCGATTAGGAACGTCTTAATATTAATATTAGGGGCTCAAATTTAAACGAGCTTCTTATTTCACCCTACTGCAAGTATAGAATCTGTTTTTAGATTGATATAAAGAATTTTTTACTCTGAAATAACACACCCTAGTGTCCATTCAACATTTTGTATTCAAATTGTATAAGTGTTGACCATCAGTGACTATAACAGCTCTGCAAATACCTGTGAACATAATTTATTTACAAAACCTATATATTATTGAAACATTAAGTAAAGAGGTATGTAAACACAGAAAAGTAAATTGTTGTTAGCTCTCTCTCAGCTCTCTGAACGTCGATCGATTTCATTAAAAAATGTATTATTACTAATAAGTGGATATCGGGCTTTGTATTATCGATTTGTAAAAGTTCGATAACAAAGCGTGTATTTATACCTATCAATATATAACGAGACTTACGCATTGGTGTTTTAACGCATGATTCTGTCCTCCCTCTAACCCTCCTCAACGCAAATGACTGTAGGCGTGCACGAACGCTCGATTTCACACGTTACTAAGGCCATAAAAGTCCGTTTAAGGTCAAAAATAATGGCAGATTTCTGTCGACACTGAGATCGTGCCAAACGGTGAAGAATAACGATGCGTTATACCGGGCTATACCCACCTAATTTTATCCCGCACTTTTACCGATAAAACGTAAACTTTCATCCACCAAGATGTGGGTATTGATCGAATGAGAATTTCACACCCCTGTCGAGTGCTTTATTATTCAATAAAACGAAACTCTGATGGAAAAACGGTAAAATGTAAGAAAGGAAAGAAAAAAGAAAGGAAAAAGAAAAAAAAAAAAAATTAAAAATGAACAATTTTTATTGGTATTTCTGTAATTTCAATTACCGCAAGTTATCTTATAAATTAATCGATCTATACAAGCCTCTTATATTTTAAACCCCACACATCTGCAGCTGGCTTGCTGTAATTTATCGAGGCGTGCCCCGACTAATACGACTGATTACGATCGACGTTTAAGAGACGAGACATTCGCACGTATCTTGGCTTTGGAAATCTTAAATCGGCGGCATCTTTGCCACGATATAGGGTTAATATTAAACGAACCCAACAAGGTTACGACCTTAATCAACGAGATCAGTCGAGATACGATCGATGCTGGTATAAGCAATAAAATCATCTCACCAGTAACAGCTGGATTTTGCTTCAAAGTGTGTGTATAGGTATAGGTGTCTGCGAAATACCTTTATCAAAGAATATAAAAGAAAAAAACGTTGAAAAAAATGTCAAAAACGTTTCTCCGCTCTAGCGTTTATTTTTTATTTTTTTTTTTGTCATTTTTTATCTTTCCTTTTTTCATTCTTGCTTATACCTTGTTGTCAGGGTTCTGGTAATGAGCACGGTAAAATAACGCTGAAGTGTCTATATACGTAGTAATATTATATTCAGTCGAATAAATCGAGGAAGTACCACTCTCCGTGGATTATTGACAATATTTTCATCGTAATCCAGATTTGCTAATTGAAACGATAAATATTTTGGTGTAGATTGAATTATTGGCTTAACACACCCCTTTTACACCCCGTAAGGTGAAAATTGATAGCCGAGTATAATATATGGTTTTTATCATTTGTCATACTCTCGCAAATCATTCTCTCGAATGGATTTCAAAACTCCTGTTGCATTTCGTGTTGTAGAGGTTACTTCGATAGCTGTTAGTATTATATACGTATTCGTTTCGTATGGGCGACGAGTTATGATGGCAGCTTTTCATACTGATTAAATAAGCTTTTTTTGTTTTATTTCAAAATTTTTATTTATTTATTTATTACACTAGTAACTACCCTGTATCCATATCATACACGAATCTCATTTCTCATCGGTAAAACGTAGCTGATATAGGGTAGAGGTACCGACTACGGTGTAATTTTTGCTTCAGATAAAAAATACTTTGGCGCGTTCGTCTAATTGGATCGCTTGATATACGGGAGTCTTCAAAAAGCAAAGACGAGATCTCATTGCCGAGAAGTGAAGTGCTCTCTCGGGTTAAATCAAACTCGTTATATTTGCGCGCGAATTATGCAACGACTCTTGCAGCTTCCTTATAGATATATATATATATATATATATATATATATATATATATATATATATATATATATATATATATATATATATATATATATATATATATATATATATATATATATATATATATATATATATATATATATATATATATATATATATATATATATATATATATATATATATATATATATATATATATATATATATATATATATATATATATATATATATATATATATATAAGCATTTCCATGGGCAACTGCGGGTAAGGAAAGAGATGAACGTAAATTTAAAACCAGACGCGTAGAAACGTGATTTAATAACGGGAAGATCGAGAAATAGAGAAAGAAAGAAAATAGCGGATGAGGGAATAGAGAGAAATGGAGAAAAACGAGAGAAATAGTAAAAATAAGGTGAAATCTGTAGGTATGAATTTCAGATAAGGTCGACGCCGGTAATATTTCGCTGTTATTTTGCATGTACAATACATACCACGATAGAGCCTATCATATTTTTTTTCTTTTTTAGAAAAACGTGTCCTGCACCGTTCTATTCTCTTTACGTATTTATATACATAGTTGTCCAAAATTCATCTTGAACGAATCGCTGATTTTAAATGACGTTCGATAAACGCGCCTTTTCATCTTTATACTTTTACCTTATTCATCCGGTGAGAAGAATTCCCTCAGGAGAGATGTATCTCGTCTAAAATAAATTTTATCCATTTACTCGCACAGAATTTCGATACGAAATCGAACTATATATACATGACATGACTGAATGAAGATACTGTAGTGATATAAGATTGATGAAAAATTTTTGCCTACCGTTAACAACCAAATGAAAATTAGTTAACTGTAATTAGTAGTACCCCACTCTGTTGTTAAGCTCGTCAATCAAAATTCACATGAACTTTTCATCATTAGCCCAGATACCATCCCGAACGTGTATAAAAATCGATGCTAATTGTCAACATGTCAAAAAGTAAAAAAACGATTCTGCTGATGCCAAAGTAGAATAGTTTAAGTTGATGATTATAGTTTTTTTTGTTTTTTGTTTTAAATAAGAAAGAGGGGATTCACCCCTTGCGACCAGGGTTGAAGAAAAACTTTGCCGAGGAATTCTAAACTTGAGAAATCCAATCTGATGGTCAATTTTAACATTCACCGCGTCAGAACGACCTGTGGGCAACGAACATTGGCCCGAGCACCGTTGTACCGCACCAGACCTGATTGATATGCATAGGATTCAAACCATCGCTCATCGTCGTCCAATTCTGTCCGCGCGAGTCGCGGATTTAATATTCAAAACTACGACTGGAGCAAACTTATTTACATGATATTACGAGGAGACCTGTAGACTCGAGAACCCAACCTCTGCTTATATAGGCCCCTGCGATTCACAAACATGGACTATCTCCGACAAAAAATCTGTCCCAGACTCCTGACCTGGCAACAAAAAATTTTAACCAAAAGTAAATAAAATTCCATGAATTTTTTTTTTATTTTTTCATCTTTTCAAATAAGTCGTTATTGAACACATACGTACGTAATAACGTTTACGCTTGTGCTTGCGTCCTAAGTGTGCATTAGATAAGATAAAGAATCTAGTGACAGTCAATGGATGACCGATAATAAACTCAGTTTCGTGTCGTGTAAAAGGGGGAAAGAGACTATAAGCCCCCTGACTGTCAAAATACTGTGGGTTAAATTCCCATCAGAAATGTGGTTGTCACGTCGTGAGTTTGCGTTATCTAGGTGACTTATAACAATGGTATGAAAGAGGCGGAGGTGGATGATGGTTGAGTTAAAATGAGTGATCGACCGAGTGTACACCGAGGTACCAAAACCATCATTCTAGTGCAGTCAATGTTTTAAGGAGTAAAATAGGCCCCTTTTTTGTCACATAATTTGATAAAAAATAAAAAAATAAATGAATCGTAACGAAACCTTTTACGCCACCTTATCTCGAGTAAATCAAACAGCTAACTTCGCAATCCGAATTCTCGACGATGTTTCATGGTAACGAGAATTGATTTCCCTTGAGCTGAGAGGGAAGATTTAGATTTAAGAAAATCCCGTGGTTAGTCTTCGGATGAACCATATCCCTCGGAATTTGATAGGTCATTAGTCCCTTGATTCCGCCCTTTTCTTATACGTTCATTCTCTCTTATAACCTGCACAACTATATACGTGCTAAAGTAGAGTTTTAACGAGCTGTTTGCTGGTAGGTACGTAGCTACGCTTAATACCTATGTCCAGATGAGACCAGGGCTCTTTTCTCTTCGCATCTCGTAGGTATATACCTACGTCTATGAACCGAGGACATTCTGAGAGCCTCTAAAGTGCACTAGAGACGAGACGCGTCTAAGTTCTTCTCGTCAAATGACCGCCAGCCACTATGGCTTGCGAGAAGAGAGTTAAAAGGAGTTAAAAAAAAAAAAGAAAAAAGAAATAAAATAAAATGAAATCCAGTCTTCTTAACCTGCTATAACGTCTGTCTAAGTAAGCCCAGCCGCAAGGCGTGAGCGTACTCGTCGTACTCATCTAACAATAAGATCAATTTTCTTATACCATCATTCCACACTCGTTAAGTTCTTAACAAGATACCGTATGAATACAAGAAGTTAAGAACCGTATATGAATCTTGGCGTCAGAATTAATCAACATTTTTTTTCTTGTTTTTATTTTAAAATCGTATCTCAAACTGAAAATTCGATAATTTGAGAAAAAAAAAAAAAAAAAGAAGTGTAACTGTCTGCACTTGTACCTGCAGGATTTAATTATAGAGCTCATTAAAATCATACGCCGAATCTCTCGGTGCATATAATACTTTTTTTTTTTCATTTCGTTTTGTTTTTTTTACTTGCAATAATTAATAAGTAAATACGTACTGGATTGTAATTAGTGAAAATGTATATTTTTTTATTCTGTATTTTTACTAATCCATTTCATAGATTTACTGCAAGATGCTTCAAAGCGCCGTTACCTGACATACGGCTTTGTAATTTTCTCCAATTTCGTTTGATAAATTTCTGTACACTTGTCAGGGAACGTTGTTCTTTGAGAAAATTGACACGTTCCGCCACTTATTTACTTGAATGCTAAATGAATTAGCTTTAAACCGGTACTGTTACTACTTATGGCTGTAAGGACGAACAAGGACGTAATAATGAGAATCGGTGAATGCCGTAGGAATAACAAATTTACATTCACCTTTTTTTTTTCCTTAATTTATTCATTTCCATGATAATTTATATTACAATTCTCTGATATGGAAAGTGATTTGACACTCCTTACTTTTAAACCTTACCAAAAACTGTCTGCACATCGGAATTTCAAGATAATCTAAAAACCAGCATGATTCAGTTCCCCAATAAAATCCTTGCTCACGATTCAGTCGAAATGTGATCAGAAAATTTGAGACAAAAAACAAAAATACTAAGTATTTTGCTACAGTGATAAAATAATTAGTACTCGACCTAGATCTACGATAGATATTCACGTCCATATGTGTTGGGCACGTGATGATATCGCAAGTCACTTAATACGTGACATTTTAGAGCCATCGAAATTACATTATTTGCAGGGCAATCGCGCGCGAAGACTGCGTGACTGGACGAACCAACATAGTTAAACGAAAGGAAAAGAGAGGAAGGCGGAAATGAGAGCAAACACCCTTTGATGGAAAACCGAACAACGAAATAAATAGGCAAACACAGGCAGCGAAATTGGGGTGAAAAAAAGAACTCGTGATACGTTTATCGATGGTGATATCCAATAAAAACTACCCACCGTTTCTACCCTTTCACAAACCATTGTTTTCGCATCAAAATTTCAGATAATACCTACCCCTGGATCATATATTTATTTATTTATTTATGTCTCTCCCTCTCTCGATTATTGAACATTAATATTTCCGACAATATCCGACTCAAACCTAATCCAATCGAAAACTCACCCAATATCATATATGGTCATTAATTTCAATATACGACTTGAGCAGTTTCTTGGTAGTCCCTAAAAACACGTCTGTCTGATTCTCAGTAATTGCTATAAACTGTGAAACCGAAGAAAATTCAATAGATTTTTTTTTGCAACAACACGTTCATCAAACATTGAAGAATGTTTTTTGATATTTTCTTACAAAATTTGAATTCGTATTATATTTCTATCTCATTCGATCATAGAATGTATGATGGTATCAATTCCATTATCGTCACTGTCATATTATAGTTGATGTTATTCTTATAACAATTTTGTTGTCAGGACCTCGCTTGTACACCTTGAACCTCCCCGAATGAGGGTATATTTGATCTTGTCATAAACTTAATCTGATCATTGTTCCCGCGCGTTCCTTAGGGGGTGGCTTATCAAACTCTGTGTGAAGGTTATAAGCTAAATAGAATGAAGGAGCAAGAGAACCTCGTTGTATAATAGATTAGAATAAATTATAATATATTTTAGAAATCTTTGTAGCGTGACAGATTTGTATTATAAAGCTGACGAATGTGTTTAATTTGTGTTTCAAAGAAGAAAAGGCAATCTAGGCTATGTGTATCATTTGTCATTTGGACTTCAAGGAAAGGATAAGAAACAGACGAAGAAGGTATATGTATACATATACATGATATTGTTAACGTAACCTTTGCTACCGGTTAATATCCATTCGTATTTATATATACATACCAAGTTTCACGAATCTCATGACAAAGAGACTGAACTTCTTCACCCCCGCAAATAGCATAGTGTGATTTCTGGATTTTGCCTGTCGTGGTATATCTATAGACCGTAATTACCATAAGTCGTGAAATATGAATGGGTAACGACGCGTCAGCATAACAAATCTTCGCTCTTGTAGGAATGGCTCCTATCTTTCCGACTTGTCACCTCAGGAGCACGCTGATTATTACTGCTCTTTTCATTCGTTGTGTGAAATACCTGAAAGATTCATCCCTCTAAACAAAAGTCAAAATATCATGTCCCATCGCTCATTTGTTCATTTTGAAAAAACTTTTTTACCAGGGCTGAGTTGAATTTCGAATTTTTTTTAAGTTACGAACGGTAAATTTAACTAGACGTTAAATAATTTAGTTTGATTTTCTACTTATAACTTCGATTTGTTTTAGCTCACGCACATATATGCGTCCGAACGTGGATAATAAATTGGGAAATAGATTTAGTTGAAATATCTAAATTTGTCTATTAATAATGAATTCGACACGCGATAGACTAATCGTTATAATCTTGCAAACTTCTTCGCAAAGTCATTACAACGTGGAATACAATCTTGTGAAGTGTTGAACATCTTCATCTCTTAAATTAGAGAGGAGAATAATAAATGCGTACTGTCACTTAGTTGAGCTCTGCGCTTTCATATAATCGAACGTCTCGATTTTAAACATCTACTTGATTTTACCACGGCCTGTGTTATTCTGCAGATTTCGAAAATAGGAAGAGCCTCGAAGCTCGAAAATGGATTTCAACGCGATACTAAAATTTTATCATCTACATTCATAGATACAAAAATATGATATTAATTCAGCAATTGATATACCTAAACTAATTACGATTTCACTCGGACAACGACGAAGTTAGGTGGTTAAAATAATTGTTTGAGTTGTTTATTTAGCTGTCAGCTCGTTACAAAAGGCGTTAATTTTCAGATCTTTCTTTATCTCATTTGTCGCCCCTGACAGCTACTCTTTCTCTTAAATTTCTACGAAGTAATTGAGTCGGGCATAACTCACTGTTATTAAAACAATCAAGTAAACAAATAAGATTATTTCTTCTCCTTCTTCTTCTTCTTCTTCTTCTTCATCTTCTTCATCATGAAGCGATCTCACTTTAAAGAAATAATTAAGTAAATACTTAAACTAACCCAATGAAAGTCTACAAGAAATTCAAAATGTCCAACGAGATTGTTCTCTTAAATATATTTCTTTAATTAAAAGTCGTTATCTTGTTTTGAAACGCCTTGAGAACAATCACTCAACTTTAAAACACACGTTTCTACCTACGCAACGATAATATAACGTGATAGGTCTTTCATGTGATATTATCGACGGTGATGTTTTTGTTTGATTACGATTATAACTTGAGAGGTAAAAATTTACACATTTAATGAAGTTGTAATTGGTCTGTTATCATATCATTACGAACCACAGATATCAGGATCTGCGTTTAAAAACCGGGTCAAATTTTACGTACCTAAAAAACGATTTCGAGTTTTTTTTTTTTTTTTTTTAAGTTACTTCCGGTAAAAAAAAAACCGATCTTGTAAACCACATAGCAAAAAAAAAAGAATATCCGTTATTTTTTTATTTTACTGCAAAAAATATTCCTGGGCTGCGGTACGGCCGCTTAAATACCTACCAAACTACCGTAGAAATTATCTCTGAGAGAGGAGCAAGAAGAACCCTCGAACCCTATCCTAGCAAAAGCAGCCCTCTCTACTCTGCGGCCACCTCGAATTTCTTGCCATTCCAAACCTCGCCTCCGTCTCCCATATCCGCCTAACGTACATCTTACTCGAGTGGGTAAACGTCAGCGTATAAGGTAAGTTTTTGCATGTTCATATAGCCAAAGCCCGAACCCATACATCCCACGCAGATTTTACCCTAGTGTATACATTCGCGTGATATAGGTATGGAAATAAACAAGCGGATGTACCGTATGTATATATCTCAAGTCATTTGCCCCTTGGAAGCCGTCTGTCGCCGGACTTTATACCTACCTCTATACTCATCGACGGCTAATAAATCATTGTTATGACACACGTTACGCGACAACAGATATGCCCTAGGTTGTTCATCCAAGTATCATCACAGCCTATCCCTTTCCTGATAAATGCCAAGTTAACATTTTGTTATTAATGACTCAGTATGAAAAGTTCGCGTTAAACTTACCTCACGCACATTCTTCCTCTCGGTCCGGGTGCATAATCACGGTTTTACGACGACAGGATGTCAATACGTCGCTTTATAATGTGGAAAATTTTATCTTTTAAAAGCTGTTGACTTTCCTAAGACGCGAGTTTAACGAAGAGCCATGAATCCTGGTTCCAAAAACTATCTGGCTGATGTCGATCATCGATGACTTGCATCTGAAACTAAGTATGAATGTACTGACCTGAGTTCTACTAGGAATTAGGTGTAAGTAAAGCATAAAGCGAGAATTTTTCGGGACCGCAATAACACGTGATCCCGTTGTGCCCAGGACACCCCGGAGCTCACAAAATTTCTCTAACCACCCGGTTGCCGAGGTTTCCCATCCGAGTTACGTGCGATGGATACCTTATAACCTTAGCGATCCAAGTCGCGTCCAGTCCAAGCCGTGTCGTTTGTCTTGCTCCATCCTCCATCCTCCATCTTCATGTCTCCTGCTCCTGAGCCCTTCGAGAGGCTCAAACCTCCACCAGGTTGTCTTAAAATTAGATACATTAGTCTCTTCTTGTCTCTTCGTTCTTGCAGCTCCGTTCTTACGGCTGTTCCCGCAGCTCTTGCTAAATCTTTTCCTTCTTCAGTTTACATACCTACCACTAACGTTCTTTCACTTCTTTCCCCCAATTCCAAGGGCTATAAAATCCCAAGGCGCAATGGCTTCAAGTCAATTCAGGATTATAGCTGTACAGCGATAACTGAAAGTCTTATAGTTGCAGCACTTCAACTGAGGATTATTCAAATCAGTACCCGTTATATATATAAGGGTGTACTTGTCTCTTGGTGGCAAGCATTGAAAATTACAATTATATCGTATAAAGTTACGTTCAAGATTTAAAGGTTTCTTCTCATTTCATTTTATTTCCTCGTACTTGAAGCTCTTCAGAATTTTTCAGTCCATCTACCTGGTTATATTATATGTACAGTTGACCGCTGACGACGTCGTTTGAAAGTAACGACACTGAAATATTACATCCGCTTCGGATGATGAATGACGATATTTTAACCACTGATTTCGATTAGCGTTTTGTCGTTCTCTCGATTATTTTCAATCGTAAAATCAAACCGGATGCAAGATGAGGAGAATCAATTTCTCTACTGACCAACGATCCAGGAGCTTCTATAGGCGAATTTAACCTCCGGTCACTTATATAACTATGAATTAATTGCTCAACTTGTGACCCCTGTAAACTTTCGTTAATGGGTTTCATTTATCACTGGATACAATTCGCGCTTAAGAAACCTTATAATATAAACCAAATTCGTTACTAATTATAAGTAATTTTAGATGGTGATTCATACTTTGCGGATATCGATAGATTTTTATTACAACGATTGGGTTCATAGAGTAAAAATTTCATTTGTATAAAATAATGTTAATTATAATAACGAAACTTTCTGCCTACGGCAGTTTTTCCATTATTTTTCTTTCAGCTCATTTTAACTCGTTATTCATATGCGGAATAACAACGTTCGTTGTTATACGTACATACATACTAGTATGCCAGTTTATTTGCTCACGCAAATTTTATCGATCAATTTTGTTTTTTTTTTTTTTTTTTACCATATAATGAACGTTGGGAGACTCGGCGATACTTCGACTGATGAAAATGTTTAACAATTAGTATTCTAGGCGCATCACTGTTCCGACATCCCACGTATGAAATTTGAATATAATACTCGAACAATGACGACGTAGGTTGCAGACGTCACGTCTGAGTTGCCCGTCGAGATTATCACGGAATAACATTAGTCCTCAAAAGGACAGTTTATCTTATTTTATTTATTTACTTATTTATTCATTCGTATTTTTTCATCTCTCTATCTTTTGACCAAGCTCGCATTTTTCATACGTCAACGTACCTGCATAATCTTACGTAAATAGGTACCGTCCAAACTACGCGTAAAACCATGGAATACAGGCATCTTGACAATATTTCTACTGCCAAATTCCGACCAGGATTCAATCAGTGAATTTGCCAATTTTCACCCTGCACCCTCTCGATTATAAAAGTTGGAATTCGACCCAGACTCTGTCTCGGAGAGGGTCTCCTGGGCAGCCCTTGTCAACTTTACTAATCTCGTTACGCCCATGAATACATTCGACCATATATCAAGTTCTCGCATGAGCTGCTACGAAGAGGATGTATAGATGTACGCTGAATGTAATCTACCACTATTGACGTCACGCTTGGTAAAGTCGGTTCTAAAACGGGACCTACGGAATGTGAATGTCTGTGGGACTTTAAGGTCAGACTAAAGGGGGTGGCTTTTTGAGTTATGCACTTTGACGATTCGTGGAAGGATATCACGAGGACTAGTTAACTTATCGTAAACCAACTACTCGCCCGAGCTTTTTTAAAACAAAAACAACAAAAAAGTTAATTTCAACTGCCATGCTACTCCACACTGCAGCACCATTGCGTAATTTTCATTTATATGTAGCCGATCACTTCAATCAGAACTTTGAATGGCTGATGAAGAGTGAATAGAATGAGAAAGATATAAAACGAGAGAGATAAAAGTTGTTTTCAAAAAGAATATACTCTGAAATATCTGGCAGTGAACAGGTCCGATTACTTTTCGGTATTGCCCAGGTGATCAAAGTAATGTGGCTTCAGCTCCCCGAACCACGACCCGTGTAACAGTGCCTAGTGCTCACTGGCCCTGCCATATTCTCATCTAAAGTGCGACCACGATCGCAGCCGAGTTTCAAACAAATTCCAAAGTTTACAGACCAAGTTTAACCGCGGGCTACGATCGCCCTACGGATCACTTAGCTAAATGAACGAATCTCTGATCCGAGACGACCCTGGACTAGCTAGTCTACCGCACCTTGGATCAGTCTCACAACGTCATCTACAAATGATCTCGATATCTTACACTCCGATTAATTCATCATGTTGAAAATTGAGATCCTATAATTAAACAACAGAATGTCAACCAAACTCATCAGGATTCCAGGATATTTCATCATCAGAGTCGAAAAAATGACAAGTTAATCGCGTTGCATCGAAATAAAGGATAGTTATACCTACTGACTTATTTTCATTAAAAGAACGTGACTATAAGCCAGAAATTTGCGATCGGAACTGACTAATTGCACTCGTAAAAAGCTGTAGGATTGATCTAAAGCCTCTAACTAATTAGCTCGAACTTAACGCTCGTTGTTATCATCCGAAATAATTAGTCGAGTCTAGCTTTGCTCTCGAATTCAACGATAGTGAAGAGGAATATCTCTCACCCTTTCACTCTGGGTAAGCAACTCTGATTACCAACAAAGCTACGACCCCATGCACACTGCACTGCTGTGTTTAGCTACATGTTCATACTTCATTACGGAATACACTGCATATAGACCGTCATAGTGGAAACTGTTCAAGTATTTTGTGGTAAATCAAAAGTCTTGAAATTTCAATTAATATGCGAATCCATGATTGCTACAATTCCCTTTAGAAGCATGGAAACTAATTGCAAAATGGCCAAAGGTCTGGGCTCAGCGTTTTCAGAGGCAACAGTAGTAAAAGTCAGTCTGAATACAAATACACAATGTTCGTGACGGTCGTGTTGAGTACTTCCACTGTGAGTGACAGGGTAATGATAGAACGATGGTCTCTCTAATGGGTAGTTTGTGTTCTAAGCTGTTCCTGTGCGGTATTTAGGTATTATTATTACACATAGCTCGTGCTGAGGCGAAGTTTTGAACGAAACCATCACTGTTCTCTAAGTGTAATCTCCATCCTCCATCTCACCAAATTATCCGTTACTTATATGAAAAATTTTGTATGGTAAAAATGCAAGATTTTTTAGTACTGGAAGTGACTCCTGTTGATTGGAAAGTGCAGTTTGATCTAAATTCCAATTAACACCTAGTAGATACGTGTTGTGGTAGATGAAACCGAAATATATAGTAAACAACTACCAAATGTATGTACATAGTCATGTAGACTGTGTACGTTGATCTCTGAGAGTCGTCAAGGCTGGTCAACTACCACGTTGTTGATGCGCATATTGGGGATCCCCGAATAAGCAGCTTAGGTCCATCCAGTAGGGTGGAAAAAATACGTATCGCCCGAGGGTAGTCAGGCACATACGGAAACTGAGAGGGTTGGGGATTCCGAGTTTTCCCCGTTTACTCGGGCAAAATGACCAACGTATTGTCCTGTACACGGGAATGTCGAAAGTAGAGAAAGAGAGACATTTTCATTGTGGGAGGGGGAAAACGACACTATGGTACATTTTATTTTGTCTGGGTCATAAAACGCAATGTTTGCTGTTCAGCCGTGAACGAGGCGGGCAACACACCGTACATTTACCCAACCGTATACGTAAAACCGGACAACGCGTGGGTACCTACGTTCTCAGCCGACTAACGTTACGACGAAATGCAATAACACCTACTACGTTACATCCACTACATACGTAGAGGAAATTCTGCTGTCATAGTAGAACAAACCCCATATCATATTTGCACGCGTCACAGCTCGTCTTCTCTTATGCATCGCCCGAACGCACTCAGATCTCCAGAAACACATCGTCAGAGTACAATCCGAGCAATATTATGTATGTAGGTAGGTACGTAACATACATGATATAGAATAACGTCAGATATAGTAGCGGCTATATACGGTGATCCACAATTCTCTATTACTTATCATCAGTTTTACAACTCACTGTTCCATTTACTCGCTATTATTCTTCAAGCATTTCACAATTTGCACTGGAACACTCACATGTTCATGTTCATATGTCGGATCCATGCCACTACGTCCGCTTTGATAAGATACAAAATTTTTCATATTAAAATAGTATGAAAATATCGAAATATGCATACGGGATATTCAAGAGAAGGAATGGAACAAAAATGTAGAGAAATTGAACTGCGATGACAGAGTATTGACATTTTCTATACTCAACAGGAGTTGATTGCATACAAAAAAAAAAATGAACATGTCAATTTATTTCAGGTATTACAGTGGTAAAAGTCTAGCCAGTATATTGGAGCACATGACACGATTTGTTAGCACCAGAAGCTATCTTTTGAGGTAAAAATATTCGTATGAGATCGTAGAGATGGGAAATATACGAGATTGTCTCACTTCGGGTTAGTCGAACTTTCCTCGGTGTCTATTTTTCGACATCACTTCCTTTTCTGCTCCGCCCTAGTACTCGACATTTCCTTTTCCCTGGTTCCTATAGCTTCTCTTCGCGTCGCCTACAGATCCGGTTTACATTACTATCAGTGAGACACGAGCCAGTACGCGTGTAAATATACTGTTCCGACAAGTATATGTAAGTACTACGTGTAGCTGATGTCCCTAAGATCTATATAACTCTGAGAATAGAAGAAAAAAAAATCAGGAAACCGGTTGACCTGTGGGCCAACCCGAAAACTTCCCGCTGTGTTAAATACGTTACAATTAATTGATACTATTGTGTTTATAATAAATTAAAGAAGGTTATAAGTATATTTAGTTTTCCGTATACAAGTCTTTTTTTCTTCAATTTCTATTCTTCGAATAACTTTGAAACTACGCGACCGATCGATTCCAAAATCTAATCAGATCTAAGTCTTGATGAACCCTTTCGATCGCCGCAACAATCATTCAAATCGGTTAATTCGTTCCAAAGGTATCGTACGACAAAAAGAGAAATTTTTGTCGTGCAATATCTTTTAAACCAATCGTTCGATTTCGATGAATGTTACGGCGATCCAAAGGGCTATCCAAGAGCTAAGTCTGATCAAGTTTTGAGACTAATCGCATGAACAGTTTAAGAGTTCTGCACTAAAAACATGAAAAAAAATTCTTTTCTAATTTTTATTTCTCAAATAACTTTGAAACTACTCGACCGATCGACTCCAAAATCTAATCAGATCTAAGTCTTGATAAACCCTTTTGCTCGCTATAAGAACCATTCCAACCGGTCGATTCGTTCTAAAGATATCGTATGACAAAAATTTGTTTACACACACACACACACACACATACGGACGTCCATCCAAAAATAGTCAGAATAGCTTCGTAGAACCCCAAAACGTCGAGATCCGACGAAAACTCGATTTTCGAAAATCGGATCGAAACCAATAACTTCCTTTTTTCATGAAAATTTTCAATTTTCATTGCGGAAAGTTAAAAAAGAAAAAAAATGACTATCGTCAATTTCAAGAATTGTTTCTTCACTGTGAATATCGTCACATATATAAAATCTACTAGAAAAGCATTGTGCGATTTTTTCCTTTCTGTAAAATGTTAGACCACGGTTTTCCTTGATGTACAGAAGTTCATTCCACTAATAAAAATTTTATCAGTGTGAAGCTATTCAAAAGGAATGATTGAAGGGAACGATTTTCAGATATAACTTAGGGGTGTTATTTTGGCATGACATGTAGGCGTAAATGATATGCGAAGATAGGTATACGTACGGTGACTCCTTCTAACGTGGGTGTCGCTTCAGGGTGTCTGACACTACTATGAACACCGCCTATTAATTAAATATCTATTCTCGGAAGCTATAGGAATCGGTTTACCTCGCTGAATGCAGATGTATGTATGTACATACGTATAAGGAACATATGTATGTACCTAGACGAATAATTATGACGATGATAATTATTGTTATTATTATTCACACGTAGACCGACTTCATTCAAGTTTACTTAAAAATGTAATTAATGGCTTCCATCGCTTTGCAAGCTCCTGACACCACGCAATGAACACGTCCCTCTCATCCGAGACATGAATACCGTTATTACGCCTTACCTAACTAGGCTCTTCACATCATGACGCTATAACTCTATCATATTCGATTACTTCAACAGTTTCTTACAAGTAATTGAAATATTGAGAAGAACGGTTTCTTAACATGCGTTTGAAATTTTCTCAAATAAAAATTATATATAACTACGTCGTATAGACTATTAGACCGTACTAAACTGCACTATGTGGCGTTACGGTATTCCGTAAAACTTGGTGAAGCGAATTTATTTAATGGAGTATGTGCAGCACTGGAAATCTCGGTGATTTCCAGGTGAGCAACGATTAGGGGAACTATGTTAGCAAAACTAATCACCTGAGCTAGACAAAGGGAGTTTAGGAGTTTTGTGCTCCATCCGGTAAGACCAAATATCGTAATGAACGTTAGAACAAAGATAAGATATCGTATGAACTAGTCGAGTTTAAACTTAAATGTAATTTCCTAAGCTACATGGAAACTAATTTCAAACATGAATTTATATTTTTCATAAATCTATAATCTACGCCGATTGTAGAAATTAGAAAAGGAAAAATAAGTATGAAATGTGATTCCCGAATAATGATCTTTGCGAAAGTGGGTAAACCATTTCGAATTCTAGCTCATTGTTGATCTTTATCTTCTTACTAGCTTTTTGTTTTTTGTTTTTTGTTTTTTGTTTTTTGGATTTCATTGTAAAGCTATTGTGTCAACCGTCGAATTATCGATCTCTTCAGTTCACTGTTTTATACGATTAAAATCGTCGCACGGTTTATTCAGCCGCCGCCAGTCGATTCGTTCTAACCATTAGCAATTCAAAATAAATTCATCGAATCTCTATTCTCTACCTCTCTAACGTCAGAGTGTTTACCAAATTTCATATATAATTCATAGCAGTGATGGAACGTGTTTCCGTATCGTTTGCCTCCGCAGATTAATTACAAGAGCGAACAGAGAAACAGGTCACACAATCATTCTACACACTCTACAATCACAAAATAGACTATAAACGTGTTTCCTTCCCTTTACCCGCAGTCAAACAACGAACAGATTTTACCACGGGTCACATACCAAACTTTCCTCAAAGTCTGTTTATTTGCCCCTACAAATTTCAACCAACCAATTCACATACAAACATGCAGGTAACCTTACAAACCATTAGTATTTCCTTGCTTTTTTTCTTCTGTTTTTTGATTCACTAATTTCCTGTCATCACTAAATCAGACGTCTTTCATCCGTGGTATACAACCATGAAGAAATTATCAGTATTCTCCGTGAAGAATATTGATTTTATCCACTTCAAAGTGAATTTATATTAAATTCTGTAATATGTAGGTACGTATATAGGTATACCTTTTGATCAAACGTGATCAAAAGTCGTATCTTGCCTTTGAAATGAATCTGTTATGCGTTGCTTCGCTTTCACTCCCCTAGGCTTATGTGCGAAGTAGGTATATATACGTCTATATATATAGTAGGCCGACCAACAAAGTGCAGATATACCTACCATCCCAATTTCCGATTAAGTATGCCTATATTTATTTCCATCGAAAGTTTCGGCGGTGTCGTTCCCACAAAATCGATTTGTTCCTTCCTCAATTTGCCCCGGGCGTGTTCAATATCGAGGGTTTCTTCTCCCCGGGGTACGATCGAAATATACATTTCCCTTCACTTTAATCCCGTGAGTATGCGTGACGGTACGGTACAAAAGTATGACACTACGTTACGCAGTCCTCATCCTGCTGTTGTAGACCCTCTAATATTTTTTCACTGACCACAATTTAGTCCCTTCTCGAGATATTAATCGGTGATAACGTAGCAGCTGGTCATTCGCAGGGGTCGCCATTCACGAAACAACGAGTTTGTTAAATTAAAGAGAAATTTATTAATCCCATTTGGAAAAGGGCAGGTATATCACAAATTAAAAAATATTACTTCACGTACCGATAACAGATGCTAACCCCTTTCACAATTTTTTTTTTTTTTTTTTTTTCTTTCCTTTCGTTTTCATATTTTCAACTATTTGAGTAACACAATCTTTTTTCAATAAGATAAAAACTCAAACAAAATGAAAGAATACTTTTAAGGTTAACTAGATATTTTCTAAAGTCTGTACAACGTTTGTATATATATATATAGATATATATATTTGCACAATTTGAACCTGATGCATCGTGCAAATTTGAATTGCAAACTTTACCTACAAAGCCTGCGGGCTGTTTTTAAAATCAACGAATCCTATCTGCGCGACAACCATTTTTAACATTATTTTACTCGACAAGAAGACTCGACTTATTCGTATCTACTTTATATTTTTGTTGATGGAAATTTTTATTATTATAATTATTATTATTTTTCTTATTTGGCACGGTGCAGTAGATGTGAAAAATTTTCCTAAAGAATTATTAACGATACGATGAATATCGTCAATAAATAAATATCAGTGCAATTCATTTGGGTAAAATACGAATCTGCATCAGTGGCAATCCGTAAATTGGCTAGCGTAGAATTTTGTGGACCACGGGCTAATTAGCAACTACGCTTTGTTCCGTTTCATTTCGTTTTGCTGGTGGCCAAACTTCCATGTGCATATATACACATACGGTTTATATAAATATACGATACACCGTCCTCTCTACCAAAGCTCGTTTTCAGCCTCTCAACCCGCTCAGCATGAGGGAGTCATTTGCATCGATTCCGACCGTTCGGGTTTAATTTGCTTTTAGTTAATTACAAAACGGTTAAAGTATTAAACAGAGTATTTATCTCCACGACCACAAATAGCCGTTCATTATTTATGCCGTATAACGACCGAGCTTCGTGCTTCTCGTATTTGAACAAACATCAAACAATAAAAACAACAAAAAAAAAAAAAGCAATAACCAGATATCGTACTTATCACGAGAATTGTTCATCCAATAAACCGCGAAAAAATTGTCGAGATATTTACTCTCTCTAATGTCTCACTCCTGTCCTCTCTGATTCGCAAGACTCGCTATTGCACACCAGATTATGTCCTATACGAGCCTAGCGATCCTCTTGGAATATCTCGACATCTGACACGACCCGAATAATGCAAGGGTTAGTAGGTGAAAGGACGCACACTAACGCAACGGACGTCTTGTTTCATTAGTTAAGTGAAGGGAGGAAACCGGAAGTTGTGGTAGTTATACGTGTAGGTATACGAGTTTGCGTGCGAAAATGTGGTGAGGTTATACTGTGTGTATGTGTGTGTGTGTTTGTGTGTATAGGTATCCAGTATACATACAAAATTCTAGATCATCCGGCTGCAGGTATCGTGATACCTATTCATCTCTCGTTAACTCAAACAATAATCTATTGTATACTATTTTATGGAATTTATATTACACTGAACGAGAAAGACGTACGTAGCTACTACGAAGGTCTACATTATATCTTTTGCAAGATATCCTTCGGTAATTGATTCTGATCGATATCTGGACGCCAATCATCGATTGAATCTTGTGAAATAAAAATCAATCTGTGTTTCTAATCGGGATATATTTTCGAATTGACTATCCGTCGATGAGGATACTTATAGGTAACCACAGCTCGAAAATTAACTTTTCATTTTTAAGATTTACTGACAATTTGTAAAACATATTAATGCAATTAATTATTGAAAAAATTGAACCAGATTTCTGTTTGTTTGTCATTTTTTTTTTTTTTTTTTTTTTTCTACAAAAAGGGATTTTTAATTGAAGAAATTTTATCCACTGGTCTTACATTTTGAAGTCCACAATTAAGGCTGAATGATTTTTGAAACTTTTACACTACAATTTTTTTTATACTTCATAATAAATCTTACTGTGGGCAATAGCTGTTGGAATAAGTTTTTCCCAAGGCAATAGAATGAGTAAAGTATAGGTGTAAGGGTATTATACGAAAACTGACTTGCAGACTTGTTGGACTACAACGAGCTGTGTCTACCATTATCTGATTTTTATTCATTCGACACATTGTTTCTGGATTATAGGCTGTCCACAGCATTTACATTCATCATTCTTATTTTGATTTTTGTTTTTTTTTTTTTTTTCTTTCTTTCTTTTCGTTCTATTTTTTTGTTTTATTTTATGTGTCGTAGATGACGTATGTACATACGTACAAATAACGTTCCTATATCGATACATAGCTTTTACTATATCGTTCAATATCAACCGATTTCCATAATGATGTATCGTTTTACTCGTCTACTAATAATCACTGTATGTATGGATGACTCTATCGATGTTTGGTTTATCCCAACATTCATTCAAATTCCGAATTAACATCAATTATGGTTATATTAATTATATATCGTTTATCGGTTACGCAAGTTGAATCAACTTGTGGCCAGTAAACAGAATTTTTATTACATTCTAAAACCTGTATTTAAAATTACGTCACTGACTACACCACCAATACGATACGCAAAAAACGTGGATAATAATAATAATAATAGTAATAATAATATCGTTTAAATTTTGCATTTGACTTTTTACTTTTGGTTTCTATAATTTCTCGATCTATAAATGAAATGTTTGATTAGGATGTCTTATTATACAATAGAATGATAACGATTTGAGATAACAAATCCAGAAAAATTATTACCGTGTATATCGTACTGGATTATGAAAAAATTGGTTCATTCTAAATTCTGTACAATCAAAAATTGGTAAAAACATGACATATGTGTGTGTATTTAAGCCGGATGTAGCGGTTCGAATAACGATGGGGTAAACTTCGCGTGGTTTGCATCGTGGTCACCTCGTAATGATCTACCTGTGAACACGTGTGGAATAACGAGCCTAGTTGACGAGTCGTTATATTCCACTATTTACCCTGAAGTCAAACGCGAGTTTATAGCGAACGAGTTTATAATGAAAGAACAATTAGCTCGAGGCGATGGTGGATTATTCTTGATAGGTATATATATATATAAGTGCAGTAAATCGGCGAGTAATTTTTCTATTCTTCTTTTTTATTTTTATTTTGTTTCATTTTTATCCTATTTTTTTTTTCTATTTTTCTATTTTTAAAACCTCCAGACAGAAATCACGCACATTGTGAAGAGGCGGGTCATCCACGACCTGCCATAACCGCGATGAAAACGAGAGCACGTTTCTCTGCTTTTGATCACGAGACAACGACACGCTCCTTTATACCCTGTCCAACTCTCTGTACTGTGCAAAGTACTTGTCTTGATTGTTTGCACGTACGCGGTTACCTAATAACACGTTCACTCGCTAAATCGTGCTAAATTTCTTGCCAATAACGTTTACCTCTGATTCTGAACTTGGAAAAATATCACGTTGAACTGTGAAACTGAGGATAATTTTTTTTAATTCATTTTTTGTCGAAATTTTGATCACCCAGGATAACTACTTCAGCAATTAGACACCATTCGAAGAATTTCTCAATGCAGTTTTGGTGAATTTCCAAAATTTACTCATCATATTCCCCCAATTACTTCAACTGTACAATCGGTCCACATAAGAAGCACACGGTATTTTGTGCATATAGAACTTTCGTTTCTTTCGCAGTTCTTCAAACGTTGTTTTTACGATGGTCATTATTCAGCCGTTAATGAGTTGTGGGTAGGCGATTTGCGTATAATTTCAAGACGGGATATGAGTGAGAAAAAAAGAGACGAAGAATAACAGGAAAAAAGACACTCGTTATATAATAGATTCGCAACATCTTACCGTGTACATATTCTCTTCCGTGTACACACACACCTATGTTTTTTATAAATGCATTCATAAAATTGAGAAGTCACATAACCAGTCCTACCACTCGCAATATTGTAAAAAAGTATAAACGGTGCTTTGCTGTTAATTTTTATTATTTATTTAATTTTTACTCTTTTCTTTTTTATTATTATATATATATATATTTTTTTTTTTTCATTTTTTGTTTTTATATAAAGACATGTAGATATAATATAGTGAATGACCATATGCTACGATGTCTAGACTGAAGTAACCCTCTGATAGATCAACAGTGATATTCATATACGTTTATTTATATTGTCCCTGATATATCTCATATATGTTAAGATAATGCATTTCGTGCTTTACGAAGTGGAAATAATAAATTGGCTATTGGAAATATTGTTCACTACGTGTCAATGTTTCTACTATGCAATATGTACACTGTCAAACGCGATAACGTATGATATATGATTCGTTTAATGATTGTCAACATTTTTAGAATATCAAAAGTAACAAATAAAATTTCCAATACTTCGCTTTTGAACTTTTTTTTTTTTTTTTTTTCATTTTGATTTCTAAACTATCTCATCGAGATAAAATTCTTTGCAACGAAATTGGAAGAATATTTTAGAAATTCAAAGCAATCGAGGAAGAAAAAACATGTTTGCTTGTTAATAATTTCCTTAGTTTATTAACAACGATCGATTAACTCACATTCGCCAATTTAATTAAACAATCAGTAAAATGATCCAATTTTTTGTTTGTTTTTTTGTTCATTCAAAAAAAAATGTTTCTTTTTGTTACAGGTAAGAATCTCAAACTTGGATAATCTGAATATGCATGGCGAAGTGGATTTGGTGAGATAATTCTAACAATAAGTTTATATAATTTACTGATTTTAAATTAGACATTCGACTTGAGTATTTTAAATCAACTATTATCATTTATATTTTTTTTTTTTTTTGTTACTTCATAGCGAGTTCCCCTTTAAGTCTTTTCACTTGAACAGCCGTCTGGCAGTAGTCAGAATGTATATATAATATTTGAAATAAAATAATGTCAGTATAAACTGTTGCCAAATTACGATAACACACGCGACCTTTGAACTGGAGAGAGAAACGGATGAAAAAAAGAAAAAATAAAACGGTTTAGTTTACACTTCTCCATCACGAATATAAACGATCGCCTGCACGAACTCTCTTTTAACTATAGGTATACGTTTTTTTTTTGTTTTTTGTTCTTTGCGTTACTATTGCAACCAATTCCCACACGAACTTAAAGCTTATCGCTAATTCTGGACGTGTCACGCCTTGCGCATTTTTTTTTTTTTTTTTTACCGTGCCTCACCTGACGTGCTGAAATATTAGCTACAAAAAATAAATAATGAAAAAAACTGTTCACCTAAATTCGTTAATTCTTTTTAGATATTTATCGTTCTCAATACTATACTTTTTACATAAGAAATATACTTTTTTTTTTGAACAAATTTCTTACTTTCTCATCTAATGCTGAGCATACGCTAAAAACAAAAAAAAAAAATTGAGCTTTGAATTAAATTTCTATATATTATATACTTTAATTGTTAATTTATATTGTTTATTGTCAAAATAACTCATTGATCTGAATTGAAGAAACTGCATAGTGAAATTATGGGCATACGGTTATCGTCTCACATCACATTCGCTGATGTATCGTGGCTCAGTCTCCTGTACCTGTAATGGGCTTATCCTGTTTCACCGTTACGCGAAAACGTCGAACATCCCCCATCGACACGATAGCTTACTTACGGGACTCTGGTCTAGTATCGCATTCAACTGACGGGACGATCTGAGCGTGCGCTTACCAAAGTATCGACTCGAACCGTCAACACTCAAGAGCTTTCGGAATCGCAAGGTCTTCTGAGATAATTAAATTAGTGTAACATCGCCGAGAGAGGAGATAGGAAAACAAAAAGTGAAACGAAATATAAAAAAAAAAATTAAAACAAAACAAAAAACGTAATTTTTTTTTTTCTTTTTCCATTTGTATTGAATTTTTTTCTTCCGTTTTTTTTTTTTCAACGGTGAACATATTTTCCCGCGAGATTATCGCCGATTCTGATATAATCGAGGAATAATTTTTAATTTTTTGATTTTTCGTAGATATTACCTTGATCGTATCTACTCCCTTTAAATGATTACTACCCTTCTTTGCTAAAGCTAAACATGATGCTATTACTCGTCACGTAAACTGACAAAGGGGTTTCACGAAGGGTATAATATTTACCAGGTGTTTCATGGAAGGGATATTTAATTATTAACTCAACTAAAGAGCCAGTCTTGTCCCCTTTTTCAATTCAATTTTCTCTTTATAACATTTCAGAGTATTTTTTTATTTTGGTTTTGATTTTTCTTTTATAACTTAACTGAAATTTATTACAAAGTGTTCAATTTCATCATAATATTCATTCCAAAAGTCGATATAATCAATATTTGATTTTTATTATCTCATCCTCAGACTTTCCTCTGGGAAAATCTTTGCTCTTCTTTTTCAAATTCAGTTTATTTTTTTTTTTTTTTTTCCAATGTTACACAGCAGTACACCGATTGGTACATGTATACCTACAACACAAATTGTAAGATAGTCTCTTCGTTACATCCTGTGAAACAATAAAACCTACCACGATATCAGATCCGAAGATTTCCCAACGGACGATGTATAGACTGTCGTAATTCTATTAGCTATCTATCTCATGAAATTTATCTAAACTTGAAGGGTCTTCAAGCTGATCTTAAATCCTGTTAACTACTAGCTTTACTTTAGAGTTACCAAGTTCATCGATAATTCCCAGGCATTAAGTGCTAGCAAATATTTATAATGCCCTTTGTATTAGCCATTTGCAGGAATGCCCCCTCCCTAAATGTACTATCGGGCTTTGAAACTCCTGGGTCGTTAGTCACTCCAACAGTATAACCTTCAATCAGAAAGGAATAGGTAACAAGTTTGCCGATCAAACGGTAAATAGGCCAGACCAAGCTAGGGGTCCCATCATTTCGTCTGGTATTTACTCAGTAAAAGGCTGAACGAACGAACGGACGACCGAACGAACGAACGAACAGCGCTTGATTCCGTATTCACGCGGAGATAATTCCGACCTAACAATATCAAGTCCCCTTGAATTACGCCATGAATCTCTCTCGGCGTTTATTCGCGAACGGAAGCGTAACTCTCCTAGATTTAGTGGCCATGTTCATCGAACACACCTGACTAAACCCAACAACAACGTAACAACAACCTATACGCGATACGACGCTTACCACCGTCCACGCACTTCGTACTACGACGACGCATATACAGCTGCGGTATAGAGATTCTGCTACCGATCTCAATAGCCGGCTGTATCACCGTTCACGTGTATATATGTATATGCATATTAGCTCGTTACTGATCGGCCATACGGATATTACATTGCAGGTAACTTGGCCAACGTATAACGACCGTACTGAATTTCTTTGCTATTTTCAAAGCGGAATAATTACAGAGATCTGAAGTATCGAGAATATAATTAGAGCGTCTTATAATTGACATTGTCAGTAATTTATAGGAAGATTGGTATTAAGGGTAAATTTTCTACTTCGAAAAAGTGGGTATAGGTCATTCATTAAAACTGAAAATTGAACTTTAAAAGAAATAGAGATATCCAGATTGGTTTTATTCGATTGATTATGTGATATATATATATGTATATACAAGAACCAGAATGAGTATAAGATTTGATGTGAATTATTATCTGAAAAATTGACTCTTTTAACTAGTTATTTATGTGAGGATGAAAAGTTCGCTAGTCTTGTAAATGAGCCGGGTATAAAAAAAAAAGTCGTTGAAAGTTTTCGTACTAAAAACAGAAGCCATAGAGAGGTAACTTTGGAGGCAAGGGAATTTGATTAAATTTAGACAGAAGATTTCCTCTGCTTGTGATTATCGCCAGTGCACTAGCCAGTTTACCACTCCACCATAAAACGGATCTATCCGTATATGGTGGAAAGTAGAAAAAGAATAAAAGAGAAAAAAATAAACTCACTGTCAGAGCTTGCGAATGCCTTTACAAAATTGAATATGAAAGATTAAAGGTTTGAGATGAAAGACCCGGACGCTTTTCGCTTTTCGCTTTTACTCTTCGCCCTTCTCTCTTCGTTTTCCGCTATTCGCTTTTCGGTTGCACACGGCCTAGACTGACGAGATGAAAGCTTGCAGAATCTCGACTACCAGAAAAGAGGACTGCCAATTCTGTTCTCTGCTGTCAGCAGCCGGACGGTTCATTCAATTCGACAACCATCGAGTTGGCATACTGTGTTGAACCTACTAGGCTGAACTTTCCTTTGATACGTCTTTCCATTTTCATTGTAATTATATTTTTGCTCTTTTTATTAATTAATTTATTTTATCTTTTTTTTTTTAATCACTTACAATTTACCAACTCTGTTTAAAATCAAGCCGTCAAACGAAGCACAACCTTTCGAACCAACTAAATTGCAGTGAGTTTGAATTTCACGTCGAAGTAAAATAAAAAAAAAAAAATAAAAAATGTTCAATTTATTATTCCGTTGCAAAAATAAAATAAAAAACAAAAAAAAAAACCACACAAATCCACGCTAAATACGCTTGGATTCCATGGGATTTTTTTATTTTTTTTTTTTTCATTTTTATTTTGTTTTTTTTTTTTTATTTTTGCCGAGCCACTGACAAAGAATCGCTACTATTTCTCTCTCCCCCGATCTCTTTTTCTCTCTCTTCATTTCTCTCTCTGTAGGTGGTTTTAATTCCACGTAAAATGGGTCGTGTATACCGACGGTTGGAATGAAATATTTTCCTCACTAAAGCCCAGAGCCTTCGCGTGCAGTTCTGTCCGACAGATTTGCATCCAAGCGATTTTCTACCGTAGTAACAGTTCGCCTGACATTCACAATTCTGGTGCACGGTATATATAGACTTACACCTACGTACTTCTTCGATAATTAAATAACTTAAATTTGAAAAAAAAACAAAAATCATCCTCATCAAGTTCTCAATGTATAATAAAAACTATTCCTCATCATAGCGAAAGGTGTTTAAGGTAATCGAAAGAGTATAACGTATCGGTGATCGGGATGAATAAACTAAGATCGAATTTATCACCGTTAAAAGTAACACGATCCAGCTAAGTGCCTAGGAGAAGAGAAGAAGTGCAGTATCGGTATAAAAAAAAAAAAGGAAAAATTTATGTTCAAGCGTCCAGTTTTACCAACACCTTCTATACATGGATATATTATATGTATACAAAATTTACAACATATATATATACTTCCGGCATAAAAGATGCACGGGTAATTGTGAAGCACTTTAAGAAAGAGACCCACTGACAATATCGACAAGCTACAGGAGGAGTAACAGCAGCAGCAACAGCAGCAAGACTCTGCAATGATACCTAATGGTAAAAGCAACGTACAGATATCTGCCGGCTGTTGGAGCAATAGTATAACATGCTACCTAGGACTAATTCATTAGGTTCTTATGCGTGACTTATTACGATCCAAGGCTCGCAATCCTCTCCCGTCATGCAGATAGGTATACGCCTTTCGCGTATGTACTATACTTGAAGAAATATACCACCAGCGTACAAGACTCTCTAGCCATAGCTCAGCGGATATATGCAGACATATATCTGGTTAGGTATCATGTACCGACAAGTAAGTATGTATATTCTAAGCTACAGACATTAATACTGCAGCTGTTGCTCCATTGCACTTCTATCATCATTTCTGCATCTGTTTCAATGACTCGTTGATTAAGCGAAATCCTCCAATCAGATGTATGTACATACATATACGTTCTCTCATGGTATAAAACTCCGGACATTATCCATATGAAGTAAAATTGATTCGATCGTTAACATTTGATATCAAAAGCAATTAGTGATTGAGATTTGATGCCTGACTCTGAAATTTGTATAATTTTTTTTATTAGATCATCATTTAAGTTGTCAAAATTTAATATCAATATCATTTGCTTACTCATCAATTCCCAACTACTGTCAATAGTTGTTAGATCATAGTTTGCGTAAATGTATAGGTATACTGGTATGCTAAACTCTATTACAATGTCTCAAACTAGAAATTGGTCTTTGAAGTTTGGAGCAAAACTTATGCCGGTTTTCGTAATTATTATAACCCAGTTTCGCAAGGAGATAATACCAATTAGTTACCACAAGGTCTATAATTGGGATAAGTAGATACGTTACATGTGTTTATAAATGTACCAATTCCTGACCCTGTAATTTTATCAAAACCTCGAAACGTTTTTACGTAATTCATATCTCGATATCGTAGTAAATATCAGGTTCGAGTTACTATTACTCTGAAAGAATAAAAATCCCACCATATAATGCAAACTATTTTCTCGAGAGGAGATTTGTGACAATCAGACACGTCCCCGAATCCAAAGTTTCTAAATTTCAACATTGCCCCACTTTTTATTTCCGAATTTTCCCCAGAGTTAAGAATCTCTATGAAGGCGGATCATCATGATTCAAACCATACGTTATACTTGTCAGCAATTAGGACGTGGTCAGTGATCAGGACATCTACCTTACTAAGTAGTCCGTACAATGTCAGACTTTGTCCTTTCACCGCATAGGCAATTTGCAAGGGGTTGGAGAGTCGTTTTCTTCCTTTTATTTTTTGTTTTGTTGATTCTTTTTCATTCGTTCATGCTCTTGGAGATGACAGTGTCGTCGACTCTAGGTGCGGGGGAGGGATACGCGTGTGTGTGGTCCGGTAGCGCGGTGATTGTCCTCGGCACGATCTCCTAGAACCAAGCCAAAGCCTGGCGTCGGTGAACACGTGAGGCGCGGTGAGTTATGGCACATTGTTCCATGCCCGTAGCCACACTGCCAGGAACCGCCAGGACACCAGGGCGCACGGAGAGGTGGTACATCATAGCAAGGCTAGCTAGACGCTAACGAGCAACCCCTGGAGGCTGGTTGACTTCCATATTCCAACGCACAACCACCACCATCACCATCACCATGGTCATCAAGAGCAGCACCAGCATTGCCCGTACTCGCTGAGTTCAACGGTCCGATGAATTCCATTATACGCTTCGGCAATACTATCCGTATTACCCGTTGACCGGATCGGGCCAAATCGTAGACCCAGAACCACTTGGCACAGGTTTCCTCCTTCGAACGTATAATCGATAACAGACAATTTCTTTCCCAGATATCTATCTCGAGATCAAGTTCTGCCACTCGAACTTAGAACTCACTATTCCGAGGCTGTTACTAAGGACAATTAATACGATATGCGAGTAGATACTTACGAGTATCGAGAAACTTCTATTTGACACGTGATTCGGATTTCTGATGAAGATACGTTGCCGGAAATAATAAGAAAAGATCAGTGACGTGATGTCCGATACTCACTGATGAAACTATCCTCTCTAACCACGTATTAGCTTTTCTTTTTATTGATCAAGAATTTAATAATTTCTCTAATGATTCACTGTGATGATGTATCTTCGAAGTAGAGGTAAGATTAAATCCGGAATTTTCATGGATATATGATATGCGTGTATCATCATGTAGATGTAGGAAATCGATATACCACAGCGTGGGTCGAACCTCGTCAAGACAATGCAATACCTACTCTCAATGACCACTGGTTGCAATCGACCTCTAAAGGTTCAGTCAATTATGAGAAGATGAAAAATCTTAGATACAGTCATCGCTGAACCATTATATTATCATGGAAAATATCCCTTCCATAACGAAGGAGTAAGTACCGTTACTCTTTTGTTTCAACGTCCTGCAGGAGATGAGCCTCTGGAGCGTGGACGTCGAGTAAATCATGCATATGTACTACGTAGGTAGATATAATAAAACGGTGATCACTTGAACGATCAATAGGCTTTTTTTTATACGTAGTAAAACATCGAAAGAAAGGCCTTCAAGTTTGCCACTAAATTCGCACACTTCAATTCTATTCTGTCGGGTTTTGTGCTTCTTGTCTTTCTCTCCTTCTATCGGTTGAGTGTTCTTCGATTCTGAAAGACGTCAAGAGATACGGGGCCAGAGTCTCTCTATCCCTTGCCTTAGCTGGTGCGCTTTCTTACACGCTCGAATGGTCCTTTTACTTGAAGAAAATCACCCGGTCACGGGTCAAGCACGAAAGAGCCAATTATTTTTGTCGCAACTTTCAGAATGAGACATGGACAATGTGACGACCCTACCAAATTCACGTCGGCGACGCTAATCGCGAAGGGAGATCTTTCCGACGAATAAAGACGCCCTCATATACAATTTTTCGGATTACTATGATCCCCCTTTGACTCGCTACTCCCCAGTGTCTTTCCAAGAAAACGCAATGTGTCACCATAACAGCGGATGAAGGAACTCGATTGAGACTAGTCTCGAAAAGGAACCACAGTTATCATTCGTGATCAGATTTCACCGATCACATCTCTTCACTTAAACCAATAAACACGATTTCTTAACTTCAGCCAATAACTTCGAGCATTCGATCACAACAAAACGTTATCCCAGTACGTGTCATGCTAATTGATCAATCATAGGATGTTCCCTTTCAAAGTTGAAGCATCGGAAATTGGCCGGGTCGTTGCATCGAGCACCACGATTGATTGGCATCAATCGGCATTAGGAGGAACAGCAATAACTGGTAATTGAATTCATTCGAGATACATTCCCGATCGGTATCTGATCGTTTTGTATCAATTTCAAAAAATCTACTCACCGATTTCAAAGTAGAAGGCAATTAGCATATATTCTAAATCGCTCATTTCCTACGACCGATGAATTATCTGCAAACAGATGCAGAATGTATTACCACGTTTCTAACCGGAAATGAAATATTCAAGAAAATCAGTCTGAACCCGAGTGTTATGCATCACGTAACCGCCACCTCGCATGGTGCACGAAATACCAACCCTGGCAGTCGTCGGTGCCTGGTACCTAAACTAAAATCAGAGAATTCCTGAAATCTGACAGCACCCAAAGGAAAACCGCGTGTTCTACACATGCCACTCTGCCAGAATTCACACTGACTCCTTCATGATATTTGCATTCTGTTGCATGATTCAAACAGTTTGAATTTCTCGAATAACATATTGCTGTGAATGGATGTGTTGTTAACATGATACGAATTCAGCTATATAGTAATTTGGAAACGATGTACCTGAACGGTCGAAAGTTCAATAATGTTTTTGGCGATTAATTTAGTACTAGATTTGAATTTAGAAGACTTTTGAAAAAGATACTAGAACTTTTTGGATGGAAAGAGACGTCTACGGCTATACTACTCATCCTTTGAGATGAATCTGGAGCAGCGGTAGGTATACGGCAAACAGTTTGTAGGCAAAGGAGCTGTATACCTATCTCTTACTCTTCAAGGAAATGACTCTCCAGAGCTCTAGGCTTTCGCATATTTTACAGTATTTGCAGAGAGTTTTTACACCAAAACTAAAATGTGTCTTTTTCAGGGAGGAAAATTGCGGTAACAGCTTCTGGGCAGAGCCTGGTTACTAGTGGCAAGATTTAAGCCGTTTAAGCTATGCAAAATATACCCACCCGTAATTTGCTAGCGCCGTTGCACGGCTATTATTTTCGCAGTCCCGCTGGTAACAAACGTTGGAGAGGTTCCGCATTTGGGAAAACAGAGAGGATGGTGAGAGAAAGAGAGAAAGATAAAGAGAGTGAGAGAAATAGGAAGAGGAAGAGGAAGAGAATGAGAATGAGAGAGACCGAAGTAGGCTTCTCGCATTGTTCCAGTAATCGGGTCATTATTCACTATGACGCGTTAAGCACGAACCCCTCCTTCTGCAGCCACCCTCATCCGCAGTAACACCTTATGTAGCTTTACGTATAGATATAATATAAATATAGACATTTATACATGGGTTTACATTTTTAACAGATAAGAATATTTAAAAAGTTTAAAAAATTTTCAAAAATTATATCCTGGTGGTAGAGATTAAGCTCGGGGAATTATTAATCAAATGCAAATCTCATTCGTACAGATAGTTAATTTTTACAAATTCAACCATTTCTATTCCCTGCAACGCTGTAGATCCTGAAGACAAAAAACGATCCATTTCATTCAATTCTTCTCGCTAATTATACCTATCTCAAAATTATAACAAATTCAGTACGAGTAATGCTTTCAGCTCAACCGGGATTCTCTTCAACATACATTCATCGTATTTACACACTGTGATAATATCTCATCGCGCGATACTCGGTCCATGTTTTTTTTATCATCGGAACTGTCGCATAAAATGGAAGAGAGCCAGAGAGAGAGAGAGAAAAACAGGGAACAGACCGTTTGTTTTCATCGATATTTCTCTGTTTGCAGAAAGTATACGTCCACCAGTTTTCGGCAAACATTTTTGTCACACTGATGGGTAGAAAATTAGAAGACCAAAAATTAGTGAAATGAAATTGATAACAAAAACAGTACATTGTACGTTTTCGCAAATATTCATGATCCGATCTCAACTCATACCTGTTCAACTAGGGTCAGAATTTTTTCACTTTGAATAAACAGTTTATACATTCGTAAATATACAGATGACTAGTCGTTGGATTTGCGTTCCCACGCCTCAAGTATGACAACATTATAATAAAGTAGAAAAATATCATACGCATATGACTATATGTGGAAAATAACGATTGTTTATTGTCCTTCGAGTGCCCACTACGGATCGCGATGGAAACTTTCTGGATTAATTTCAAACTGTACTGTAGCATAACAATTATCTTACATCTTTTATCCACCTCCTTTACCTCTCCTTCGGTAATTTTTCTCTAAGGATACGTCGGTCTCGTGGGCCGCGAGACAACCTCGCCTTTACCTTAAATGAATCATCGCCAAGAGTCGACCGTCTACATATTCACGGAATTAAATCCGCCGCGCCCAAGACCATGCGTCATATCCGAGCACAAAGTACCTAGAGTGTATGAAACGGTGGAGAGAAAAAAACAAGAAAAAAAAAAAGTTTCTCAACTAAATATACATACCTTCCAATTAATCCCTTTCGAGAACGATATATTGACCACAAGCATGTCTAAAGTTTGGGATTAAGTTGTATGAACTACCTTTGTAAATCTTCCTGTAACTCTTTCTTCTTAAATCGAATTCAAGAACACAATTTTTCTCAACAACATACAGGACTTAAGAAATAGATTTATAGTCAATTGAGAGCTCTTCATTCTATGGATCTTGGAACACTAATATATTATCCGCTGGAACTTTAGCCTTTGATCTATTAAGTAGATTTATTAAAAAGTGCAATTTCATCTCAGGGCTTTGTGCTTTGAGATATCCATAAGAAGATTTTCCCATCATGCAGTCGATAATCTATTTGCAATTTGCGGAATGAATTGAAGCTCTGCTTTTTATTTAAGAACATTTTCAAATAACCGATAGGTCTAACGACAGCTGTAAAACTCCTCGACCAGGAAATGCTATAGGAGAAACACAGAGTGAGATAAAAAGAGATAATCTTTTGCATCCATGACTGGTCACTACTATGTGCAAGTAGTTCACACAATGGCTGATTAAGCCACTTCTAAGGGCGCACACAGTGTTCAAGCGAAACCTCCACGGTCTGATCAAGATAGTCCGAGGTAAACCGGTACCTAAGCAAGTTACCCTCCTATAACATGGTTTCATGGACAGTATAACTTTGCCAGGCAAAGCGGGGCTGTCGAGTTTGTCTGATCATGCCAACCTTGAACCTGATATTCTCGAGTTCTGTTTCCCCTGAATGCCCTCGATGCTCAGAAACGTTACAATTTAATCTAACATTATGCCCAACGATGGATCTACATCGTATAGATTTTCAAAATACTTTGACATCTGAGGTACATTTTGCATCAAAACTATTGCATTAGAAGTATTGAAAACATAACTGCCATGTACATACAATTTGACAACTCGATCGGATCAAATTTTAAGAGTCCTGTTTTTCTGCTGATGAAACCAAACCACAAATCGAATGAGTCCTGGTTGAATTTCATTCTGCTGAACTCGGGTTAAAAATATTTATATATATATATATATATATATATATATATATATATATATATATATATATATATATATATATATATATATATATATATATATATATATATATATATATATATATATATATATATATATATATATATATATATATATATATATATATATATATATATATATATATATATATATATATATATTTATCCCAAAGTCACAAGTGGGTTTTGATTTGATCGTTTCAAACGAGTATCCCAAAGCGATTGCGTTTCATTTGTCCACGATGAAGAGACGAGATAACAAAATAAAAATAAAAAAAGAGATAACCAAACATGAGTGAAAAAAAAAAAAAAAGAAAATAGAGAGAGAATGAAATCGACTCTCGTAGAACACAGAACAGACTCTGGTACAGATAGCAGATACTGACTCGCCCTGGGCACGGTCCACACCCTTGACGTTTGTCGGTGGCGGAGCAATTTCTCTCTGAACCAGAGCCTGGGGATGGGTGTCCTTCGTAAATGGCGGTTCCATCGGTCCAAGTTGTTGGAATATTGTCGTCCTGGTGGCCGAGAGAAGAAAAGTGGAATGGGAAAGCGGTGGCAGAGGGCGTGCAATCCAGTGCAATGCCAAGCATTGTTCTTGCATTCACGCGGACGAGTTTACCATTGGCAATGCCTGGTTTTGCGAGACCGATTCGGCGTGCCGACGTCTCTGTCATCATCCGCCATTGTTCTAGCCGGATTTAATTACGGGATGCGAACATGAATCAGGATCGTGCAATTAGCGGGCTTTCTGTCTTTCTCTTCCTCCCTATCTATTTCCCTCTCTCTCTCTCTCTTTGCACGTTACTCTCCGCTTTAACCAAACCTTTTTCTGTGACTGAGTTCCATCTACATCCCTTCAAAACGGGATGGAAAACTCTTCATCTTTACTTTACCAACTCTGATTATTTGACCAACCTCATTATAGTTAATTAATAAATAAAAAATTTTAAACCTCGCATGCATTGCTAATTAACACGGTTGTACGACACTGTTGATTAACGTTGATTTACTGCTATGATATAACCATGCATTAACCAATTTCTGGAAAAAGACCCTAAATATACTTAACCTTGTTTTCCATCCATTCCCCAAATTATTTTCCGAGCCTTCTGAAGCCGGAACTCTTTAACGTGATTACAGTCCCCAACAACCGCTTAGGAGTTAATTGAAACTGACCTCAAATTTAATAATCAAAATTTCGACTTTGACTCGGTATTTCAATCCTTGATAATGAGCCTGGGCATCATATAAACCGCTTTTAATACTCCAGACGAAAGTTGAACCTTGTCAAAAAAGAATTGTCAAAATGCAGGCTACCATTTGAGTATTATATTTTATCAAATTATCGACTAAGCCAGTTCTTCGCTTCTTATACGCCTGTAGCCGGTAAGAATTCCTGCGGCGTAAACTTTTCTACCCCCCTACCTACTTACTCCACTTCCATTCTTTTATCTAAACGACGCTAATCACCCTTTGGATCGAGGAAATTTGCGATTCGACAAAACGAAAGTTCAACGAAGAATGATCAGCCCTTAGGCACCATTCCTGTAATTTGGTATACCGATATTAATTAAATACGCTCCAATCTTAGACACGTTTTACGAAATATTTCTAATTGTGTTAATCTAGTATATTGAGTCCTTTAGTGTCGCGTGCCAAGGAGCTCGTAAAGCAATTCATTCGTATTTAGTCTGAATATAATTTGGCCTCTGATACGGAACGAATAAGCATGAAGCTGTGCGGGTTTCAATATGATCTGACTGGTCCAGGAAACAGGCATATCATTTTCAACAGATGAAAATCAGAGTAAAATGCGCAAGTGATTTCCTGAACTGATGCATTCAAACTTCACCTGGACGTTTGATTTCAGGATTCCCATGTTTGTGTCACACAGCCTGCAATTAGATGAGGCCGCGTTAAAATTCCGATTTTTGAAAGTTCCAAATGGTCAAAATTACGAATTCATTTTAGATGATTTCGAATTTTTAGAAATGTTAGAGTTCGGAATATCAATGATCGGAATGCAGAGATCTAAAAATTCAGAAATTCCTTCAGGGTGAATACCCTTTTCAAAAACTCTGGTTCGGTAATATAAAAATTCGTCATTTTGACCGTTCGTAAATTCTAAAATTCGGAACTGAAACCCGATCCCATCTAACACCGTGGACTAATAAATCCACGATAAAATCATCCATGAATTCGTTCAGTATACAAAACACGAAGATACGAATAAAAATCGAGAAAAACAACAGCTGAGGGAAAATCCTTAATCTAAATGTCACATGAAACGTATATTTTTCTATACGATTTTTGATCGGTCAATATAAATTGTGTTAAAAAAGTAGTTGATTGAGTCACGCGCAAAGTCGAAATAGAACTGTCCCGTCATCCTGACATCATTGCACAAAACGATTCTCTCCTTCTCCTCCTTCTCCTCTTCTTCTTCTTCTGCTCTTATATTATATTATATTCTCGGCACGTGTACAGCCGATTTTATTATTGACTGCAGGTTTCGTATCGTCGTTCATCTGGCCGGACGCTTTCCATCATAAACTTAGAAATAAACTAGTAACACGAGTGTACACGTAGGTATGTGGTTCTTGGCAATATACAGGGTGAACCAGACCCAGATATCCGATATAATTTTGATCACTGATTACTTGAAATGAATAATCATTTTAAAATCAAGTAAAACATAGAATGATGAAAGGCAATCGATCATTGATGGTCAGAAATTGTTTAAAACTTGTTATTTGAGTATAAATAAATACAATAGATGATGTATGGTATCGATATTGCACGTTTGTCCCCCCGTTTATGTGTAGTTAACGCGTAGTACAGCCGGTATTTCACATTCTAATTACCGAGCAAAGTGTATAGGTATAATTGCCAGTTGGCCTTTTACAGCTAAACATTTTAAAAGAGGTATGGAAATATAATCAGTAACCGTTTCCTGCCCGGTCATTTGCCCGGAATGCGATCGGACGCGCCTCTGGCTCTTATAGAATTTATAGTAAGTAAGTGGCTGGATGTATATAAACGTGGCGAAACCTTGATAACGAGTTCGTGGACCGTGAACCCGTATTTACGTAACACGTATACAGGTATAGTGGGGAATGGCAGGTGTATAGGTGAATAAAATATTTTTTTAAAGGAATGAGTATGTTTTCTGAAAGTTACAAGCAATAAATAAAAAGCGAAAAGTAGAAAACAAAGAACGAGAATCCTGTAAACGAGGAAAAAAAAATTAAAAAAATTTTTTTTTTTATTTTTTTTTTTAAATTCTTTTCATTTTGTTGCTCGCGGCTAAAAGACGCGGGCGTCGCGGATGACAAGAATCGTTGAATGCTGTACGCCGCAGAGTGTTGACGCAAATGAACTAACCAAGAATTACGTAATTTAATGACCTTGCCCTTGCCGAGACAGTGTTAAGGTGACTCTCATGGCCACACGTTATACTATACCTCTTCACAACGTCACCAACTACATACTTTACCAGTCAATTGAAACATGTATGTATATCTGTGCACACACTTACACTACTACGCTACCTTAGCTTTAACTTTGCTATTTAATTTCATATCATGCAACAAACACGCCGCGTTTTTCATCATGAGAGATGTAATAGTACGCCTTGCGTAACTCTGGGTGTGGGTTGACGATTCATTTTTTTTTTTTTTTCTTGTTTTTTTTTTTTTTTTAATTTTAATTTTATTTCACCCGAGAGAGTAATAATATTGCTTTGGACGAAAAAGTTCAGAGAAATAAAATTTTCTAGGTATAGGTATGTGTATATATGTACATATAGGTATCTATATTTGTTGGCGAAAATTTTTTATCTGGGTTAACGCAGAACAGAATCTAATCAAACTTCATGGACTGTTACAATGGAGATATTTGTTCGACAGGTATGCCAAAAAAAAAAAAAATACAAAAGATAAAAAATCAATGAAACAAAAATATCGACAAAAATTGCGAATTCTATCCACTGCCCGATTAATTTCCGCTTGATGTTTGACGAGCGGTTGTGTATTGAATTGCATGAAAATTTAACTAGGTTTTGAGTTGTAGAATGTCATATACCTGTACTGCGATTTCATTTCCTTCGACAAAGATTCCGGCTTCATTTATGCCAAATTCAAATACATAGGTATGTCTGTATGTGTGTAGATAGATACATACATATACATACATACGTCGGATAATTTGGTTTCGGTTAAAATTGGTAATCGCAATTTTCTGTGATAGACGTTCGTCAGTGGTATATATGTATATGTATATCTGAACTGAAAATATGTCAGTATTAATGTGGAATTGAAACGTGAAATTTTTTGAAACCTTATGAATCGAAACCGTGAAATAATTATCGCGTAATATTAACCTGTCCACACACCTATACATATGTATGTATGTATGTAAGAGAAAAAAAAAAAATCAAAACAAAAATTGACGTAAAACAATTTTATTGATACAAAACGATTTAGCACGTTTATTATATGCTTCCTTTTTTTTCTATTTCTGTCATTTATCGTTGACCAATTTGTTTTTTCTTTCTTATATGCTAGTGACCAAACACAACATATTTCAAAAACTAATTTCTACAATAAGAATAAAATTAATTTTCTATATAACCTACAAGGCAAATTGACTGATGAATTGAATCATCAAGATGACACGATCCATTGAAAAACTATTCAACCATTTAATGAGTCAATCAATGAATGACTCGACTTAATAATCACCTGTCCAAATCGAATGTATTACTGATAAAAAAAAAAAAAGAAAAAAAAAAAAAAAACACTTTGCGAATGATTCTTTAATGTACAATTATTACATATACACATAGGTACCTACACTCACATAATTTAAATCACCAAATGTATGTACATACATAAGACACGTGGTAATAATGCTGTCGTGACATTATAGTTAAACTAACGATACGGACACGCGATCACACTATCCCAACTGTCAGACGTAATTAACAAACGCTCACGGACAACCACACCGACGAACCTACGACACAATTTTTTTTTTTTTTTCTTTTTTTAATTCATTTTTTGTTTGTGTCCTTTTACAAGAGTCGTTATCCACTAACCTCGTCCCAAAAGTTAATTACCGGACTTGAATACGTGGAATAAAAACGTTGAAAGTGAGAATGGCGTAAACCTGTACCCACCGACTTTTCGACAAAGAATTGCGATAATTTAAACTCACACAAATATATACCTGTCTCTGCGTAAAAGTTCAACGCTTTGAATTACAATTTATTATTAACAGTAGAATAATTTTCTTGAATAAAAAAAAAAAAAAAAAAATTAACATAAAAGACAAAAATTAAAGGTACAAATCACCATGCAGAAAAAAAAAAAAAAAAAAAAAACACTAATTTGGAATGTGTTTATTAAATTTCAAATCATTCGGATAATTAGTGATCGTTGAGTTATCCAACACCAGTAAATCGAAAAAAGGGTTTAAAGGTACACGGGTTTGGACTTATTCTACACACTTCGATCTATCGAGAAATGAAAAAAATAAAAATAAATAAATAAATAAATAAAAATCGATTTTTAGACATTTCATCACCTAGTACGGTTCTTTAAATCGTAGACCTGTTTGCAACATCCAGGTTTCTTTAGCTATACCCATACGTACCTAAAGCCGTAGCTTTCGAAGAGTTCTTCTAATTTTCTATGTCTTCTTTTTTCCTCTTTTTCCATCACCGTCTAGCTAATCGAATTCTTGACCATACAGTCTCTCGTCACTAGCTGCAAAGTCTACAAACCCCCAGGACATTAACAGCGTGGTAAAATAGGAAGAACCCATCTAACACGAACCCTTTTCGCTAACTTTGTACCTTATACTTGCTGCTAGAGCTAAACCGCAAAAACTATTTTTCCTTCGTCCTCGCCTGCCATTTCTTCCGGAAATTACGTTCCGAGTAAGGTCAACCGGTCCCAGTTTCCGGCCAAAAGTCACGCTGTAATCAACTCACGTTACTTTTCGCTCTATACCTACCTATAACGCGATGTACGGCCTCATCATGGTTACGAAAAGTAAGAAAAAAAAAGCTTGTATCGATTTTATGGTGATAGTTAATTGCAAATCTTGAATTAATACGAGACTACGTAATGACTTGTTTCATCGCTTTTAAATACCGAATCTAATAACATGACCATCGTGAATAATTTTTTCGCGTAAAACTAAGGTGTTTGACTTTACGATTTACCTGATATCTAGATAGGTGCTAAATGTTTGACCCTCATTTTTCTTGGATTGTAGATTTTATCGAGAAAAATTTGAATGAATATAAATGAGATAGTTTGTCGCGTATATAGATCGAGATTCTGACACTAGTGACTTCGATATGTAAAGTCGATAAATCTGGCAAAGATATATTTTCTGTCTGACAAATAACAAATGCGAATATCTTCGATCTGGGGTTAACGTACCTTACAGATTTTATTCATTAATTTTAAAATCGTTAAAAATTTCAATAAATTATTATCGATTTATTCTATAATAATAATTTCCTTCGTCTAAGTACGCATCTTTCCTTAATGTAATGTAAATCTAAATCTTAAAGCAAATTCCAAACGTTCCTATGTACACATACGAAGGGAAAACGATTCTCTACTCAGTACATAATCGAATTCCCTTACCTACAAAGACGCCCGCAGCTCGCCCTAAGGTATCACAAACGACGTCTGACGTCGTGACGCAAAGATCCTTACTCAACAAATATATATATATATACACACACACACGCACACATTATGTGGAAGTTCCTCCGGGGTGACATGCCAATGTTTAACTACCACACCTAGATAACATTAGAACGTAAACTTTGGTGAAAAGGT